>OZ018393.1:21122018-21445810 GCA_963969525.1 Ontholestes murinus
GGGTCAATTAAATTAATGAAATCTGCTTTGACTATTGGGTTCGCATTATTATTATCTAGATGTTCAATTATTAGTTGGAGGCATTCATTAGGAGGGATTTTCGCAAACATGTTCGATACATCGAAGGATACTAACTTGCAACTGTTAGGGATGGATAGATTCTTTAGGTTGTTAGATAATTCTACTGAGTTTTTAATGGAGTGTGGATCTTTGAAGTTGGTTATGGAATTAAAAATTGAAATAAGTTCAACTGATATTTTGTGGGCAGGAGAGTTTATATAGGATACTACAGGACGAATGGGATCTTCCGGTTTATGAACTTTAATTAATCCATATAGTCTAGGGGTTCTGGGATTCATAGGAAATAGGTATCTAGTTTTATTGTCAGAAAATAAGGCGTTATCTTTTACTATGGATTTGAGTTTGTTTAATAAGGGAACAGTAGGATATTTTTTAATTTCTGAAATATTGGAGCTATTTATGAAATCTTCTACTTTTTTAATATAATCTTCGTTTTTTAAAATTACTATAGAATTGCCCTTATCAGCCTTTGTTACTATTAAATTCTTGGTTTTTACTTTTTTGTTTATAGATTTGATGGTTTTTGTGTCGGAATTAGAAATTGATTTTGTTTGTTTTATTATTTTTGCTATTTTTGATTTGTCAATTACCGAAATGTTAGTATTTTTTGAAGCTATTTCTGACTCTGATACTAAGGTTTCTTTAAAAGAGGAGACGTCGACATGGGGTGAGTATTTTGGCCCTAACATTAATATTGCAGTTTTTTTCTGAGTGAATTCTATATCTGTTTTGTTTATAAGTCTACTATAAAACACTGGATTACCTTCTGGTGTATTATTGATGTTTTGTTGTTGTTGAGTTATGAGTTTCTTCAGTTTTTTCTTTTGAATTTGACTTTTTTTGTAGTTGACTCTGCTGACTCTGCTGCGGACATAGTCGTCGAATAGGTCGAATTCCACTGGGTGAAGGGCGTTGGCTAGTTCTACGTGTAGCACTTTTATATATGTGTTAAGAATATCTCTTCTTTTGAACCAGAATTTGGCTTCTTGTGTGAGCCACGTCCTTTCCGCGGTTTTCTTTGTGTTTTTTGCTGCTATTGTTTTTGTTTTGATTGGAATTTGCACAAATACAGGAGTAACTTTTAAATGGAGACACTGTTGGTTGAACCACGCATTTAGGGTTGCGAGTTGTTTCTTTATTCGGAGTTTTAAGTACAATTTCGCCTTTTTGGCCACACTGGCTTGAATTATATCTTGAATTTTGGAGGCGTTCACTTCGTAGTACATTTTTAATGAATAACAGAAAAACGTTTGAACATAATATAATATAATTGAACATCTAGATAATAATAATGCGAACCCAATAGTCAAAGCAGATTTCATTAATTTAATTGACCCTATTCTTAAACATAATCATTTTTCTTTTAATAATAAATTTTATACTCAGAAAGAAGGTCTAGCAATGGGTTCCCCCCTGAGCCCATTGTTAGCCGAACTATTTATGAACAACCTCACTAACAAAATACTCAACTCACCCCTAGGCAAAAAACATATAAAATGGTGGCACAGATATGTAGACGACATCCTAGCATGCTTCGAAGGTACAGACCGACATATTAACCAGTTTCTAACGTTCCTCAATTCCATTCATCCATCTATTAAGTTCACAGCCGAAACAGAATGCGATTCCAAAATAAACTTTTTAGATTTAACAATAACCAAAACAAATAATAAACTTACCTTTGACATTTACCGAAAGCCCACTTTTACAGATACTACCATCCCAAATATTTCCCGTCATCCATATAAACACAAAATAGCTAGCTTTTATTCCATGATAACTCGTGCATTTAAAATACCCCTGACTCCTGAATCCCGTAAAAATGAAATTAACATTATTAAACAAATTTCTAAAAATAACGGCTATCCTGATTCACTTGTCCCCAAATTAATTAATAAATTCCAAACAAAACAAATTCAAAATTATTTATATGCTATCCCAACTACAAAAAATAATATATATAAGACATTAACATTCTTTGGAGAAATAAGTTTAAAAATTAAAAATATCTTTAAAAAACGTGACGTCGACATAATTTTTAAATCTAGTAGTAATCTGTCAAATTTAATTTTTAATGCAAAAACGCCAATTACAGCTTAAGATGTCCAGATTGTGGAGGGTTGTACATCGGGCAATCAGGTCGTAATTTTCAAACAAGATTAAAAGAACATTTTAGATCATATAATTTAAAAAACAATAGTTCAACCTTTGCTAATCACCTATTAGAATCAAACCATAATTTTGACAAGGATGTACTCTCGGTAATCCACCTGGCCGAAAAAGGTAGAAAAATGGATTTACTAGAGGCCATCGAAATTCACAAAGCCAAAATTAATCCGGGAATTTCCATCCTTAACGACCAGCTTGACCTGATGTACACCCCTCTCTTCGAAGCATTTTAGATTTATTATATATACACCTGTTATTTAGATTTTAAGTACTTAGTTTGATAATGATTACTGTGTAATTCGAAACTAGTCACAAAGTGTTGTATAAAAATAAAAAGTAGTATAAAAAAGTTAAAACGTTTTTCTGTTATTCATTAAAAATGTACTACGAAGTGAACGCCTCCAAAATTCAAGATATAAAAACATTATTGTGGAGACGATTGTTCTAAAAAAAAAGAAAATGCGCATACTTAAGATATGTTGATTTAATAATATCATTAATTATGTATTAAATAAAAAAATATATTTTCATACAAATTTTGTAATTCGTAATTTCTTATTCGGCCACAGTGACAGAGAAATTCTCTTGTTTTGATAATTCTTAATAAGTCGACCATTATTTCCCTCAAATAGGTATTTGTATAAAGATAAAAACAATATAATATAAAAAAACGTACGTTGTAATACTAACCAATAATTTAAAATGATATTAAAATTTAGTATGCTATTATTAAAATTAAAAATGCATATTAAATAGTAAAACAGAAAAACATTTTTGAAACCATGTACTGTGTCAGCATTTTATTAAGAGAAAAACATTTATCCGTCAAAGTAGAGACATTTTTCAAAATACTTAAATCAATTTAATTGATGATTTTTTTAAATTTTGTCCTGTTTTCTATATACAGGGTGACCCGTTAATATGGAGAAATGGCTAGACAAAATAAATAAACATTTTTCGAACTTTGAAGATAAATTCCGGCTTAACCGTAAATTTTTGTATATAGATAAGTTGCGTTAAATCGTCATATTTTGACCCCAGGAATTTATGGTCCAGCCATTTCCCCACATTAACGGGACACCCTGTATATGTTTATTACACTAATACTTTTCAATGGTTAATATAAATAAATATTCAGGGTGGGGCACCACATTCGCGTCGGCTTATATACGGCAAACGGCAGAATATTTTTTAAATCTTTTTGTTGATTAGAAGCACGTTTTAAAATTATTTTGATTATTTTTTCAGTTTTCTCTTCAAAAATACTACATTTTTTCAGTAATTTCTCTTTAATTTTAAAAATTGTGAATTTTCAGCATTTTTTCTAGATTTCTAAATGTTTCTAGAATTTGTTTCCTCCGGATTACTAAAAGGTTTCAGTATTTCTTGTCAGGTTCTTTCTAGAATTTTTCAGAAATTACTCCACCATCTTTCAAGAATTCTTCAGGAAATTCTCTTTTAGATTAAGAAAATATTCTTCGAGAATTTTATAATTAATTTTAATTACAGTTTTTCGAGATTTCTTGAAATTAATTTAAAAACTCTTTTATTTTAATCAACTTCTTTAGCAATTTCTTTTCTAAATTTCTAAATTTTTAAAAGAGTTTTAGAACTCGTTCAGATTTCTAGAAATTCGTCACCGTTTTCCGTTTTTTTTTTCTCTCAGGTCTTAGAATTTTCTGTATCTCTTACCTTATTTCCTTAGACTATTTGTTCGAGATTTTTCTAGCAACTTTTCTTCAATTTTCCAATATTTCGTGCTTCATTTTATTGGATATTTTTAGAAATTATTGCTCTCTTATGTCATTTAACTATTTTTTCAAAGAGAGTTTTAGAACTTTTCAGTATTTTCTTTACACTTTCAAAATTTTCTAGAATTATTTATTCCATATTACTAGAATTTTTCAGCATTTCTTTATTAGACAGTTATTCGAAATTTGTCTTCTAAATTTTTAAAAATATTTAGTATTTCCTCAAGATTTTTATAAAATTTTCAGCATTTTCCCTCGAAATAAATAAAATTTTCCAGAATTTTTTCTCTTATTTTATAGGATTTCTTTCAAAAATTCTACTATTTTAAAGCAATTTCTATTCAGGAATTTTTCTTTTAATTTTTAAAGATTTTCTTTTAAAGTTTAAAAATTTCTTCGGATTTCTAGAAAATTCTCGTCACATTAAAATAAAACCTGAATTTTTTCAACAATTTCTAATTTACTGTTACTCCAGGTTTTTTTTAAATAAATTTCCAGCAATTTTTTTTTCTAGATTACTATAATTTTCCAGGTTAAATAAAATTTCTTGAGGTAGGTTGGGAGTACCCTAGATCACTTTATGTCTATTTAAGGTTAATCCATAATTTATTGAGGTAGGTCAAGAGCACGTTGACCCAATGTTTTTAATTTATTGAGGTAGGTCAAGAGTACGCTCGATTATTTATTTCTTCATTATTATAAAAAGTGTAAATATTTACTAATAAATCGTAATGTTTCCTTCAAATAAAAATCGTAATAACCGTGTTTGAACAGTAATTACCAATTATATAATCGCATGTCAATTATTACTATAATTTTCATGAAATGTTCAACATTTACGGTAAATACATTTGCAGTGCATTCATCAATCTGATAATGGTTTAACTGAAATCCACGAATAACTAATGATAAATCCCACGTAATAAAGATGATAAATCCAGTGAAAATATTACAGACATTAATAAAAAGTTTTTCTTTGAACAACCTCAACCACCAACAATGCTGATTTTACTAAGAAGTACTGTCACTGTCAAATAATGTTTATTTTAGATGAATAATAGCGTCACCTCCGCCAAAGTCTACTTTTGAAACATAAATTGCATCAAATTAATGTTTGAATTTGAAAATGCCAAATTACTCGGAAACTATAAGAACTAGGCATAGGAAACCTTAATATAATTTTAAAACTGATTAAAATTAGAATCTAAATATGATAAAAAATATAGGGTATTCCATTTAAAATAAGAAAATTATTTGACGTTAATGATAGCAGATATCAAATGTTTATTTTTTCAGCCTGTGTAATTTTTATGGATCATTTTTATTTTATCGTCAATTCTAATGCTTAGACTAAAAGATAAATACAACTTAAAATATCTAGCTTAAATATGTAAGACAGCCATGCATTTTAAATTTTGGTCTACATTTTCAAGAATTGTTAGGTATTGGAAACATAACAGAAACTTGCCTTTATTTAGCCTGCACTATCAAAATATGAAAGAATATACAGGGTGTCCTGATAAAATTTATATAACTTTGTCTAACTTGTTTTTGAGTCACCCTGTATATATCAAAATAATTTTAAAACCTGCTCATAATAAACTTACATAGTCCTCAATAAAAAGATTTTAAAAACATTTTGCCTTTTGCCGTATATAAACCGCCGCGAATGTGGTGCGCCACCCTGTATATTTTCTGTTGCCTCTGTACGTGACTGCCTGGTCTATCGACTGCAGGTTTTTCTGTCTTGCCTTAAATGCAAAATCTTGATTTATAATATGATAAAGTCAGGTTTACATCAGTGCTGATGTATTTATCGCGTCATTAAATAATTTAAAAATAGGAAAAGTTGCGTTTAAAAACAAATATTTATTGCTTAATTTAATAACAACTTTTATTCCAAAAACTCCTTCAACCAACACATCCTTTCCCTTTACTGCTTGCGCAGAAATCCTGACCTAATCCCTAAATATAAAACCCCTTCATTCACAACATACGAATTCATCGAATCACATCATCCATCATCATTACCACCATCAGAGACAGACTGACGAAACATATAAAGACAGACAAATCCGGGCTGAAAGACCGCTGGTCGATAGCCATTTAACGGATTAATCCACTAACATCATCTATCATACATGTATTATATTTATTGTTATTGTAAGTTTGTCTGTTAATAAAGATGTTGTATATATAACAACTTTTATTACATTAAAATAAAATTACCTTTAAATCCAGATTCCAATCGACCGTGTAATTCCAGTATAAATAACACAATACAATTCTTCATTAATTCAGTATATTCAATCTATTCCAAATCATTTGAAATTTCAATACAATATACATTATGTAAGCCATGTTCCCATCCTTGACTCATATTCGCCATTACACATTATGTTGTATTTTAATAGCAGCCAATGTTATTTAAGTCCGATTCGGCTTTATTAAAATCGTAAACTAAAGCCACGCACGATTTCAAAACACTACAGACAGGTTGATAATTACAAAACACCTCCGATAAAACTCGTTTTAGCGAAAGTGAAATCACAAGATCCACATGGTCCAATACTTTTCGAAGGTATACATATATTTATTGATAACTCAAGGAAAAATGTATTTTAAAACAAGATACAATTATATATATATATATATATATTACAATAATATCGATTTAATCTATCAACATTTGAAAATAATAATAAAGAAAATGGTTATTACGTGTTAATCGATACACTGAATTTTTCAATTCAGTCCAAATAATAATAATTAAATCCTTTAAAGTAAACAAGCTCATTTACACATACACAAATATACAAATAACACGGCGGAAGGACCACGTGGTCGATAGCCAAACACGAATACTACTACTAATAATATTTACATTAACTTTAGTTTGATATTATTTCGTAAATGTTAAGAATTTTATTTTATTTTCAAGAATGCCCCTACTCACTAAAAAAATCGTAAGCATAACAATTTTAAACAAAATGTTAACTATTTTTAAACGCTTTTTAAGATTTTTTTTTTCAAAATTGTTTTGTTTAAAATTCTTGTGGATCTCAAATATTTTTTAATCTGATTGACTTAAGAAAATTTATAAAATATTTAAATGTTCATATATTGTTTTTAATATATTAAATACTTTTCTGTGTTTTTTTTTTCTTTAGGAAGATTTTCAAATATTCGTAAATAATTTAAGAAATATGAAACTGAAGTTTTATTAAATATCAAGAAGAGATTTTTAAAACAAATTTCGAAAGAGAATTTTGAGTACTTTATTTGCTAAAATTTTAACTGTTAATAAAACAAAACAGAAACAAATATTTAGTTAAAAGGTTTTAGCTTTTTCTGATAAATTTAGATTTTTATAACTTCTAAAGGTTTAAACAACTTTTTCATCTACTTTTTCTTAAAAAAAATTATTTGTTAGGAAATTTAATCTTGTTTTAAGTTCCTCAAATATTTCAAGCAAATTTTAATGTGTTAATTTTAGGAAAGTTTTACCCATGTTTAACAGATTTTATAAATATCTTAGAGAAATGTAATTTCAATCTATTTTTTTAAGCTTTCAAAATATATCTGCTTTTCTGATATTATTTTTATGCAAATTCTAGAGTGCTTTAATTATTTTAAGAACATTTCAAGTTAATTTTCCAGAATTATTAATTATCAATTACACAGTTTTCAAATGTCAAAATAATAATCAATTGCTTTCCTTCTTCTGTAAGTCGACTTCCTAATGATCCGAAGCCACGACATTATTTTCTTTCCAATGCCTCTCCTTGCTTCTATCTTCTTCTGGATTATCAGACGTAGTAACTCGTAGCATTCAAGCCTCAATAAATTGCCAAGGTAATCTGTTTTTCGTTTTTTGATATTCAGTAGGAGTTCTCGCTCTAAGCCCACTATACGAAGGACTTCTTCATTCTATAAGTGTTTGCTCCCATGATATTTTTTGCATACGACGCAGCATCCACATTTCGTAGGCCTCTATCTTGTTCATAGTGGATATTTTTAACGTCCAAGCTTCCATGCCATATAGCAGTAAAGGCCATATGTAGCATTTCGCCATTCAGTAGTATCTCATACTAAATAGTAGGTCTTTATTGGTTAACAGATTTCTCATTTTCATAAAGCCCTCTCTCGCAATTTCGATTCTATTTTTATAGTTCTTTGTTGGGATCGTTTTGCGAACAACCTAAATATTTGAAATTTGCGACTTGATGGATTCTGACATGTTCCAATATTACGTTTGTTGGAAGAAGTTGGTTTTTCGTTATTACCATTATCTTTGTTTTTCCAATTGATTTTAATACACATAGATGTAACTTCACTCTTCACTTTATTAAATAGGTTCTGGAGGACTTCTTTATTAATACCTATTAGAACTATGTCGTCGGCGAAGCGAATTTTATTTACTAACACTCTATTGACTTTTTTTCCGTTGCTTAATGCAGCACTCTACGAAAGACGTTTTCTGAGTATATATTTAATAATAGCCGAGAGAATACACATCCCTACCTAACACCTTTATACTGGCTCGGCCAAATAAGACCTACTAATGTTAAACACGGATAACTCTTTTAATAATCATTTATTTTGATTAATTTTTTTATACATTAAATACCCATATTTTATGGAAATTATGTATGAAATATAACATCAGACAAATGTCCACCATTTTTTTTTTTTGATACAGAGATTGGCTCTTTTTTTTGCGCGTTTTCCATTACACCGCGTAATGTTTCTGGTTGAAGGCTCAGTATTTCATCTCAAATATTCTGCTTCAGTCGTCTAGTAATCTCTGATTTATTAATATACACTTTATCTTTTAAATATCCC
Source organism: Ontholestes murinus (assembly GCA_963969525.1). NCBI lineage: Eukaryota > Metazoa > Arthropoda > Insecta > Coleoptera > Staphylinidae > Ontholestes > Ontholestes murinus. Next base: position 21,130,865 of record OZ018393.1, read on the forward strand.
CATAAAAATGCTAGGCGCAGTTAAATCTGGCGATCAAAGGAAATCTGAATGTTTTGAAATCAGCCGTTGCCAAAAATTTCACGCAGCTGGTTCATAGTTTGCCTAGCAGTGTGCGCAGTTACTCCATCTTGTTGAAACCACAAATTAGGATTCTGCTCCGCCATTGGCCGCAAAAAGTTTTTAATCATTGTTCATCTGCAGCACTCTGCCGCACAGTTTCGACGTTGTCTTCAGTTTCTACGTAGTCTCCAGTTTATATGGGCACCTCTTCTAGGATGGTCAGCCACTGAACCGAGTTCTTCAAAACGACCGACTAAACTCCTAATAATAAAGGACGCTGATCTTGAATCAAAATATTGCCGATATTTACGCTTCGTCATCAAAATTGATCGTTGACAAGAATAGAAAAACTCGATAATTCAATTATTATAAAAAATATTCGGTTACGGCCCCGAACTGAAGTGTAGCAACGTTGGTTCAGGTCAGTAGTTGGATGTGTGACCGCTACCATTCACCATTGGGATACAATTAATGGTGCTTTAGAGTGACGGGGGCGATCCTTTAAAGTAACAAACTTATTTACACACACATAAATACACAAATCACACGGTGGAAGGACCACATGGTCGATAGCCAAACACTACAACTACTAGTACTAAAAAAGTTATTTGTGTTTAACATTGGTAGGTCTTATTTTGCCCACCCTGTATATTCTAAATTTGTCACTCTCTATCTCTAGGTGTTGAATTATCTCTCCTGTTTGTTTCCAATAGAGATTCTCTATAAGCGTTACTTCCTGGTTATCTACTCCGATCTCCCGAAGCAATATAATTAGTTTTATATAGTTTATAATGTCGAACGCTTTGGTAAAGCATATGAGACATAAGACCTTTCTCTGGTCCAAGCAGTTATGGGCTAGAACTTTTAATCCAGTCAATGCATGTCTGGTATCCAAACCATTCCGAAAACCAAATTGTGTTGCTTCTATCTTCTCTTCGCATTTTCTAAATATTCAAGTATATAATAAGCTCAAAAATATTTTTAAAGTATGGTTCATTATGATGATAAGTCTGAACTCGTCGGATTTTTTTCTATTTGGCTTTTTAGGTATCGGTACAAAAGTAGATTTTAGCCGTTCTTAGGGCAATGTGCCTTATTCTATATTAAGTTAAAGAGATATATTAGTTTGTCTATGTTTTCTTCATCAACCAATTTCAAGAATTCTGCTGGAATGTCGTTTGTTTGACAGGCCTTTTCTGATTTTGTTCTTCTGGCATATTCGATATCACTTTTTAGAATGCTTAGAAGTTGATTTTTGCTTGCTAGACTCCGTTGTTTCAATTCAAGTCTATTTTCGTAAAATATTTCTTTCCCATACTTACTGACTCTTTTTTGGTTGAAGCATGAAATGACACTGTTGGTTTTGTAGTACAATGTTTTGAGATCTTCTCTATGTAACCCTTATCACTTTAATTTTTTTGTGTGCATTAAATATGTTCTCGCATTTAGTTTTCTTTTGCTCTTATCTTTTTAAGAAATATCACATTCATTCGCTTCACCTTCAGGTGATTTCTGTGCTTCGAGCCTTTTTCTTTCCATAAGTTCCAGGATGTTTTCGGTCATCCATCTTTACTTTTGTCGTTCTCTTTTCTTGTAAATATTTCTCAGTGGATGTGTTAACTACTTTCTTTATTGATGTCCTGGTTGCCTCTATATTTTCATCATTCGTCTACTTTTCTAGTTTTATATTTTTCAGACCATTGTTTGAAATTTGGTCTTTTTTTTTCTGAAATGCCTATTACACAAGTTGATACTCATCATCCACCTCTAAAATTTTTGATTAACATTGTCTCTAAATCTTATGTTAATATGGGCGTTGATCCAAAATGTCTCAAATATAATTTTCGTAAAGCAAATTTTAATTTGCTCTATGAAAAATACTTAATTGTAATTGGACAATTGTTACTCGTAGTACTAATACCAATACATTATGTGAAACACTTTACCTTACGTTTGATTTAATTTTTAAAGAGTGTGTACCCTTAATAACGCGTAAATCAAGTTTGTATAAATATTCCTGTTGTTTTAGCTACGAAACCATACAGCTAATTAAAATATAGGAATATATTCGAAGGTTATACAAAAAATTTAAACTTAATACATATTTAGAAAAATAGAGTGAAAAAACTACGCATAGAAATTCTACCTACTATTAAAAGAGACCAAGAAAATTTAGCTCTACATGCTGAGCAGTCAATACGAAATGAACCCAAACATATTTTGAATTACATAAACTTAAAAAAATCCTAATCACGAATCCCTGGTTCAATGAATTTTGAAGACACAACTATTGATAATCGTTCCGACATAATTGGCAATGTTGGTAAATATTTCTCTTCCGTTTATAGTCCTAGTACGTTTATAAATGTTTTAGTATTCAACCAAAGTGAAACTATCAATATTGACATTATAAATAATTGATATATTGATGGCGGCAAAAAAACTTAGTAACAATATTACATGTGTCAGTAATAACATTCCTATATTCTTGTTGCAAGATTGTATTTCAGCTTTATTAAAAACACTTAGTGATATTTTTAATTTGATACTCAAAACAGCGTATTTTCCAAATATTTGGAATTCTGCACGAATTACTCCTGTTCTAAAGTTAGGAAATAAACAAATCATCACTAATTATCGTCCAAAATTTTTGAAATTATACTTGCTAGTAAGATTTCCTCTTGTGTAAAATCACAAATATCAACAAAACAACATGGCTTTATGAAGAGCAGCTCCACCGCTACTAACTTGATAAATTTCACAGAATTTGTATCTCGTCATCTCGATCAAAATAGGCAAGTCGGTGTAATATACACAGATTTTAGGAAGGCCTTTGACTGTTCTTTTACGTAAGCTAAGAGTTTGGGGATTTATTGATAACATGATAACACCTTATAAGATCTTACCTGTCGGAGAGGTGTCACTATGTGGAATATCTGAACAATAGGTCTAATAAATTTGGTCATACCAGGGAAATTCCTCAAGGCTCAAATTTAGCCCCTCTTCTGTTCATATTGTTCATTAATGGCCTCGTAGTTGATATACAGTTTCCAATTCTTCTATATGCAGATGGTGTAAAAATTTACAGATTCGGTCTGGTGATGGTTGTGTTGTATTACAAAATGATTTAGTACAAATACAAAACTGGAGTAAAGCCAATGACCTAAAGTTAAATATTTATAAATGTAAATGTATACCCTTTTTCCGCACGGTAGAATCTATTCTTGGGGAATTGTTTGATAAAGAATTGTCATTCATTTACAGTCAAATAATTAGAGAGTCGATGAAAATGCTTGGCTTTATTCGTTGCCTAAGTGAACCGTTTAAGGATATTAATGTAATTATATCGTTATATGTATCGTAAGTTCATTCAAAATTAGAATACTGTGCGCTAATGTGGTCGTCTTAATATGGTGTACATATTTATGAATATTATCAATAGAGCGAATTCTAAATGTTTTTCTTAGATTTCTTAGATTAATTCACATTACCGGGCTGAGTCTATATTTAATTTAAAATCATTAGCTTCGAGACGCAAAATAAACCTATATGTACTATTATTAGGTGGAGAGTAACACTTGTTTTGTTCCATAATGTTTTTATTCTCAGTTGCCTGACACGTGTTTCGGTCTTCACAGACCATTATCAAAGTTAAAAAACTGTTTTTTTTCCATCAAGTGTAGCGCAACAAGTATTAACTCTATATGTACTAGATTGACTAGTGGATTGGATTGAATGGCCGGCGAGATCTCCAGATCTTAGTCCTCTTGACTTTTTTTTGTAGGGATATCTCAAGAGTAATATCTATGTATCAAAACCGAACGACATTGAGGACCTTAAGCAATGTATTAGGTATTAAATAGGGCAAGTCACACCAGAAATATTAAAAAACATTAGAGATGCATCGATTTGCACTTTGCCAAGAAAGAAACGGTCTCAATTTTCCTTATGGTACCTTGAATAATGGGTAGTATATTCGAATGCACTAGAATCAACTACTTTGACAACTTGACGAGCGTATGTGATTGCTTTTGTGAATCTTATTATCACTAGTAACTAGGCAAAGTGGTTCCAAAGCAACAAGACAAATGTCAAAAACATACAACATACGCCGAAGCGTATTAAACATAAAATTGGTTTTCTTTTTTCTTTCACGTGGGTTTTTAAAATTTTCAAGAAATAAATAGTGTGTTGCATTCCTTGTGAAGAGAAATTTCAAACTAGGTGTCACTTGACATACCTTTACATTTGAAAAAAAGGTCGGAGATGGCTGTGTACTTTCGGGAACAGATAAACAATGAGCATATACATAGAAATGACGATAAGAAAAAACAATACGTAACGTGTTTCCGCAGTTTTTGCAAAAAAATGCCTACATCGAAGTTATGAATTTCATTCCAGTTAAAGCTTCCAAACTGTATTTTTTGTAGGACTTGTAAAGTTAATAAACTAAACTAAACGAGTATATTCCAAATGGAAGGTAAGAATAATTGTTTGTAATCAGACATTGATCCTTTATTGCTAATTACCGGCCGATTACCCTACTCCTAGTTCTAGCTAAGCTAAAACTAGAAATCCTTAGATGCATAATGTATTCCATCCCTAACTACCATTTTTGGATTCTTATCCAGTAAATCAATCACTCTCCCTTTAACTATTCTAACCTCTAACATTCAAATAAAGCACCTCGAAGGCCAATCGTCCGCAGTTGCCTTCTTAGATATTAAAAAAGCGTTTGACTCTGTTTGGCATCGAGGTTTACTTTACAAATGTCTACGTTTATGATACCCCGCCACTTAATCATTTTAATCTACGAACTACTAACAAATCTCTCCAACAAAATTCTACCAGTCTTACTCACATACATTTAAAATCCAACAAAGTCCAACTGTTCTGACAGTTTCAAGCCCAATCCTGTTTTTTTTTAAATCTAAATATACCCACTCCTATTCACCAATGACACTGCCTTAGTCTAACATACCCCACCTTACAATCTATCCTCTCATCTTTTAAATAATCACTTATTTCACTCGAAATATGGTTCTTCAAGTGGCGTTATAAAATACAATCCAATCTTCCACAGAATAACTGCTTCATCGCCTAAATCAAAATCTGTACATCAGAACTTTCCCTTTTCCATAGATTTATAAGAACCTTGAAATAATATTTGACTTCAAATTAACATTTAAAACATTCCATTGTTATTTTTGGGAAGGTTGTTTTATCCATTTTTTAATACATTTCCAAAAAAAAATATTAGCAAAGTTTAGTTCTCTAATGTTTCACATTTATTGTGAACACTGCAACATGTTTTGCCTCACTGTGTTGTTTTATTTCAATGTGTTATGGAGTTTCATCATGTATCTGCCTTTTTATTTTTATTTAATTTTTAGTTCTTTTTGTAGGATACTCCAACAAAGTCGGACTTTATTATCCTCAATAATGATATTAGGGTTTTTGTTTTGTTTTGCTTTGAGTACCACAACGACGTATAAAATCAAATAGTCTTTGTAGATTTAAAATTAAAAGTATGAAATCTAGAGATAAGACACTCCATACTTGAGTACCGGGTGTAATGTCGCCACGACCATAAAATGAAAAATCTAAATTGCGCCGCTCTCCTTGGAAAATTCCTACCTTTAACCATTGATCTTTATGCAATACGCGAAACAAGGATTAATTAATAAAATTATGTTCCAATGCTATCTTTTCTAGTATCGTAAAAGTTCCACTCTTGATTTAACCAAAAGTATCAAATTGGGAGAAGTAAAACTTTTGTTATGTTCCATTTTTTTAGATAACATTTTCAGATAACACTTTTTTAACACGACCGAAACACGTGTCAGTTATCTAAAAATAAAGAAATGGATTATAACAAGCGTTTTACTTCGTCCAGTTTGGTATAAAGTTGGCTTTTTTTTTAATAACATTAGTTAATAAGAAAATAAAAGGTACAAAGGTTTATAAATCAGAAACATTAATTAGATTTTACATATTTTATTATAAAACTGGTGTGGACCTTCGATGGAGGATGAACATTACAACTAAATCAATAACAACGCAGCATCATGTTTGCTTCTACTCTAAGTCCTTTATCAGCTTATCAAAATAATATATTTCTTTATGGGAAGATCTCACTATCACATGACGAACAATAAGTACTCTACTCATACGTACATTCACTTCCTGTATTTTTATCGATTTACACAAATTAAAAAAATGATACATGAACTAGATCAAATATATCGGAATAACAGTACAAATCAAAAAGCCTCAATTAGTTAATTTAATAGTAATTAAGAAAAACAATATCTAATTAATCTATTCAAAAAATAAACCCATATTTTTTAATAGTTATGGAAAGTCATGTCTTATAAATCCATAATTAATTTAAATGTGTGAGATTAATTAGGTATTGTATTTTTAAATTTTACTTTAAATTGCATGCAAAGGAAAAATGATTTTCTAATTTATTATAATGACGATTTCAATTTGTCAGTATATTATAATTTAAATCTGATGTGTACATTCGATATTATGAACATGGCAGGAATAATACAAAACTTTGAATTACAGTAGTTAATAATCTCATACGTACTGTTTCTTTTTTACTTGAACTAACATCGTTTTACTAGCTGATACCGCAAATTCTTTACCGTAAAAAATCTATTAAATACATAACGGAAATGCTAAGATAGCAAACAGTATAAAAATCACAGATAAATCACAATCACGTCAACAGTTTATCACTTTTAATGTCAACTCCTTCCTCGTTCATCGTTGGATGTAATGGCATTAACTCTTTCGCTAATATTATATGCTTTTCGGCTTTTGGTATGATGACGCGGTAAATTGGTTTATAGACGATGTACGTAATTATCGACGTGCTTACAATTACAAAAATGTATCCGAGTAACTGGCATATGAAAGGGATGTTTAAGAGTAATCTAAATGGAATTTGAAGAAAATCCGGTATTTGCGCCGTTTGCTCAAACCATAATACTGGGAAGAATAATTTTGGTATCCCCTCAAATACTCTGAAAACAAAATATAAATAAAATTAATGGAGTAGTCTAAAAATAATAAAATATAATTCTTTTATATACTGACATAGAAATTTGAACACCCAGTATAAATCATTTTATTTTGATAAAATTTTCTATAGTCCATCCGTTGGATCTTCCGTCCCAAAATATTCCTTCAAGAAACGACACAAAAACATTCATTCTGATAAAGTAAACCAAATGCGTTAGAAAAAGAACGCACTGTAAAACTTTCGAAGTTTTTTGAAGCGATAGTTTGTGACGTACGACGGAAGATCCAACGGACAGACTATATTTTGGCTTATCTTGTGAAAAGAAAAACGATTAAAATTCATCTGTATCAGATAGTTTTTGTTTTTTATTCAACTTGTTTATTCATTGGTGCACAAGTTGCAAATTTTCATTAGCTTTCTGAGTTTGATAAAGGGCGGATAGTTTATCTTAGAGAGGCTGGACTTTCTTTCCAAGAAATTAGGGACAAGGTGCACAGAAATTTAGATACTATAGTAAGATGTTGTCGAAGATCAAGAGGGTCGAACACGAAGTGCTAGAAGTACATGACCACGCCGAAAAACCACAGAACTTGCAGATCCGCTTTTGAGACTGTTGGCTTTCCAATTTAAAATTAAAATTTCCTCGTAAATAAATAGTTCCAATGTCATTAATGATATTAAAATTAAAAAACAATACTTCTAGATTATTATACTCACGTGATGTATTCAACTGGTTGTACTAATAGATTCAACTGTAGTCTTGCGGCTACTGATAATGGTATACCTGTAGTCTGAAATAAATCAAATATTTAATTTTGATACATATTTTCTTCAAATTTTATAATCTTACAGGTTCTAAGACTATGAACATGTCGTGCAAACTTTTGTTCGGCGTTAGGCCATCCACCTGGTCTAAATAGTACGGATCTGCTTTGTAGTAATGTGGAAGAGATACAAATCCAGGCGCCCCAAATTTGCATTTTGAAACATTCAACATTCCAGACGGCACGCAATCGCCATTACAGTAACACGCATTTTCGGGATGTATTGTACCTAAAACATAACTGTTGTATCTCTAATATGGCATGAACAATGAAAAAGAAAGTAAGAATAGAGTTAAGAAGACTAGTTATTTTATTATTTACAATGAGAAATTTTAAATATCTTTAAAGTTTGGAACAAATATGGGTTCTATTATTTTTAAGTTTGTAGTATATACTTATTCAATCTATTTTAGTTAAATGAGTGACTAATTACCATTATCTAAGAAATGGCTAGATGCCGAAAATTTATATCCATCGAACCCTTCGACCTCTTCATCTTCATCGTAATCGAGTACGACCACTCTGCATAAGTCCGATGAAAAGAATGATATGTTCGTTCTCTGCTGATCCTTTAAGTATAGTTCTCCAGCCGAACCGCCAATATTTGCACAAGTACCTGAGTAGGCATGGGTAGTATTTAAATTGTTCCACAATTTTAGCTGCCCATTTGATTTTGGAGTAACGTCCATGTTATAATATCCCTCTGTAGTGTACGATGTGTTTCTCTAAACAAGAAAAACCGTTTTTAAAAGCCAATGGTGACTACATATGATTACAGCCGAACTAACAATAGCAATACTCTGCAGTCCGGTCATTGGGATACGATCTTTTAGAGTGACCTTTATCGTTTAAAGTAACATGCTCATTTACACACAAACATATATAACGCAAGGACCACGTAGTCGAAATCCAAAGACTACTGCTACTAATAACAGTATAAAAAAACCTTTTTGATAGTCACTTTGATTCATTTATTATTTTAGATAATAAATATTACGAAATTTTTACTTACTAGATAAAACCATCCGAACTTGTCCACATCGGGAAGGCCAGGCATGGGGATTTTGTTGCTTATTTTTACGAAAATGTCTTCATATCCGTCGAATATAAATTCAGCGACGGTTTTAGTGAGTGGTAGTGTTGGTGCGAACTGCCCCAAACTGAACTGGTATCCTTTCCTTATCCAAAAATTCCAGTTTCTGGCTTGGTATGCTCCTGACTGAAATATAAATACACATATATTATATATAGAAAAATGTGATATGAAACAGTAATAGAAGATGTTCAGCAGTGGACCGGAAAAAGTGGAAAGTTATTATTAAAAACATTGAAGCCATGGCTGATTATTAAAAATCATTGAAGCCATGAGTCTGCAAGGCTTGTAGAGCCGATTTCTTAAACTCAATAAAGTTTTAACAAAACATATATCATATAACATCATACATAAACATTTAACTTTAACTAATAATTGATTGCTTATACGTGCAATTATATTAAATGTATTATAGTTAGACAGTATTTAATCTTGTTTTGCTTTACTGCTAAGAAAGTGGTTAAACATAAAATACCCAGTAAGATAAATAGCTCGCAATGAATACATACTAGGTATTATAAAGTGTGGAAACTTTAACTGGGATAAAATTCATAATTTCCATATAGGCAATTTTTTCAAAAAATCCCGAAACGCGTTACGTATTGTTTTTTCTTGCCATCATTTCTATGTATATGCTGTTTGTTTATCTGTTCCCGGAAGTGCCCACCCACCTCCGACCTTTTGTTTTTAAATGGAAAGGTATGTCAAGTAACACCTCGTTTAAAAGATCTCTGCCTCAGGAATACTACACACTATTTATTTCTTGGATAAAAACAGAAAACCAAAGTTTAAAATCGGCTCCGTTTCATTCTTGACAAAGTGCAAATAGATGATAACATGCATCTCTAATATTTTTTAACATTTCTAGTGTGACTAGCCCTATTTTATACCTAATACGTTGCCTAAGGTCCTCAATGTCTTCGGTTTTGTTACATAGATCTTACTCTTGAGTTATCCCCACAAGACAATCAAGAGGACTACGATTCGTAGAGCTCGCCGGCCACTCAATGTGACCTCCTCTTCCAATCCATCTATTGGGAAAAACGTCGTCTAAATATCTACGAACGATTAGTGAAGTTCCGCCCTCTTGATATCATATTCGTTCATCAGGTAAATTCGGATCTAACGGATTTGGAAATAAAGTGGCTAACCCTGGCATGAGGTCGTCTTGAAGAAATGTAAGATAGTAGCTCCATCAAGATTACCATCGAAGAATACTGGTCCTACAATGTGATCACCTATTATTCCAGCCCATGCATTGACTTTTTGTGGGAACTGAGTATGAGTTTCTCTTTTGGAGTGCCTGCATCTTGTAAAGATGCAGCTTGGTTGATCTAAGAATTTTCAGGACAGTTGTATGACTAATCTCGTTGTCACGGACCAGTTGCCTAGCTGAAGTCACCTGAGTTAATAATACGTTTAGCTTGCTATCTGCTTCAACAGTGAAATCGCACCACCCTAACATGACCCAAATTGTTGCATTGTGACTCAATTTTGCTTATGGTACCTTGGCTAATTGGTGGTACATCCGGAGGCTGTTCTCGAAATAAATGAGCAACCTCAAGCTGACTTGGTCTTCTGTTACCATAACTGATCATCATCTGAATATCGATACGGAGATTTTTGGTTAAATACAGCATTTTACTTACACTGAATTGAAAAATTCATATTAGTTCTTTCTGCTGATTACGGCTCTGTTTGAAAATTTGAAATGACTCCAGGAGATTAAGCTTAGCGCTCTTGTTGCAATTATGCAAGATTTTTAGATTATTTATATATAAATTGGCGTTTGTATTCTAAACAATGATTAAAAAAAAACTTGATTCTTGATTAAGACGAAATGATAATGTTCGGAAAAACGAGTTGATACTTTTCGTCATGTTTAACCTACATACACATTATTGCATTCTGAACAACAGATCTCATACACTCCAGATTTTTTAAGAGGATCAACTTTATCTTTTGCATTGATTAGCATGTTTAATAATTTTCCAGGTGATTTAAACGCTACTTGATGATTCTGTTTTCGAAAAATATTAGCAATCTGTTCGCTGGTTTTTCCAAAGTATGTGAGTGAGGTAAAAGATGTATTTAAATTAGGTATTCTCGGATATATTAAAACCCTTGTGGTTTGATGACGTTTTTTGTTTATTAAGTTTTGGATGAGGTTGGTGGGAAAATCATTATAAATGGCAATTGATGTTATTTTATGTTTAAACTGTGTGTAATATCAACGTAGTTTATTTTTATTTAAAGTTCCTGATGTTATTGTATTTAATTCAGTGGCTCTTCTAATAGTAGTTAAAGAAATGGAGCAAGCTCTATTTATCATTGAGTGATATGCTGCTAGTTTGTTTATTTTAGAAACTTCTTTGGCAACTTGACGAGCGTATGTGACTGCTTTGGTGACTATTATTATCACTAGTAAAACGTGGTTCCAAAGAAAAACATGTCAAAAACATACAACTTTATGCCTAAACGCGTTCAACGTAAAATTGGTTTTCTTTTTTTATCAAGCGGGCTTTGAAAATATTTAAAAAAATCCTTGCGAAAAGATATTTCAAACGAGGTATTACTTGACATACCTTTCCATTTGAAAAAAGAAGGTCGGAGGTGGCTGGGCATTTCCGGGAACAGATAAACAAACAGCATATATATAGAAATGAGGGCAAGAAAAAACAATACGTAACGTGTTTTAGGATTTTTTGCAAAAAAGTTATGAATTTTATTTCAGTTAAAGTTTCTACACTGAATAAAGATACAGATGAACTTGCTTTTAAGTCACATTCATTCGAGCCTTGGCTACCAACTACATTTGTTAAATTAAAAAGATCTATTCGCTACCATTCATATGATTTTATTTTGTTCTTATAACTTTATGTATTTTCTTCCTCGTCTTATACCAATTCTTCTGCTTCTAATTTTGTGATTGTCATTTCTCTAGTATCTCTTAAATTTAAATCTTGCTTCTAATTCTTCAATTCTAATTGCCTGAATTCTATGTATTTCTCTATACTCTCTTAGTGTCTTTTGTTAAGTATCCATCTTTCACTTACAAATGTTGAAACTGGTCTGTAAATTGATTTGCATATTATTCGTTTCCTGTCAGTCTTAATTTATCTTTTGCTGTTATGTATTTATTCAGTGCGTACTACAGTTTGTTAATATTATTTCCAGATTTATTTGTATATTTATCTTCTGAGTCTTGTGTCATTACTCCCAAGTATTTGCGTTATTACATTGCTTTCTATTATGACGTTAAAATTCGTGTTTTTGTAACATTATTGCCATCACTTTAGTTCTGCTGGTATTCCCTTTTATGTGGTATTTTTTTCAGTACCTTATTCCAAATTAATAGCTTCTCCTGCACTTCTTCTTAGCTATTTACTATTATTGCAATGTCATCTCTAAATATATATATTTTTTTAATTTCTACTTTTCAAATTGAGGCCGATATGTGCTCCAGAGTCATCGAGCTACCAAACGGAGCCGCGGTGGTCATTTGAACGATGTTATCTTCCATACTTAATGGGGTCGAATACCCTTTCGAATGAAAAATAAATTTCGTTTCTACCTCACACACAACTTGTTTTATTCAATTTTAAAGTTCACGCGCCCTTATTGGCGGACCCTATATGTTCGTGTATGAAATGTGCGTAGGTCTTGTTTCCATGTTTACTACTTGTATTAAATAATAATAATGAGTTTAGGCTTCCTTCCTGCCAGATTCTTTATTTGGTTGGAAATTTCTTGGTTTTGGCTTTTAGTGTCACCATTATTATTGTCGGCTTCCATTTCTCTTAAGATTTCCCAGATTATTCCTCTTGGCACTTAATCAAACGCATGTTCAATGTTCAAGCATGCTAGTAGTGGTAGTAGTAGTAGTGTTTGGCTATCGACTACGTGGTCCTTCCGCCATATGTTATTTGCGTATTTGTGTGTGTGTAAATGAGCTTGTTACTTTAAAGGATCGCCCCCGTCACTCTAAAGCACCAATAATTGTATCCCAATGGTGAATGGTACCGGTCGCCCATCCAACTACTGACCCGAACCAACGTTGCTGCACGTCAGTTCGGGGCCGTAACCAAATGCGCAACCACCGGCGTATCCAAGCATGCTATAAACTCAGATATATGTATGTGTTTTAATGCCGGTTGATTATTATATATTCAGTATAAGTATCTAATCATGTGCATTTCTTCTGGGTCTTAGGTTGCTCTGCACTTTTGATAATTTATTTTCTTCTATTTGTCTTACACTTTTTCTCTAAAATTATCTCATATAATTTTGTAGTTGTTCCAATGAATGTGATTTTTCTACAGTTCTTACATTTCGTCTTTGTAAATGGACACAATAATTTCTACTTCCCATTTCTTTAGTAATTGTTTCTCCATAGCCTATTTTTCTCTTCATTATTATGTTTTAAATCATTAATTAATATTATGTTTGTTTATTGTTTTATTTTTACTTTTTAGACTTTTGCTTCTTCTACATCTTTTACTGATATGACATCTTGTGTAAATTCAGTGTTATCTTACACTGAAATGAAAAATTCACTATATTTTAACCACAAATAATTCAAACCAAACAAAATTATTTGTGGTTAAAACATAGTAAGTTTTTCAATTCAGTGTAAGTATGGATTACCACGTAGTAACGGTCGCAACCATTCTCTTTATTCAATGTTATCTCTTATTGTGTTTTTTGTTTCTTCATTTGGATCATAGCCTTGATTCAGTAGTTTTTGAAAGTATGATTGTAATATTTCTATTCTTTCATTATTTATCATTAGTCTTTTTGTTTTATTATTTATTCTTATATGATTATCTTTTTTGTTATTTTTTAGATTCTTTAATGTCTTATACACTGCTTAAAACAATTAACGGGTAACTAATTTGTGCCTCCATAAAATTCAAATGGGATATTACATGCAAATAAAATTAAGAACATCTGAAAAACGCTCTATTTAATTGTTTTAATTGGCACATATGGAAGTGTCAGCATCACGTACTTTTAAAGTACTCATTAATAATTAACAACAACTATCAAAACCAAAGTACAAAACGAATTTGAATTAATTGTTAATGTAAACTTGTGTACATAAAGTGTAAAGTAAACTTAATAATGAGTATGTGCTTCAATAGCACGAATAACATTACACTTTCTTGCCATGTTTCGCAAAAGTCTTCGAAGGTCTAGCGTACCACTCTTCAATAAGAATTAGCTGTGGATGGTCTGAGGATGAAGCTAGCGATCTTGAATACATCTGTTGAGCATATCCCAAACATGCTCTATGAGATTTATATCACGACGCAGGCCACACCATTGTTTGAATTTTCAGTTCTTGTAGGAAGTCTAAAGTGATTCGCGCAGTATGTGGTCTTGCGTTATCCTGCATTAACAAACAATTTGGAACTATTCCTTATGCCATAGGAACAATATGTTCACCTAACACTATGCCAATAGAGATTAGCGTTAATATTTATTGGAATTGCACCCACACTAAACCATAACTTAACCACCTTCAAATCTTTCGATTTCCTGAATAGTATCAGCTGCGAAGCCTTCTCCTAAGTGTCTTTAAACACTTACTCGGCCATCGCAACGAGTAATAGGGAACCTTGATTCATTCGAGAAGAGCACTTGCCGAAGTTGCCATGTAACATTTTCACGAGCAAAATGTATCCTTGCTATTTTGTGGCGTCGTGTTTTCATACGGGTCGTCTTGCCCTCAAATTTGATCCCCTCAACCTATTCCTAATTATCTGGTCTGATACAGAGATACCACGCGTCGTCCTGAGAGAAATTAAGAGGTTTTTCCCGTAGAAAATATATTGCGAAGACTCGAAATCAGTAAAAATTGGTCTTGATTTTGAGTTGTTTTCTTTTGCAACCTTGTCCACCACGTCTGGTACATTGACCTGCACATAAGTACCTGTTCCACAATAGCTGAATAACAGACAGACTGACGTTGAAGTTTCTTGAAACTTGTCGAAGGCTTTCGCCATTTTCAATTAATGTTATAGCAGGAACAACTTTCCCTTCGTCTAGATGCCTCATTTTCACATAACTTAAGACAACCTGTCAGTTACAAACATTTTTATCTGTTTATTGATGTCAACAAGACCTTTCTAGCGCTTTAAATCTATTTTCGGATACATTATTTCTCTTAAGTTTTGTTAGTGCTTGTTAATTATTACGGGTACTCCAGAAGTATGCGATGCTGATAATTTCTTATGTGTCAATTAAAACAATTAAATAAAGCATCTTTCAGACGACGATAATTTTTTGCGTGTAGTGACCCGCTAATGGTTTTGAACAGTATAATTTTTGTATTTTCTTCTATTGAAATTCTTCCCACATTATCTGCCATTCACTAACTATTATATCTTTGCTTTAGTTCCCTCTCTTCTATTCATCATTGCTGCTGTGGGTTCTCATTCTAAGGTATTTCCACCAATTTTCTTATTTCTATCTTTTCTTTGTTTTTAGAGTAGGTACTTCGATTCGGTGCCATTCCTTTTTATATCAAACCATGACTGTCGATGTTGTCTTCTTTTTATTGTGATATTCCTACTTAAGTTCTTGTAATAATTGAAGGAAGTATTACAATGCAAATCTTGAGCGCAGGTGCGCTATATAAATCTTTATTAAGTTTGCAATTCATGTTCATGACGCCGAATTGATGATTCTTGACTTTTGTAAACACTCGTGTTGCTTCGATAGCATTTTGAAAAGAAAAGAAAGATTTAGAAAAGTGGTTTTAACATTACCAATTAATTTGGTCTTCCTGAAATACTTAGTTTACTCTCTTTACAGTTGATGATGTTAAATTACTATCCGACCATATTTACTACGAAATTTTTGAACTGTGACCGCCAGACTTTCATAATTTTTAAATTATTATTCAACAATGAAAATACAACGTTCTATATTATAATGCTCTAGGGCTCTAGTTTCTTTTTCTTCTTTAAATGTCGTGCCTCCGTTTGAACGTTGGCGATTGCATTGTTTGTGGTTGTTCTAAAGCTCTATCGATCCTGCACCTCGAGAAAAAAATCATCAGCGTTCATACCAGTCCATTGCCGAAAATTCTGTAGCAATGACAGTGTTTTGCGTCCTATCCACCTTTTTCCTTCCATTTTACCATTTAGAATTAGGCGTAGAAATACATATCTAGGTACTCTGCATAGGTATCTAGTTTACTAACCCTAAATTATGATAATTGAATAGTTGAGGCTGTTGTTGAAAGGTTATATTCTAATCACTTTTGTAAATTTACAAAAGTGACCTAAATTATGAGCTGTCAGATATATTTTTTAAATAGAGATGAACGAATTTAAATCTTGCCTTCATTATGCAACATTTTTTTATTATTGCTAGTGTTCGCAAAACCCGACTGAAGTCCTTTTATGATCGCTGCTTTTAGAAAACCATTGATTTGGTCAAAACGCAACAAAATGTCTTTTTAGAATCATTAAATCGGTTTCAATGGCAAATATAAAGTAAAATAAATGTGGTGGACATGAAGTATACGTGAAAAAAACAAATGATGTTACTATAAGAAATAAAATTCAAATCGAAATAATAAAGAATGAATAAGATTATTAATTGACAATACTACTTTAAAAAATCAGTAGATAAAACATATACGCAAATTAAAAAAAGGAAATCATTCAAAATTCACAAATAATTAACTCACCAAATAACATAAAATCATATTGCCTTTATTTGTTTAAGAACTAAAGATCTTTTATTACCCTAGTAAAAGAATGTAGGATAAACATGTGTTTAAATATTTTCATTAAAATATGCCAATTGATGTAATGATTTTAAGATTGATGAATGATTGAGGCGTGGATTTAATGCCATCTTGAAAATTTATTAAAAAAACCAAAATAATTCTACATTTCACCTTTTGTATTATTTTTGAATTCTATATTAATTCCCAAGGAGAAAAAAATATACCAAAGGTGAAATGTAGAATTATTTTGTTTTTTTTAAATAAATTTTCAAGATGGCATTAAATCCACGCCTCAATCATTCATCAATCTTAAAATCATTATATCAATTGGCATATTTTAATGAAAATATTTGTTTTCTAGTAAATCAAATTGTTTGAATAATTCATTATATTATTCCTTTTATTGGAATTAGCATAACCAATTAACATTAAAAAATATTACTTGCCTGTTTGTATATTGAGTTGCCTATATCAATTTGTAGTTTAATGCAAAATAATAAAAAAGAACAACGATTAAATATTCTATTACTATTTAAATTTTTATTGCTTTTTCACACTTATGTATCATAGCTGTTTGTAGGAATTATTTATGTTCACAAAATTTAGATTTCTCTCAAAATTTGGTCAATTGAAACAAGAAACAAAAAATATTCTTTAGACTTTATAATGAGGTTAATAAACTGTGAACTTGCAAATACCTAATTATACTATCTAGGTTATATAAAACAATATATGTCAAGGGTCTTGATAATGATTCACTAGTCATAAAAGTCTAGTTTTAATGACTAAAACTTTAAGGTTTAAACGGATAATTTATTTTTAAGCATAATAAATGTAAACGATACACAGCAATATTCATGAAAATTTCCGGTATACTGGATCTTGAACCTTGTAATCTAACTGTGTATATGTTAAATGCTAATGTTTAACCTAGAAATGCGAATTTTTATTTTCAGAATATTATCTTCTTAAAATTTTTAATTAGCAAAACAAATGTCTGGTATTACGCAAGTGTTAAATGTATGTAAATATATTTATGTGGTATATTCGCCTACCTTATAATCAACAAATTATCAGTAACTTACCACTGTTACCGGATTAATCGTTGTGATTTTTGTATCCAAGCTGGCGATACTGTGTTCCTCCTCGAACCACCAAGTCTTCAAGTGATGAAAAGAAACCGTTCCGTTATTATTCCAAGTGATATTCACTTTTTTCTTAACTTCCCTAAACCGAAACGGACCGATTTCTACAAAATGGGGTTTGATTTTCGGATTGTAGATGTCTTGGGGATTCGTCCAATTAAACATGTAGAAGTCGAGATACAGAGGCATGGGATTCACTTTCCACTGGTCGAACCCCATCGAATTCGGCCTTAAAGTCAGACCGAAATCTATAATGGCTCGAAATATCCATGGCCAGTATAATAACAGACTAGCTCCGATTGTAAGTAATATGCCGGCTCCGCACACCGAGTATCTTTGACATGGCGATATTCTTGATTGCATCTCATTTGTGGTAACCTGGAAGAAAATAAACTTGATTAGTTTAAAGATTGCTAAATGATAATTGTGGAAATTTGAGGGCTCTGTTTTTACTGTCATATCAAAACTGTAAATACATTGATCAATGCCATCTTGATGAAACGAAGTTATAATTAAGTAATTTTTAGTTTAGGTAATTGTTTGGTTTCATATTTCAGTTTCCTGGTACGGGTTTCGATCAATGACAATTATTTTCAAAGGTATTTACTGACAAATAATTGATTACCTCTTGCAGTGACAAACAATATCAGTTTGTATATGAGAAGCCCTCCCGAAAACACTGAAATTCTGAGGGGATGTGCAAGTAATTGTATTGTATAGTTTAACACTGTCGTCAAGGCGTAGTTTATAATAACAGAAAATACCTTTGGGAATCTAATGCATTCAATACCATTTGTAGTTTATACGTAATTCAAAAAATATTAGTAGATCATTTCAAAGCACATCACAATGGCACTTAGTTTTTATTACGTTTCCGTTTTTAAAGAAAATTAACAAATTTACTGTCACTTTTGGAAAATTCTTGTCAACTTCTAATTAAAAAAATATATATTTTACTGCCTATGTTTCAAACTACTAATAAATTTGAACATATATTTCAATTTTAATTGATAACTTCTATTTAATTTAAAAATCAAAATAGAATCCTAATACAGAGTGGGGCATAGTAGTAGTAGTAGTAGTAGTGTTAGGCTATCGACCATGTGGTCCTTCCGCCATGTGTTATTTGTGTAATTGTGTGTGTGTAAATGAGCTTGTTACTTTAAAGGACCGCCCCCGTCACTCTAAAGCACCATTAATTGTATCCCAATGGTGAATGGTACCGGTCACCCATCCAACTGCTGACCCGAACTAGCGTTGCTGCACTCTCGCTAACGCTAGTTCGGTCGCAACCGAATGCGCCACCACCGGCGTGTAGTGGGGCATATTTAAATGTAAAACAGAAGATTTTTGATTTTTTCAATTATTTTTTTAATTCAGTTAAAGAGCATTAAAAATCATTAATTTTTTATTTTTTGATATTTTTCAAGTACTTGAATTTTAAATTATAAAATAATTTGTACTAATAAACCATTGTATAGACTAGGCTTACCTTTATGTTTTAAATCTGCATGAATATGCAAAAAATACTTCTAGTAACTGGTATACAAACACACAAATAGAATAATTTTATCGATAATTTTATTATTTAAATGGTGGATTTATTGCATTAAAAGAATTCCAAAAATCACAATATATTTCCTAAATTTATATAGGGGTAAAATCTAAACGTATAACATTTCATTATAAAACTTTATACGCAGATTTTATTATAACACATTATATTTATAAGAATATGTGTTAATGCTATCTAAGTATGCCAATACAAGAAAAATATGTCCACAATAAAACTATTCAAACAGCTTTTATGCAGTAAAACAAATTTACACAATAAATGCGAAACGCACTATAGTCAAGCAGTTGCATCAAATGATAAGAACGATAAGACCGATAAAACAGTTAAAAAATCGAATTGGCAAATAAATCGATTAAAACGATATTGTCTTATCGAATTTTATTTCTTACTACTCATTTATCGACATCATCGCGTGGCTTAAATTGCATATTGAAATTTTTTAGTAACTGGATATCAATTGCTTCTTAAAATGTATGTACTTACTTCTAACGCTGTGTGCTGACATTTTTCATTGTATTTATCACACATTCACAACATTTAGATTATTGCTCATTAGTTATCTGCATGGAATACTGATTACGACTAAACGAATATTTTAAGGCACGTGAATTTATAATTTTGAACTTGATCACTGTAAAAAATTGGTTCGGCATAATTCATAATAATTATTATCCCCACCACAAGACCAATTTATTTACCATCACACGAGTTGTAATACGATTAAAACATTATAATATAATTGCATAAAATTATACTTGATACTCAGAACGTATAGTTGTACGTTTGAAAGATCTTAATATAGAAGGTCATTAACAAATTTTATTGAATAAAAATTTACATATTTAGTAGTATTAATTAATTAATTATTTTATTTCATTATCCTTGGTCTCATTTCTAGCAAATTGTATAAGGACAAATTAATACTTAAAAATAACCTACATAAAATTTTATACGAAATAAGCACAATAACAAAATGTGTTCTTTCAATCAAATCGTTTCTTTTTAATATGATGTTGAGGAAGCAAGTATCCTCTTTAAAATCCAGAATATTTTGTTTCTTTTTTTGTGAGACAGGTTTTAGCTTAAAAAATAATCGATTTACAATACAAAAAGGTCAGAGAAAAGTGTTATTTACAGCAATATATATAATATTCATATAGTTTTCTTTGAAATGAATATTGCAGTAAACAATGCGAAACAAAGGAGATTTTTCTTGAATTATCTAAGTGAAAATTTCAAGACTCATGATTTTAAAACAGGAATTAAATGAACACAGTTATATTTCTTACTTCACTATTTTATTTAATCACTAAATGTACATTTCGAATACTATGTGTCCATTATCAATACTTAACTGTTAACTATTGATAATGGACACATAGTGTTCGAAATGTACATTTAGTGATTAAATAAAATAGTGAAGTAAGAAATATAACTGTGTTTATTTAATTAAATAACAAACTTCACATAACTTCACATAAAGCCTTATGCACCTCCAAGTGAAAATTAGTTATTTCGGCAGTCAGATTATTTTAATAAGAAAGTATGTGAAAAACGCAAGCCCTTATATTCTGTAATCACTGTAAATGGACGAATAAAATTATGCTTATGTGGAACGGTTGATTTATTTTCAAGATGAACATAAAGCAATTCGTCAGAATGAGGGAACGGATGTGGCAAGAAAATACAAGTGAATATATAGCCTGAAATCCGAAACTTTTAGAGAATTTGATGGGAAAAATCGCTACAAGACTTGTATGATACAAATTATGACTTATAGTAACTGGACTAGCGGAAAATCTATTTTCATTGACTTAAATGACGATGAACTTAATTTACTGACTGAGTTAGCCCACATATTGGGAGCTCTAGGAACGAAATATAATGGTAAAACCTATACAATGAGCTACAGTTGTCTTTCGGAAGTGAAGGCACTAGTAATCACGTAGCCTATTATTTTAAGTCAAATTCTTCTTAGGTTAATAGGACGCGAAACATTTACTGATAAGATATTTATACAACATATCTACGGATATGACAAGAAAATGCAAGCAAGTGAAAGTGTGGCATACAAACTGAAACATCTAGAGAATTTGATGGGAAGATACAATTCGTATCATATAAATTATATGTTATAGTACGGCCTCCTCCACCTAATTAACCATCCCTTCAGTGAATTCACCCAATTCACCAATTGAAAATTAGATTAATGTGAAAACGATCTCCTTTCTGGAGTTGTCACACTAACTGACCTGGTATAAGAGTAACGAAAAATCTTTTTTCGTTGACTTAAACAACGATGAATTTAATAACTTAAGAACAAAAATGGAATGCTAAAACCGATACATTGTGCTACAGGTTTCTTTTGAAGTGATGGCACTATTAATCATAGTGCTTATTATTTTAAACCAAATTCCTCTTAGATTAATAAGACCCAAAAACATTTACAGATACTGTATTTATGCAAAACTTAAAGAAAATTCAGTGCTGCTAGTATAATCTCGTATTATCAGATGAATATATCATGCGATAAAAATCATTTTTGTTTTAATGTTCCAGCTGCGGAAAGTTATTATTAATGAATTTGTCGATATATGTAAGAGCAAATAAGAAGTATGCTTATATTTTGGAAATTAATGGCTTAGGTAAAATGTAGAGCAATCGGTTATATACAAAATCTTAGGTAGTACCTTTAAAAGAGTATCAAACACTTTTTGTCGTCAGTAGTCAAACATTAACATTAAAATTTTTGGTCATTTTTTACACGTGTTCAAAAAATGCAATATCTTAGATAAAATGAGAATTAACAATTGTTGCAGTTTTTAACGATAAAACTTGTTTGAAGTTTCATCTCAATAGGTTCACTCGTTCTTGAGATACAACGCCCACAGACATTCATTCAGTTACAAATACTTTTTATCGCCAGGGTGTCCCGTTTATGAGGGAAAAACTTATCTATGTCCAAATATTTACGGTTAAGCCGGAATTTGTCTTCAGGTTTCAAAAAATGTATTTCTTTTGTTTATAACATGTGAACGCTTTATTCGATTTGAATGAAATTTATTATTAATAACTACCATTATATAATACATCATTCAAGTTATTATCGTTATTGTCAGGAAGTATAAAAGAACAGTAGTACCATAAAAATTCAAGTGTTTGTTTTGTACTTCTTAAATTTAATAACGAGGAGTACAAAACAAACACTTGACTTTTTTTAATATAACCACTCGTTATAAAAATGGACACAACAAACCTATTCAAATATCACGAAAGTACGGCGCGATGTTGCATGTCCTATTCTACAAGTCTTCAATAAATTAACTATACGCAGGGCATTTGAAAAGTCCGTGCAAAAATAAAAACTACTAACGTGTTTGGGGTAAACCTTTTTATTTTTCGACAAAGTCTCCTTTAAGGCTTATACACTTCGCCCAACGATCTTCTAGTTTGTTAATCCCTTCCGAATAATAGGATATCCATGTCTGCAAAATATCCATTATTGTCTGCGATTCCCCCTTAGTAACCCATTGTTTATATTGTTGTTTGGTCTCAGGAGTATTGTAATGTATCCATGTTGCATCCACAGTGACGAAACGACGCTTAAAATCCTCTGGATTCTTCTGGAACAGCTGCAAACCATCCTTCACACGATTCCGTTTTTGGTCAAGCGTGAGCAAACGCGGCACCCATTTTGCGGATAGCTATCTCATGTCCAAATGTTTATGCAAATTATGGATTTGATCAATAATTTCTGGAGTCGTAGCCTCCACAGGCTACTAACTAAACATGACCTCGATATGCGCCGATGGTGCTATCTCTCGGACTTTGCACGGACTTTCAAACCACCCTCGTATAGAAGAAATTCACACATACAATTTATAAAAACATGTATTGCAAAACAATTAACACCTAAATTTGTTAATATTGTTTCAAAAACGAAAAAACTATCCTCAAACGAACTCGCGAGTTGTTGATTGCGACCGTCCTATCATGTGCATCAAAATTAAGGGCGGCAACCCAAAACTATTATATTAAAATCTTGATTAATCAACGTCAGAACCGAACACATAACATAGTTTCTCCATACAAATACACTATTTCATATTACAAGACATCATAAAACAAACAAACTAAAATACAACAAGGAGTGAATTTATCCGCTTGGATGAGAAAAATAAGTGGAAGCGCAAGAACGACAAGGAGTGGGTACAACCCAACGTGTGGAAGATGGCAAATGTGTGGAAGGGAGCCAAAGTATCTATTGAAGACAGAGTGGGCAAGGTCCAAGAAAGTAAGTCTGGCAAGAGCTAGATGTGGATCGGATGAGAGCGGAAGGAAGGTATGGATGAAGGAACGATATGGTAGGTGTGCGTTGTGCGAGAATGAGAGCCATCTAGGCCAAGAGCGCAAGGAGGTGCGTGATGAATGGATAGGGAGAACGAAAGGGATAGGGAAATGGATGAGAGAGGATGGGGCAGGCGTAGAGATTGTGATAAGAGTGGGGCGGGAAAAAGAAATCCGAAGAAAGGGGGACTGAGACAAGAGGAATATTATTAAATAATTATTTGATGTATCTATGATTGTAAAGAATGCCAATAAAGGTCTTTTTCTACAACAAGCAAATATAATCAACAACCTTCGACTACAGAAAATAAATAATAATAAACAGTCCTCTCAGCATTGACCACAAATTTTATCACAGGCTGACAAACCTGACTACAACTACATTTACGGATGACGAGTTGAAGATTCTCAATTACGCACACAAATACGCACCACCTCGTAACAAAAATCTTAAATGATAGCGCTCGAACTAGAAAATGCTCTCTCGAGACTTCCAGAAGAACTACTACGCAACAATATAATACACCTACTAAAGAACACAGGGAGCAGAGCTTCAACACATAGCTCAAACACATCAAACATAAAATAAAAGTAAATAACTTAATCTTCATACCCGCTGACAAAAATGTAGGTTTCGTGGTAATGAACAAATCAGAATATATATAAAAACAGGAAAACTTCTAAAAGAAAACAAATTTACCTTACTCAAAGTTAATCTATTCAACAAATACGTAGCTCAAACTAAAACATTGATCAATACCACAAAACTTACATTAAAGAAATATAATAACATGCGCAAACTAATGTCAATGAACCCACAACCCCCGAAACTCTATTACCAACCAAAACTCCATAAAACCAACATTCCTATCAGACCTATTGTCACATTCTACAACACCTCCATATAATTCCTTGCTGACATTAACACTATATTCACCAAACATTTAAATACTATTATATATATAATAAGAAGATAGAAGAACCAATCAATCACCTTAACAATACTTAATTGTCAAATAATTACATGTTACTCTCATTTGATTTCACAAATTTATTTACCAAAGTTCCAGTTAATGATACCCTTGAAATAATTAAAAAAAAATAGAAAATCCAACTGAATTCAAACACATCTACAATATCATAAAAAATATTACTTATCAAAATTTTTGCCTATTCAATAATTCATACTACAGAATGTCTGACGGATTACCTATGGAATCATGTATTAGTTGTCTTTTATCAGACATATTCTTAAACCATATAGAAAATATCATACTAAATCACCCCTTAGCATTATCATTAAAATATTATCACTTAGAAAAGATACGTTAATGACGTTCTATGCCTGTGGGATGGTTCTTCCCATAATAGTATCAATATATTCCATCAATTTATTGATAGTATTCTTAACAATATCAAATTCATTATAGAAACTGAAAACAACAACCAACTTACATTTCTAGACATTAATATTTATTTATTTATTTATTACGGAAATCTCCTGTTTCAACAATTGTCAAAATATAATTAGTACACGTATAAAAAACGAAAAATACACAACTTATCAACTACTCCGAAGCTAAATAAACAAATTTACAGTTAATGTACATACTTAATTACAAACAGCAAGAAAGGAAAGATCAACATATGACAAATGGCGCTTAAATATTAAATATGAATTACAAAATTACAAAAAATTCAAATAATGCAAGAGCATATTACAATATTTCATGATACGCAACAATGGATTGTGCGCACCATAATTTGTTTGATGAAAATTCAGCCTGAACAATAGCAAATTACCACAGTTAACAAAACCATTGATCAGCTTAAATCTATAGCATACCTCAAATATAACTCTTCTATAGCATAATGACTTTAAATTAAGACATTCCAGCATGTATGAGTGTAGCTATAATTTACCCTTGCTATGCCCAACCTAATTGACGCAAGCCTTAAAAATTTACTCTGAACCTTTTAAACTAAATCAATACTTTTATTGTAATGAGAGCACCATATGATAGTACAATACTCTAACTGAGGCCTAACAAGAGATATGTAAAGAGTTTTATAAGTGTCTATCCCAAATGGTTTCGAAAACCTGTCAATAAATCCCAAAGTATAAAACGCTTTACTAACGGGTGTCCAACAATTATTGCAGTCATGCATTTAATGTGCATTAAAAATGTCAGTTCATTTATTTCCAACATGTAAGAATCGACCTACGTTTTTTATTCCAACGCCACCCTGGACTGCAATAATTGTTGGACACCCGTTAGTAATGTAATGGATATGGGGAATAAATGACAGACGATAATCAAAAACTACACCCAAGTCACGGACTTCTTTGACACAAGTTAATTTATTATTACCCATTGAATATGCAAAATTATTAATTCTACCACGACCAAAAAAAAAAATAGAGAGACATTTATTTAAATCCAATTGTAAATTATTTTGATCTGATAGGGATTTGACAATAGTAAATATGTTAACATCATCGGCAAACATTAGAACTTTGCTATGTTTAATAAAAATATCAATATCATTAATAAAAATCAAAAAAAAGAACAGGCCCACAATGCGATCCCTGAGGTACCCCAGACGTGACAGCAATCGGCCTAGAAACAAAATTACCTATTTTGACGAATTGATTCCTTTCACTTAAGTAGCTGGAAAACCATTAGATTACTAAATCACCAAATCCAAGTTTATTCAAAAGAACAGCATGATTCACCTGATCGAAGGCCTTGGAAAATCAGTATAAATAAAATCCATTTTGTTTCCATTTTGGACTGAATCTAATAAGTACATCTAGTATAATAATAAATTAGATGTTGTTGACCTGCCTTCAAGAAACCCATGTCGTTCGTCACAAATAAGGTGTTTACAATACCAAATAAGTTGTTTAGACATTAATTGGTCAAACATTTTTGGAATTGCAGACTGAACTGAGATACCTCTATAATTTTTAATGTCACATCTTTGGCCATCTTTAAATAATGGATTTATGAATGAATTTTTCCAATGAGTGGGAAATATACCAATTTCAAGAGATCTACTAAATGATAAATGAAGTGGTTTGGTAAGTGAGAAAATCGTTTTGTTTTTTGAATAAGGTGACACACTATTAAACGAATCAGGTAGCTCGTTCAAGGAATTAAATATTACAGTGATACTTAGCTGAATTTTTGAAAGCGATATTTTATTATCATAATCAAATTTTGGAGCGTTTATATGTTCATCACTTTAAACACTGCTGAAATAATCTGCAAATAAATCAACACAGGTACTACTTGAATCACTTTGCTTGTCGTTCTAAATCATATGATCTGGAAACCCCTTAATATTTGCATTCATTCACAAAAGACGAAAAAAACTTAGAATTATTCTTAATGCAATTTTCAGATTTAATTATATAATCATGATACAGAGAATTACTTAAATTAGAGCATAATGAACGCAGTTCCTTAAATTTATTATAATCAGTTACCAAACCATTTATTTTATACTCTGAATGAACCTTATTTCTAGCTTTTACTAGTTATATAAGTTCATAACTAAACCATTTGGGATACTTCGATAATTTATAACGTTTCTATGGTACGTGTTTAGAAAGAGCTGAATTTAAAATACTGTAAAAAATATCAACAATAGAATTAATGTTAGGTTCTATAAATAAGTGATTCCAATCAATACACGAAAAATAAGAATTAATAGCATCATAATCAGCTGATTTAAAATCATAATAAAAGTAATCGGTATTTAAAGTTTGATATGACTCTGATAAATTGATTGAAAACTCTTAGGAAATGTGGTGAAAACTATTCTCGAACTTAATGTTCAATCTATTTAAGTTGGAGAAAACCAGGTCTAAATATATCCCATGTTCATTAGGTATATTGTTTAAGTGGCGCAAATGATTGAAGCTAAAGCAGTCAGAGAGGGCTTGCACATTAGGTGAATTATTGTCAGATAAATGATCCGATAAATTCCATACAGCATTAAGCAAATTTTAATCACCACAAAAAATATATTCAAAATTAGGATGATCAGTACAAATTTGTTCAATTGCATCGACATGTTGTTCATACATTACAAGTGGAGATGCAGGTGGAATATACGTAGATCCTAGAATAATGTTATCGTTGATTTTAGCAAACAAATTTTCAAAAGAATTTACAGATGATTCCAATTTAACACACGTTAAATGGGATTTATTCCGCAAACCTCTGGTTTTAGTACTGGTTAAATTGAATCTATACAAATGGAATATTTTAAAGTTGGGTAAATTTAATTCAGAATCTTTAACCGAGTCTTCTAACCAGGTTTCAATGAGAATAATTACGTCGTAAATAAAACAATTGATTTTTTTATGAAAGTTGCTAATTTTGGATCGAAGACCACCAATATTTTGAAAAAAAATTAGTTTTTTGAATTTCGAGTGTAGTTAGAGGTAACAATAGTTGGACTGCCGTTAATAGTTCAGTTAGATTCACCCTGGTCTCTCCGCGCTGCAAGTTCCTCATTGATAATCTGCAACTGCTTCCGTTGATTATCGGTACGATCCGTGTAAAACTTAACTCCACCAGTATTTAGAGTGCGCACTGATTTTGAAACTTAAATTGACTGGCGATCGACTAAACAGATTTTAACGGGTCTCGATTTATTAGATATTTTTCCTAAACGGACTACTAACTAGGGGTTAAATGATATTGCAGGTTCCAAAATACTCTTAATAGAAGCAATATATTTCTTGTTTTTTTTTTCTTCAGAGGGTCCATGGGGTTCCGAAATATTAAAAACAATAACATTGGAAGCTCTACGTTGACGTTCTTCAATTTCACTTATGATGTTCGATTGATTTAAACTAATTGCAGTAGAATCCATGCAGGAATTTTAAATTTTTTGTAAACGGTTCTTTAAATCAATAATTTCATTATTTATTTCGGCCATCGCGTTTTGAAATTCCGCTTTTATCAAGCCAGGTAGTTCTTTTTTTAAGACAGCTCTTATTGTGTCCGTTATATAGCTAACAGATAAAATACTTTTATTATTAGTATTATTGTGACATGAGCAGTTTCATGCCTCTCCATTACGTTTCTTTGCTTGTTCATAATAATATGAAATAATATCAATAGTAGCGTCAATACACTCGCAATTAAACCATTTACCGCATTTTCCTTTGCATTTAATCTGACCCCTCGTTTATGTTCTCTTTGCATTGAAAGCAATAAATTACCATAATTACGATTAAAATGCAAAAATTTAAAATTTCGCATATGTAAATCGATCGATTCAAGAGGGCGATGATCCCAGATTAGCGTTGATAAGCGAGAATGCCTTATGGGTCACAAAAACTCGGCACACGGCGACAGGTAGAAATTTGGATTTGTACTCACAATAAATTAAATGCGATTTCCAAGCTTCTGGACAATCAAAATTTGTTGTAAACTCAACTATACAATCTCCATATATAACACTATAAAGTCACTTAATTTTATAAATAATAAGCTTCCACAGATAGAAAGGAAAAATAGAGAGCACATTCGCACACAAGTCGTTACTCAAATTAATTCAACAAAACCCACAATAAACTTGAATACTCCATACACCATAAATCTTCACAAACAGACACCGTAATTCCAGCTAACTCATACCATTATTATAAGCTTTTATATATGCTGCTTTTCGAAGTCATATTCATAGAATAAGATTAGTCCCAATGAGTACCGAAAATTACATTAAAGAACTTAACACCATCAAGCAATTAGCAATTAATAACGGATATAAATCACATCTTATTGACAAATTTATTTCAAACTATGACCACCAATCTACCAACAAAATCAACCCTAATAATACTACCTCTACCGAACCACCACAATATCGGTCAGTCACAAACACGTCCCACATATCCAGACAGGTCAATTCAATATTCGGAAAATACAAATTAATACCCACTTTTAAAACATCAACTAATTGCAAAAATATGCTTAGCAAACCCAAAGACAAAACAGACATAATGGATGTGTCTGGCGTGTATGGACTGATATGTAACGATTGTAATGCGATATATATAGGCGAAACTGGTCGCAAACTCACCAGAATAAAAGAACACCTAAATCAAAAACATGAATCCAACTTCTGCACACATTTGTACATTCATATAATCATACTTTTAAAGACAGTAACAACTCAACTTTACTCCATTTTTACATCGTGCAGCTAATGACATTACAGATTTTCTATAAATTTAATTACACATCTAATACAATACAAATTAACCGGTAAGCCACACATTACAATAGATAAACACACACATTATTTTAATCATATATTAACATTCCTCTTAATTATAATTTTAGCCCGCATTCATCTCTCGTAATAGACACGTGCCGTACAACCTAAAATCACGAAAAACCGCATGAAAAAAAAAGCCGTAGAGCCGAAACTAGTCTAAAAGAATACTTAATAAATTTAATAACGAGAAGTACAAAACAAACACTTGACTTTTCATTTAATATAACCACTTATTATAAAAAAGGACACAACAAACCTATTTAAAAAAATATTACTTGAAAGACCATTTGATTTAAAAACGTTTTTGTTTCTTAATCATATTTGATTTTTGCACAAAAAATAAAATATGAATATAGTATGCTTATTATGCACCCATTAATAAGTAAATTAACTTACTCAATTGAATAAAAATTAAACAATTTTAATTGATAAAATAAATCAAAACTACGTTTTAAACAATTTCCTTCGCAAAATGCTAATACAAGCAAGAAATATCTTTTCTCCAAATATGAATATTTTGGAATTATAATAAAGTTAACAATAAATTATTTAAACATACAACGACGGCCACGAAAAGCTTATAATTTCGATTTGATAAAAAAAACTAAATTTTGTTTTTACTAGACTAAAAAAATATATTTTATATATCTTGTGCGAAAACCGTAAAAGATATCAAAATTTATTAAGATAGAATAAAGTATTTAAACCAAATTATGTTTCAAGTAGTATTTTTTCAGTTTTTTTTATTGGATGTACCAACGAAAAAATATTTTAGTTTTTATGTGGTGGTACTACTGTTTTCTATACATCCTGCCAATCACTAATGTCTATAATAACTTATATGATGTATTATATTATGGTAGTTATTAATAATAATGTTCATTTAAATCAAATAAAGCGTTAAATTGTTATAAACATCATATTGTGTTAAATCATCATATTTTGACCACAGGAATCTATGATAGGGCCATTTCCCCAAATTAACGGGACACCCTGTATATTCCATACAGAGAAAGTAATATATTCTATATAGGGAAAGTAAAAACATCAGACATCAAGATTAATAACCCAGAGTGATGACAAAATACAACTACATACTGGACTATAAAGCCAAACAAACATCTGCTTTAGAGGAATGCCTAAACATTCTTTTATTGATTGACACGGAATACAACATAACAGTTTTGACTAATTGTAGAAGTAATTCTACGTTCCATTATTAATTCAGGGTAGATTTTAATGCGTGTTTTACTATGAAGACAGTTCACATTAACCGCAAACACATAAAGGACGGTAAGCTTTCTTTCCACACTTCATAGCTTAATTGCTGCTCCTGAATATCTGTCCGAAAAATAAGGTTGGTGTAAAGTATGGAACTAAGTAAATATCTTTAAAACGAAATTTCCAAAAAAAAATGAGTGTATTCCCGGTTAAACCGGAAGTATATTATTAACAAAAAATATATCAGATGCATTTTGCACCATTGCACTTACCTGCAAAAGTTTCAAATAGATAGATATTTACTTGGTTCTCTACTTTATCTCCTTGTATATAGTGACAGTGCAGCAGACTTGTAATTAAATATTTAATTGTGGAGGCGTTTACTTTGAGGTACATGTACACGCTGCTACACTGCTTTGACTAAATAAGTTAGATTTCGTAATTTCAAAACCCATTAGTCAAAACTATAGTTACGTGGTAAAACAAAGTCACTGTGTCTCTTTCTTAATTATAACAATAGGAAACAAAATAACACAAAAATCAAACACGAGATTGAATAGAAATTGAAAAAACTCCATACTGGATCACGTAATCACACACAATACAAACTCCATAAAAGTGGATAAATCAACCATATTAGATCACAATGCAATAATAACAAAAATAGAAACTCAAATAATAAAACCAGAATATAAATTCTTTGAGATAACTAATATAGAATATACATCCATAACACATAAAATAAATAACATTGACATAAATAAAATAAATAATTTTGAAGAACTTCAAAACATAATAGAGAATAATGAAAAGGTAAACAAAATTAAGAGAAACTCTAAACACAAAGAAAACCAACTGCAAAAATAATTAAAATTCAAAACACAATGTTATAACTTAATTAAAAACACAGTTATATTTCTTTCTTCACTTTTTATTTTTTCACAGCTAAATTTACATACACATAGTGCCCGAAATGTACATTTAGCTGTGAGAAAATAAAAAGTAAAGAAAGGAATATAACTGTGTTTTTAATTAAGTGATATTTAACCTTCACGTACTCAAGTAACTATATTAAACAATGTTATAAGAATCAACTACAAAAAATACAAATAACCTTAACAAACTATGGAAAATAATAAATAATCAACTGAACAAAACAAAAAACCAGTAACGCACCTAAAGAAAATGGAACTTACACAATCGATAACTTAAATATAGCTTATGAAATAAACTTCTATTTTACAAATATAGGAAGAAAAAATAAATCACAAGAAAACCACACCTGTAACAACAGTCACAAACAATATATCGGAAATAGAACATTCAGAAAAACAACATATGAAGAAGAAAACAAAATAGTGACAAAATTAAAAGATAACAAAGCATCCGGATTTGACTCATTAAAACTTAATAAAAAACAAAACAAAACCACATTGATATTAATACTAAAATTATAAACAAAGTTCTAGTTCAAAATGACGGCAAGTACAATAGGCGTGAATGTATCTTCACTTAGTGGAAAGTGCAAACAGTGCGGTAATATACCACATAGTGGACCTACGTGTGTTAAATGTGGTGCAAAATGCACAAAGGGTGTATTAAGTACCTGAAAATGTGAAGCAAATGAACAAAGACACTCTTGTTTGTTGTCAAGACCCAGAGGTTAACCAGTATGAAAATGATGGCGACACCGATGATTAATTGGAAACATCAATTATAAGTATCAAGAGCAGACAATCATGAATTTAAATAATAACGTAAAGTTCCTTCAAGAATAAATTAGAATGTTAAACAAGATGCTGATAATACAGAGCACGACACTCCATTCGAATACAAATACACAAGAGGACACTGCAAGTATACATACCGCTAATATCGATACATCGTCATCGAAGGCGACCAACAAGATAAAAATCCCAGACGCGGCGCAAGAAGCGCAACCCAAACAATCGGCAAAAAAGTCTTCGAGTATTAAACGCTACAATCGCGATAGACACTATGTCAATGAACGAAATTATAAACAAACCGGAGAAAATAGAACACTAAATAAAGTCACGACGGTGAATTATGACAAGGAAAAGGAGAAGAAAGATTTAGTTGTGGGGAACAAACATGACAACGAAAATGTGGTATATAAACCACAACAGAAAAAATGGTTCCATGTTGGCAAATATAGCCCTACTTATGAAGAAGAAACTCTTAAAACAAAAATCTAAAATATACCAATAACAGTTGAAACAACTATGCACAAAGACCACAGCTCGTGCAAGAAATACAAATGTTTTAATATTGGCGTTCCTGAGGAAGCTGAACACATAATAATTAATTCTAAATTATGGCCCGAAGGAATAATAAAAACATAAATCCTAGCTCAAATTATAATACAAATACGGTACTCTGGATCTGGATTGAGTTTGCCAAGGGTGATCAAATTATTGAACAGAGCACTTAGGCCTCACTAGGCCCGTTGTGCCCCCCTGACTGGGACAGCCCTGCGATGTTCTATCACTCATTTAGCCACCCAAGGTGGCGTACAAAGGACAGCACAACGCTTGGAGGGTTATCCCTTATGTTGGCCATGTTCGGCCAGAGCTCCCCTAGCATGGACTCTCTAAGGTGGGTAAAAGCCGGGCAGGTGGTTAACACATACGGTACTCAAGATTATGCATCAAAATATTAGAAGTATATTCAATAAAACAGATGAGCTTACAGTCTCAATACAAGAATACAAACCAAATATAATGTTTATAACGGAAACATGGTGCAATTAAAGTAATAAAAACTTTGTACTCGTAGAAGGATATACCACAATTGCAGATTATACACCTAAGTCTCGTAAACATGGTGGATGCATGATTTTGGCTGAAAGCAAATATGAATGCGTAAAACTTACTTACCCTGATCGATATTGTGTAGAAATGTAAATAGAATGCACTGGGTGTTCAATAAATGTATATCAATACAAGATAGCAATAATTTATGCATATCATCCACCGTCGGGCAATATCAATATATTCCTCGAAAAACTATCTAACCTGCTGACGGAAATAAATAAATCTCACGCTTACTTGGTGATGAGGTGATTTTAACATAGACTAGGCCAGATTGAAATGTCAGAAAGTGGACGTTGCGAAACACAACTTGACTACATGGTTACAAATTTTCTCGAAGATACCTAGACGTGTATAAAAAGAAATCTGCACCTTTCCGATTATCATGCCCAGATAATCAATATAAAATATTGTGCAAAGCATGAAATAGTCCCAAACCAAATCCAACGACGATTAAAATTACAAAGGCAGGTAATATAAATGAGCTAAAAGTTCGTCTACAACGGATTGACTGGGATTTCATAAAAACTAGAGAGGTAAATAGTGCGTTTGACTTGTTTCTTGAAGAATTCCTGCATAATTATAATGTAGCATGTCCAGAAAGAAGACAAACAAGACAAAAAACAAATAGGCAGTTAGACGAGATGAGAATTAAATATTCTATGGATAAAAAGAAACACAAAAATCTCATAAAAAGCAAAAAATATAATTTCTATGCACAAAAAATTACAAAGGCACATAAAAAAACAGAAAAAAAATTGGGAATTAGTACGAGAAGAGCTACATGGAGAGAAAATATATCAAAGTATAAATATAACCAACGAACATGCGAAATAAATACATTTTTTGGAGGTAGCCCGTCCAAATCATGCACAACTTCAGTAAATAAAATGGAGTCTATGTTTATCATGTAAATCCACTATACACTCTGCCTAGAAATATCATTTATGTTAACGGCTTTTCTTTTTCTTGAAACATGTCGAGTTTTGGGCCTTTATTACAGGTGTGCAGTATCTTCAGTTTGTCTAATGGTGGGAAACTATGTTTGTGTTCCAGGCTGTGGTTTGAAAAGGGACTATTGTTGTGGTGCAATCTAAATGCTCGAAAATGTTCTCTATATCTCGTTTCGAAGTTTCTTCCGGTTTGTCCTACGTATAAGCTATTGCAATCTGGACATTCTAATTGGTATACTCCTGGTTTTTTGTTGATTTCGATTTTGTCTTGAATATGGCACCAGTTCAGACAAAATTGCTAGTGTTTTCAAAAATCAAGATTACCAAATCGCCTTCAAACCATATTCAAAATTGGTAAATATTATGTTCAATGCGAAAGACAAAATCTAAAATAATGTACACAGTAAGTTAATCAAGTGGTAATTTAATTTAAGAACTATTCTATCTTGAGCGGTTCACCAAATTCACCAATCAATGTGTCAGACAGGGTGTATTTCCACGGGCCTACAAAAGGGCTCGGCTGGTCCTCATCCCAAAAGAAGGCAAAGATCCGGCCGACCCCAACGCGTACAGACCAATCTGTCTCCTTGACAACGAGGGAAAGGTCTTGGAAAGATTGCTCCACGAATAAGCAATTCGGTTTTCGTAAGAGAATATCAATCACAAATACATTGCTGGAGGTGACGAGAATAGCGGCCCTCTGAGGATAAGGCAACACTGCCTAGCAATTGCCTTAGATATCAAGAACGCATTCAATTCCATCCCGTGGAAAGTGATTCAGGAGACACTGAGGAGCAGAAATGTCCCTGGCTATCTCAACCGAATAATAAGAAGCTATTTCAGCGAGAGGAATCTGGTTTACACCGAAGCCTAGGGTAGGGAACGGATAAAGAAACTTACGGAAGGCATACGACAAAGTATACTAAGCCCCCTATTATGAAATGTAGCATATAACGGATTTCTCTGGCTCGAGCTGCCAGACGGAGCGAACATTTTGGGCTTCACCGACGATATCATTATCATAGGAAGAAGTAGAAATATCAAGGAGCTAAGATATGGGCAGACAAGGCTACCAAACTGGTAGTCGATTGGACCAGAACAAACGGGCTGGAAGTTGCAGTTAATAAGACCGTGGCAGTGCGGCTCTCCACTAAACGAGAAGGGCGCAACGGGCAGGAGGAAATCGAGCTTCTGGTACAAATCAGTACCTCAATAAGGGCGGAGCTAGAGGTGAGCAGGTTTAACAGTAAACAAGTGCTGAGAGCAGCAAAAGGGGCCGTCTCAAGGCTCTTAGACAACCTGGGGGATGCGACAGAGCAAAAGAGGAAGGTACCGCTGACAAACTGCTCTAGGCAACCCCTGCCTGGTCTGGGAGTAGGGGGGCAAATCACAACGTGGAAAGGTTGCGCAGGGCTTTAAGATCGGGAGTACTCAAAGATTGGATGGCATATAGGATAGTCTCAACAGAAGCGGCAGTGAGAAGTGACCTTACCGCATTTAGGGCGGTCAGGAGTTGGCGGGAGCGTTAGGAAAGGGGCGTGAGCGGAGAGTGGACCCGTAGGTTGATCCCGGACATCAAAGAGTAGATAAACAGGAGACATGGCAACATGATATTGTATCTTGATGTGACTTGGAAACAGCTCTCCTCCACTGGTCGACACCCTAACCAAAGCAATGCAATGGAGAATGAAGGCAAGTGGGCAGCAGTGGCTACCTTCACGGAAAAGGTACTAAAGTCGCAACTCGGACGGGCTTAGGTACATAAAAGGCTTTGGGACACCAGGTGAAGAATGCCACTGGTGATGCCACCAAGAGAGAGGAGATTTAGTGGGTAGGACCTACTTCAAATAATATGGAAGAATCCCATAATTTTCTAAAAAAATCACGAAAACAATACTCCCCCTATATATAGGGAAAGTAATAAAATTTACCAAAGCATAATTTAAGCGTAAAATTCAGGATTACAAATTTAGTATAGGACAGATATATGTGTAATATTTATAAAGTACGGTTCATATTTAAATCAATAATTATTTAATTGAATGATCTGCTCGGTTTAATCATCAGAAGCAAGTATGATGCAATTTATAAAATGATACTATTAAAATAATTTGCTTCAAACACTAGCAATTATTGAAAGATAATAACACGCGCAGGACTAAAGATCGTAGACCATGAACAACTGCATCAATATAAATTTCATTTTTAAATGTACATTTCCACGTGCATGCACTGGCACGTGTTAATTATCTATATCATTAATTTAACAAAATTTAATAAATTCAAGAAATATATTTGAGTTTTACGTTTAAACTTTATAGGGAATATAACTTATAAATTATTGGAAAGAAGTTACTTAAAATATAAAAAATAACAATCAATAATCAATAAATTGAAAATAAAATAATTGATTAATAACTTTCAGGCATTCACTTCATGATACATTCTTAATATTTAAATAAAACACTATCATTGTTGATATCACACTATATATTTACAAGTGGCTTGAGTTTCGAAAACTTAAAGTTAAATAATATGATCAGCTCTTGATCGAAACTCTAGCCACGTGTAAAAATTTAAAGTGTTTTAATAAAAAAATAAAATATAAATTATGTTGTTGTAATTTACTTGATATATTACAAAATTGACGAAGTACTTATTAAATTTACAATTAATATTTTATGTTTCCTAACAGTTAATGATTTTTTCCATTTTGATTTTTATGATTATATCACATGCCCCCATTATAAATATATCTTTAAAACTTTAAAGCCAAACAGTTTTCCTGAAGAATCAACAATGTCTCTCTACGAGATGATTAAATTTATTAATTTGTTCAATGGGTAGTTTTTTTCTATTTTATTGTTAACTGATTTGTACTATTGCTTAAATTATCATATAAAATGTTAAATGGAGAGGAACATATAATTATTATTATAATGTATCATTTAAAATGTCAAATACAATGATAATTAAAAATGAAATAAATTACTTTAGTTAATAACAATAATAATAAGATACATAATGCATGATTTAAAATATTATCTGATTAATACATACATAAACAAATACGTATTTAGTACATCTCAATCGACAGGTTATGAACTACTAATAATATTAACCATTAAGTTTACCTTATATACACAAATTAGGTTTAATTACATACGCACAAACTATTAATAGTATTTATAAATTTATAATTGCTTTGTATTCAGAAGCGTAATTTTGCATCCAATTATGAATTAGCATAAATACGAGACATATCTGGCAACAGTGATTATTTAATTTGATAAATAGCGAAAAATCATGTACATTTCTCGACTTGTCATACTTATTATGTGATAATTGACCCTGTACTACTAAGTATTATTAGATAAGCGATAATGATACTTTTTCCATAAAAGGACATATATTTTAGTTACGTTGTTGTTAACTTTTAATGTGTAATATATTTCATGGCATAATGCACAAATGATTTACTAATTTCAAAAACGGAATATTTTTTTAACATTTCAATAGAATCATAGTAATGTAATACATTAAGATAATAACTATTAAAAACTTCTTAGCTTCTTAACTTAATTATCATACACATTATTGATTTTTTGTTTGGGTATAGTACCAAAATTTGTTGGTTATATTTAAACTAAAAGTACATTTGAAAAAGCATTTTGTCATATTTTGATCAAAATAAATTTTATGTAAATTATTAACATTTTAAAATGTATAAAGTTTTACTCATATTTCCTAAAAAAGGCAAACAACTATGAACATTGCTTTTAAGCACTCAGTAAATAAGTTCTATTCATAAGCACAATTTTATTTTGTAAATTTTAAACACTCTGAAATAAAGATTATTATTATTATTATTATTATTCTAAACAATAAACAATGTTTCCAATATATTTATAACAAAAATTAGTGGCCTACTTATGATTATTAGTAATTAAATAGTTGTACATCTTATTCCCAAAATTGAAATGCAAAACTACGAACTTTTTCCTTATCCAAACAAGTAAAACCAAGTGATATCAATTACTAATTTACCTTATCGTTAAATTGATACGTATTTCAAAGTCGTTTTAGCAGTTACTATCTAAATGTTTTTTTTAATTATTATTGAATAATTATATTTAAAGATAATATTGTAGTGGAGTTAATAGTGAATATCCCCGTATTTTTATTACGTTGCAGTAGTCATTTCAATTACCATCTAATATGTAAATTAAAAATACTTAACACTTCAATTAAATAATTTGCTATAAATACGATTCGAAAAACCAATCAGTCTAATAGGTGGTTTAAATGGTATATATTTTATAACATAAAAAAAACCCAATGATAATATCGATAATAATTTGAACTAATTTATTCGTACAACCATGATATTAATTGGAAACTTATTTACAGATAATAAATTATAATTAACATTTTTTTTAAACTTGTTGTTCAGAGACGATGAAAGATATGAAAACACATATAATGATAATTTTATGATGGTGACAATTCTTTTCGACCTTCAACTAGCTTATTTAATTAATTTTAATACCTGGTATACATCTATTCCTTTTCCACTTTCATAAAAAAAATATTTTTTCCTCAATTCTTTTATTTAAAGCTATCTACTCTTTAAATCCTTCATACTTATTTATCCAATGCTCCCACGCATCTTCTTCTACGCCTTCTTCTTCAAACATATTTTGCATAACTATATTTGAGGCAAAATATTAATCTTATCTTTTTACGCCTTTTATATGTTCTTGTCTCACCTATAATTGAATATCTATGAGTCTACTTGAAGTTTCTTTCATTTTTTTTTGTTCCTTTCTCTGTGGCATCTTCTCGTCACCGCTACCGTCTAATAAACACTTACAAACATTTTATTCTTCTTATTCATATACCATTTCCACATGGGTTTATTTTCTATTTCTGATTTCGTGTGCTTAAGTTTTACATAACCTGTTATGGCGCCTGTTTTGTTAGTTAAACATATACTCTAGATAATTGAACTATTTCACTCGCTATATTCGTTCCTCTATCTAGTATAATTATTAATTCTTAATATTTCTCCACCCTCATTTAGTTTTTCATGCCATCTATATAATTTTACTTATACCTTGTGTTCGATAGAAAACGCCCAACGCCATAACTCCATTGAATCAACTAAAAAACAAATTTAATGGCCGTTTAAATACTATAAAATGATATTAATTATATATTTTTTCAAAATTAATTTCATTGACATATGATAGTCATCTTTAAATTTTTAAATGGCTGCAAACATTTTTCTTATTTTTTATAATATACATTATTTTTATGAATCCAATGATGCCCAATATGTTGATTTATATTTAATATGACTGTCAGAAAAAAATAATAAAAAATAAATCTTATTCATATGATATTTTCTCATAAATGTGTGCCTTGCAAAAAAAAATCGAAACAAAAAAATGTTATTTGTTGTAAAACAAAGATTAATAACAAAGGGTTGACATTTCTTTAGATTTTTTTTATCAAACGTCTAAATTTTGTAAATCTTCATTACTTCTATCTCTTATTCTAAACACACCCTCAAAATGAGTAATTAAATATTAATGTGTTTTCCTTTTATCTTCATAATTACATATCATGGGAAATGTATGGAAGATAAGAAAGCTCTAACAATAGCAATAAGGGAAGTACATTGAGAAAGAAATTAATAAGGCAAAGCAGGTTTTTGACAATATACAATAAACTTTTTTCACATTATTCATTTCTTTCTCATTACACTTGTTTTTGGCCTCCTTCTTATTGCTATCTTTAGAACTTTCTAGCTTGCCTATATCCTTCAATAAACCATTACGCTTTTTCTAAATAGGTTTCGTACTTCCTTCTTATCATTGCCTGCTTTACTAAGTCTACCATCTATTGAATTTTGTACGCATATTTTTATTTTTGTTAACCCAGGTTAACTTTAACCATCTGTTTTTATATGATTGTTTTACGATTGCTCTAATCAAAAGAACTAGTGCTATACTACACTCGAAATTTCCACATAATAGGTCTAGTAATAATTAAATTATTTTTGCATGAAATTTAAGGCTTCAATTTTACCATAGTAAAAATGATATCTGATATGATCGATAACTTGTTGCCATTTTGAAGGTAATTTTATTATGTGTCTCTTATAAAAGCCCTCGTCCCTATTGGCAATAAAACGAGACAGTCGATTTTCACAAGCCTATCTTAAAGCGATGTTTTTCACCAGAAAATTTGTGCGTCATGGACAGGAACAGATGGTAATCACTTGGTACCAGATCCGGACTTTAAGGTGGATGAATGAGAACCTCCCAACTAAGCTCCCGGAGTGAGTCACTATCGATATGTGTAGCCGGGCGTTGTCTTGATGGAAAACAATTCCTTTCCTACTAACCAAAGCTGGCCGCTAGACGATTGCTTCCTTCAGACGGTCTAATTGTTCACAGTACAATTCCTAGTTAAGAGTGGTAGGGAACAGCTCATAGTAGATAATTCCCTACCAATCCCACCAAACATTGCAAAACCTTCAATCGTGGCTTGGCCACCGTTTCCGTCCTTTTTCGCTTGGCGTTGTCATAATAATTTTCATCACCAGTTATCAACCACTTAAGAAATTCGTCGATTTTGTTGCGTTTCGGCAGGGACACGCAGATTTAAATTCGGTCAATGAGGTTTTCTTTGCGTTAGCTCGTATGGCAGCCATATATCAAGCAATTTTTGTATCCAGCCTTATTCAAATGGTTTCAAACGGTTTTTATGCAATCTTTAGCTCTTGGGCAACCGAAACAGTGCTTAGATGACGATCTGACTCGATAATGTCCATGATTTTATCGATATTTTCAGTAATTGGCCTTATAGTGCCACCGTATCTTTGATATCGAATCGACGAAACCAAAATTAGACGTAATTGGCTGTTACAGTATTAGAACCGTAAACACTATTCAACCGCCTGACCACCTGACAAAACCAAAATATAGCGCATTTTTTTCTTTGCTAGTGTCAGAACTAAGTCAACTAATAAAAAATGTTCGATAAGTTTTTATTGTACGAAATCTATATTTTTAATGCCATCTAGTGGATACCGATCGTATTTATAGAAAGCGAGATACAGATAACTAAAGCCATATATTGGTAGAACAATGGATTTCTTTTTGCTACACATTACATTATCTCGAAAATCATCTGCCTTTAAATGTAGTCGATTAATAATTTGCCTATCGGTCTCATATACATTACTTCACCTTCCTAAACCTCTTCAGTACACCTATTTACTATTTTCAATCTTTACCCATTTGCCTATCTAATTCACTTTACATCTTTACCTGACGTTCTATTTACGACTCGGATATTTTATGTTCTCGTGCCAGGTATCTGTCCATGTCATGATTTATATTTCTTTCATAGGATTATATACTGTTATTACTAATAGTGTTATTTCATAATGTTTCGCCAAGAGATAAGTGTGAAAATCATTCAAGAAATACGGTTATGACTGTTCAATTGTGTCTTGGTATCTTAATTTTCGGCTTCTTCCGCATTTCCTGTTTTATTCGCACTCCTTTTATAATCGAAAGCACTGTTCCCTTATATGTTTTGATTTACTTTGTA
This sequence comes from Ontholestes murinus, assembly GCA_963969525.1. Classification (NCBI taxonomy): domain Eukaryota; kingdom Metazoa; phylum Arthropoda; class Insecta; order Coleoptera; family Staphylinidae; genus Ontholestes; species Ontholestes murinus. Next base: position 21,173,624 of record OZ018393.1, read on the forward strand.
TCACCTTCATCTTGAGTAAACCTATAATCGTTAGTTCTTAATTCACCATTCAAATTCTCCGTACCAGTGATCTAATTTGTAATGTTTCAAAATGACACACTTAGTTTCTTATGTTGTCTACTGTTTCTCTTATTCTACTCCTCATGTCCGTTGATGCGTGCATGCGTTTTTTTGGTCCTAATGGTCACTTTACAAAGTTCCCAATTCAGATTTCCAAATCCATATTTATACGTTTTTCATTATACTTATTCCCTTTATGACTTTCTTCCCATGCCATCCGCTACTTCAGTCTCCTCTCTCTCCCATTCTTTTTGAAAACATCTAATTTATATTTATCTTTATGATGAATTTAAATCTCACTCAACCTGTGAGGAAATATGTTTATGTTTTTAATTAAACTTCTAATTATATCCTTGTCTCAAGCTGTTCTTATTCGACTTGTATCTTCCGTTTTAGTATAATAAACTGACATTTTATTTTAAATTTAACATCCCTTTCACATTTTCTTCTAACCTTCTTTATCAATAACAATTTAATTTTCATCCCCCTAGCTTTATCAAAATTATTTTCTAAAGTAGTTTTTCTGTTAAATTTCTTCTTTCTTATTCGTATGATTATTCTTCCTTTGCTTTATTATCTCATGCTTTCTCATTATATGCCCTGGTTTGTTGCCGGTTTGAACGATTTCTTAATATGATCGTTATACTTCTGCAATCTCTAATTATTTCCCAATTTTTTTAAGAATCATCAATTTTCTCTTCGATCGTATCACTCTAGCTGTGATCAGCTCTTTTCCGAAAAACGACAGTGCTATTATTTGTACCAACAGGCCTTCGAAATGCGGATTTAATTTTTAAGAAAATTGGAATCTTGGAATTGGAATAATAATGTTGTAATTATATGTTATGTTGCAATAAAAACCGCAAATCACTGTTTATTCCACAAATTCTGAAGCAAGAACTTCAAAATAACCATGTGATAGTAATAACTTTTAGATGTAAAAAAAAAATTATATATTTCCGCATAAAATTCACACTAAACTTTATTTGCTTGGATCTTAAATAACTTTTGAGGTGCTATCAAATTAAACATCGGCAATCATTCTGTTTAAGGAAGGACCGTAGTAATTTTCAGCATAACTATTTTGAAGATCTTAATTACAGCAAAGCAATTTTTCATATAAACATGTCAAAACGTGCAAAACGCACATTGACTTATGAAAAAGACATTATATGGAGATACTCAGGATTTTATTTAATAAAGTGTAGTGTTTTAAATGGAAAAATTTTAAATTATTTGGCCTATGTTATACCGGTCTAAAAGCATCCGTCTATCATTACTTTATCCATGATTATTATGAGCTCGAAATTATATAATATATAATGACTTTTTCTATATTAGCATGAAGCATGAAGTAAAGGAGTTATATGTATGTTGAAGTGAAGAAGATTTTTGGAGAATTTTTCGGCCAGGCATACAATTTGTTCTTTAATAAGGAAAATGTTATATAGGAGTTTATTGGAGAGAGTAAATTATGTGGACGATTAAAGAGAATTCACAATTGTATCAATTAACTCCTGGAGAGTATTGGGCGTTTAAATTTGAGTTATTATATTTATTAATCAGAACAATTTTAATACGTATTATATGTTAAGTATTTTAATACTCCAACAAAAAGTAAAACTTAATATATTCATTAATTACATTTTTTTTTCATATAATAATGAATAATCTGATTGATTTTGTTAGTTGGAATTGGGATTATAAAAATCATGTGCGAAAATATTGCATACGAGTGGTGTCAATATAGAACTTTGGGGAACACCTTAGCAAGGGATAGGGGTATGTGGTAGAGAATTTCGAATTATTTTTTTAAAATTATTTAATAGAATAATTTGGATTTTAAATAAAATGTTACAATTTAGTTTCAATGGAATGTTTTAATTTTTTACCTCAAAAGCCATTGAATGTTATTTTTGGATCTTTGGATTTTAGTTCTTAAATGCTTCATTCTTTTTATTACCTTAATAATAGCTGAGTTATGTTTTGTTATTTAACATTGTTGTTTGATGATTCTGTGATTCTGACAAACAGAAATAATTAGAAGTGTATTTTGGGATTGATTATTCAAATGAAAATGAAGCAGCTATTCATTTAATACAGATACTCTCCATTCTTTTATGTCTCACCGTCCAAAAGATTCTGCCTGCTACAAATACACTGCGTTTTAAATCAATAGAAGTCTTTATCTTAACTTATAAATAAAGTGCAAGCGTATATAAATAGATTCACACAGTTCAAATAGCATAGTAATTATAGATGGTTACTATATAAAAATGTGTAAATAAATGGTAAAATAAAATAATAGCAATAGGGTCCGAACATTTCACTAAAAATGGCGAAGAAAATCGCTGTATTTGATGAATTTAAATGTACAGTTGAAAGTGTGATATTAAAAGAAAAGTATATTACAAGAGAAGACTGCTGCACGCTGCACTGCAGAAATCGGCCTACGATATAAAAACTAGAAAAATCTAGAATTCTCCAAATAAATGTTATGTATTTAGAAGAAAATTGGGTTAAAAAAGACTATAATTTTTATTCTTACAATTTGATAGAGATATTAATAACAGAAGAAGTTTAATAAATAATAATTAAAAAATTTAGTTAAGAAATATTTTATTGATTTTAGGAATTTAAGAGAAAAATGCTAGAAATACATTGAGAAATACTAGAATCTTATAAGAGATATTTCTGGAAAACTAAATAATACATCTCAGGGAAAAGTATCTAAGGAGGACTCCGATATGAATGTAGGTAGTAGGAAATCAAAACTTTATATGAAAATTAAATCAAATGATTTTGATAGTTAAAACTCCTCGAATATTTTCTGATTTGAGTGTAGATACCTCAAATCAGAAAATATATTAAAATGTACAAAACGGCAAAGATATAAAAGTTTTGTAGAAAATATCTTAAGTGAAATGAGCTGTGATTTGAAAAAGGGGTAGGGTCAAATAGACCTTAAACATAATAATAATTCTTTAAACATGTTTATCATTCACTTATTATTCTCCGTAATTCTAACATTATACAGAAAATTCAAAAAAGAAGTGCATTGGAGCCTTAGCCCGTTATTTGAAATTTGATTTTTGTTTTGTTTTAATAGATCATTAAATGTATTCATACCAATATATACTTATTTCCTGATGGAATTATATTATTTTTCTATAAATAAATAATTTAATAACTAATGGCAATGTACAAGGAAAGAAAAAACACTATAATTAAATTAAGAAAATGATGAAAGAAGGAAATGAAGGTATAATTCTTATATGCCGATATAATGTCTTTTTTTAATAACTAAAAAAAACCTATTGAATTATTATTTGTAAAAACTAAGAAGATAATATTATTCTTTAGTCGAACAAATATAATTATAACATACGGATTTATAACGTAAATATCAATGATATAGTAATAAAAATTGGACACTTACCGAGCATATTACATACAGACGACACGATATAAATTAAAGCTTAGAATTATAGAAACGTCACAATTATAACTTGAATACGGTTTTAAATGGTTAATTGAATTTAACTCGAGTCTCCTATCTGCTCGCCTCCACATGTCTCCGTACAAGCACTGCTGAATATAAATTGATAATCTGAATGAATTATTTGTTATAATTGCATCAATACATTTCTCGTCACGTATTGGTGAACTTGCTGTTAACCTCTGATAATTTTACTGAATGCCGCTGTTTTAGCAACAAGCCTTATTTACGCCCGACGATGGGAAACTTTTTTGCACGGGAATGACATGGCTGTGGTTGATGTGCAATGACGTTGATTTCGTTGATTTTCGCGTGGGTGGTTTACGTGCGCATAAATAATTTAAGGTATATGCCGGGTATTACGGTTAATCTCAAGGTGCGAATTGTCGTAATAGGGATTTTTTATTACGATTTCAAAAAATTATGACTGTATTGGTGAGTTTATCATAAACTATACGAATTAAATTATTTCAAAATTATTCTCTACACTGTGCAATATCTGATCTGAATGTGCGTTTTTCGAAGGATTACAAGATCGGCTAAATAATTATTTTCATGATTGTAATAGTTGTTGATAGCTACAACCACGTGGTCCATCCGCCGTATTTTATATTTTTATATCATATTAGATATAATATGGATTTTTAACTGAATGCCTCTTTTATCAGTTCATTATATTTTTATGCTTGTGTAAATGAGCTTGTTACTTGTTATCGCTCCGTCGCTTGCTAATTAATTACATCAACAAATTATAATTCCAGACAAATCTAGGCAATTTATTTTCTGCAGTATAAAGTCTAGAATGATCTGAAACAACTTAAATTGTATTCTAACTTAAACTAGTATATTTTATATACGTTAAATATTTGCACAAGTTGATTATAATACAAAACACCTCCTGCCTATAGATGTTGATTTCGAGGTTAAATACGAAATTATTTGAACGAATTTAAATTTATTTAGATATTATGCAATTCAGATTTGAATAAATTATGTAATGGTGGATTAGCGTATAACACAAAAGCAAAATCAGATTTCTAATAAACTCTCTACTCGAGAAACTAAATTGATCATTAAGTAACCTGTATTTTTAGTACTTTAATATTTAACAAAAGCATATATTATTAGGCAGGAAATTACAGTAAGATTTATTGATTAAGTAAATTGATTATATTATAATTGACTATAAGAGAATATGATATGAAACTATTAGTTGATTTCCCAACGCACAAGTCAAACTGCACTTCATGCACAACTTGCAAAGGTATTTCAGATCATGTGGGGATACAATTCGGCTTTTTAACCACTGAACATCAGATAAACAGTTTGCCATAAGCATCGTCCCTTAACAGAGATTGGCAAATTTAAATTATTTCAATCCCTAGAGTCGGAATCATGGAACTTCCTTAATAACTGCGTTATAGATGCAAATCAATGCTTCAATGATTTTTAGCCTGTTTCTTAAAACATTTTAACAAGTTTTTTCCGAAAAAAAAAACTATATAAAAGGAAGATAAAAGACAGATAGGATTATTTAACGATAAGCTAAAAAATATGCGTAATACTTTAAATTTAATATCTGAGGCGTATAATAAACTCCAATATCCAGAACTTAGGATAATGCGAAATGAATATAGGAAATCGTACAAAAAAGAAATAATATCGCGGCAAATTGAAATTAATAACGTACACATCGAGAAGTCAAAGTGTAAAATAAAAGCAGTCTGGGATATATTCAAATCAAAAACTAAATGTGATGTTAATAAGTCCTGCTCTATTATATCTGAGCAATTTAATGATTGTTTTGCAGAATCTGCAAATGAAATTCTTGCATCCCTACCCGCTTCTGTTGTTGATCCTGTGCTTTTAATGTGTAATAATATTACTAGTATTAGTTACTATTTTAAATTTTGTGAAGTGTCATCATCTACTGTAAGTAAGGCAATCTACAGCTTAAAGCAATCTAAGAGTGGAGATATTTATGGAATAACTCTAGATGTAATAAAATCGGTTTTGAATAAGAATTTGTTGCCGCTAACTAGTGTTAATTAACATGTGCATACGTTCAAACATATTTCCAGATGCTTTAAAAGCTGCCTTCGCAATTCCAATTCACAAAAAAGGGGATCGGGATGATCCGAATAATTACCGTCCCATATCTTTGCTTCCAATTTTTTCCAAAATGCTGGAAAAAATTCTAAAATATCAGTTAACAGAGTATTTTGAAGCAAATAATATATTTTGCAGTGAGTAGCATGGCTTTAGGGCAAAGCGCTCTACTATAAATGCGGTTTTGGATCTGGCTGAGGAAGCAGTTGATTGTTTTGAGAAGGAAAACGTATTAACTACCACGTTCCTGGACCTATCGAAGACTTTTAACTTTGTTTCTCATCAAGTATTGTTAAGGAAACTATATTACTACAATTTACATTCTAGTAGTTGTCGCCTTATTATGTCTTACTTGTCAAAAAGAACAGAGAGTATTACTATTGCTGGAATAATATCAAAGCCTTGTGAAATAGTAATGTTGTGCCACAGGGTTCTATTCTTGGGCCTCTGCTCTTTTTAATTATTTTTTTTTAACAGGATCTAAGTCAGTCTTATTTGCAGGTGATACTATCATCTTAAAATGTGCAAAGTCTCAAGTGCTGACATCTGCGCCATTTATAGGAATGCATATAGATTCGAACTTGTACTGGGCTGCTCATGGCGATGCACTCGCTGCAAGGTTAAATGTAAATACATTCATTCTCCGTAGTATAGCGAGTGAAGTACCCAGGAGTGCAGTGGCGTATTCAGGGGGGGGGGGTAATTGGGTAATTACCCCCCTAAGAATTATTTATTCGCTTATTTTGTTTATTCTTAAAAATTACTAATATTTCAAACAAACAAGTTAACTGTTGGTAATTCTAGTCAGGGATCTATGACAGTGCATTTTTCCATGTACACAAATTAAAATTATCTGCGCAAGCACCGTTAGAAAAGTGATGACTTCCTTTGCACGGGGGGTTCCCCTTTCTAATAATACCCGACATATATTGATACTATTCGCCTCTTTGGTATCGTAAATCGTTACATTGTTTTACATTAAAAGAGTGCGATTCACATTTCTTATAATATTTCTTGTCTTACTTGGTTTAAATGTAAAAGATAGAAACCGAAACTGTTTACACGTCGCATGTAAATCCTAAATTTTTAGTGATTGCTGATAAATTACCAATTTATTATAATTCGATCAATTATACATAAGGTATTTTTTTGATTTTAGGAATAATATATGCATTCTTTTAAATTAATTTATTCCTGATTTTTGTTGTAATTAAATTAGTAAATGAAAATTGTTAATCTACGTTGGATTCATTTGTTCAGAAAATTAAAAAAACACGATTTTTCAACAAATAAAGATCGATCTATGTCAACAGTCAATTTAAATTATCCATCTACATCTCCATTGACATTTAGCAGTATAAATCTTCACTAGGTTGTTCCCATCATGAGAAAAAGAAGCATACATGTACATATAGTAATGTTGAAATTTACATGCATATAGTTAAATTTAGTAATGTTAATGAAATTGAGAAATTTCGAATTTTAAATTGTAAAAGATACTTTTGTTTTACCCTATTCTGTACATAAAAAGGAGGAAGGATATTAAATATTACTTGTCTGGAAAACATTTTAGACAATTTAATTGGTTAATCTTTTCTAATCATTTAAACAGATTCTTTTCCAAATATTGCTTCTTTTTTACAAAATTTGGTGGGTTGCACTAACAAGTGCCATTGCAAAAATAAGTATCTCAGACAGTATCTCAATATTCTAAATTATCAGGTAAAAATGTTGTGTTATAAAAATATTACCATAAAAATTCAATTGTTTATGCGAAATTGTTTTATAAAATCACGAGATATAAGAAATAAATTAAATATGGAAAGACTTCGATAAATTGAAGAAAATAGACATAGATTAAAACCAATAATCAAAAGTATCATATTTAGGGGAAACAAAATATTCCCTTACGAGATCATCGTGATGCTGGTTCTCTCTTAAATACAAAATCTATTACAAACGAGGGCAATTTTTGTGAAATTCTACATTTCGAATTGCATCTTGTGACAACTTAAAAAATCATTTGGAAAACCATTAAACATATTTCACAAATGTCTCTTGAATACAGTGACTTTGAGTAAATAGAATAAATAAAATGAATCTTGCTCTAATAACTTTATAAATAACACTATTGATGTTTTATCCAACAAGGGAAAAAATACTGCCACATCTTTTAAACAATTTATAATGATGCAGTCAATATTTTAAACGAATTTCAAATTTAAATGACAAAACCGCGAATTACCAAATGCCAGAGGAATAGACCAAACCTGGATAAACCTATTATAGCAGATAGATTATTTTTATTTATCTTTTTCACTTTTATCCATTATGGGTGTCAGACTTATTTTCTACAATATGTCTCAGTTAATTTCTTTTACACTTCTTTACCACTGTTGCGTAGCTTGTGCTATTTTCTTATTTCTTTCCATTCTATTCCTTTTCTTTTCGCTGCTTGATGCTTGATGTACTTGCTCGTTCCAACCCTTGGTCTTCCTAATTCCCTCTTTCTTTCTTAGGTATCTCATTTCCATTGCATTGGTTTTTTTGTTATTACTCTCTGTGGTTACTCACGATTCACTACTATAGTCCATCCGTTGGATCTTCCGTCCTACGACACAAACTATCGCTTCAAAAAACAAAAGTTTTACAGTGCGTTCTTTTTCTAACGCATTTGGTTTACTTTATCAGACTAAATGTTTTTGTGTCGTTTCTCGAAGCGATATTTTGTGACGTAGGACGGAACATCCAACGGATGGACTATATATAGCAGTTAATGTCTTTTATATCCTTCTGTTTTTATTGTTTTTGCAATCTCTTTTTTCTCTAAGAATGTTTTCTTTATTGTGTTGTAGATCATTCCTGCTTTGACTAGTTTTTCATCTTTTTGTGATTCTATCTTCCCTGTTTCCTCTATTGTTGATCCCAGGTATTTAACCCTATTTTGTGATTGCTCTCTTTTGATGATATTATATTTATCTTTTCCAGCTCTTTTTTGAATATTTCCAGGTTTTCTTCTGAATCTACTATTAATGTTATGTCGTCGGCAAACATTAATACATATTTGCATTTTTAATAGTTTTTAATATTTCTATACCCTACCTTTGTGCTTTCGGCTCTTTGTTTGCTATTTCTTATTGCTTCGTCATTAAGTGATGCAAATAGTAACGGGGTTAATATACATCCTTGTCTTAGTCCTGTTTTGGTCTTGAACTCCTCTGATTATTTATTTCCTATTCTTACTTTATTTTTGTTATTTCTTTATTATATTTATAATGCTTTTTTTATCCTTCTTGTCTCAAGTATATGCCATATGTCCTCTCTTCTTACCCTGTAATACGCTTTTTTAGGTTGATGAAGCATATGTATAAATCTTTTCCCTTTTAATCATCTTTTCTGTTAATTGTCTCATTATGTATATTAAATCTTGTTTGCTTCTATTTTTCTGAATCCGTGTTGTTCTTCTCCCAGCTGTTGATCTAATTTTCCTCTTATTCTTGCTTCTATTAACCTAGTAAAAATTTTCCCTGGTTTGATTGTGAGTGTAATAACTCTGTAGTTATCACATATTTTTGTGTCTCCTTTTTTGTGTATGGATATTATAATTCCCTTGTTCCATTCCTCGGGTATCTTGTGATTTTTGATAATGTCATTTACTATTTCCAAGAATTCTTCCTTCCCCTTTCCCCATATATTTCATCATTTCGGCTGTGATGTCATCTATACCTGGAGATTTTTCTAGTTTTATTATTTTTTATTGCTGCCTCCAGTTCTTCGATTCTTATTTCGTTGATTCCTCCATTTGTTTCACCTTCTATATCTCCGTGCTGGTCTGTTTTGGTTATTTCATTAAAGAATTATTTCCATCTTTCTAATATCTTCTTTTCTTCTGTTATTATATTTACGTTTTTATCTTCTATACTTGGCTGGGTTAATGTATTTTAATTGCTCATTTATTTAATAGTGCTGTTAAACATCTTTTTGTTTTCTGTGAACGTTTCTTTCAGTTTCTTAACGAACTGCTCCCAGGATTGCTTTTTTGCTATCTTGAATTTTTGTTCCATATTTTTATTTGCTATTACACATCTTCTATAATCTTATTCTTTCCTTGTTTCCTTGTTTTAGTTTTCCAATTCTCTTCTTTTGTTTTTACAAATTGTTTTACCTCTTCTGACTATCACCTGTTTTTCTTCCTCTGTTTGTTTGATATAGTGATTGTTTCACATCTTTCTTGGGCTGCTTCACTTATGATTTCTTTGCTATTTTTCTTTTCTCCTTCTATTTTGTCTTTTCTCTATTTTTGATTGGTATTTATTCCTAGTTTCTTTCTTTTCAATTTTTGGCTTTATGTGTTTTTTTATTATTGTTTTCGACTTCGTATACTTCAAGTTTTCAGCTTCTGTGTTAATTTATATTTTTACCAAGTAGTGGTCGCTACCTATTTTAGCTTGTCTTATTACTTTAACATCTTTCACCTTTTCCATTCTTCTGCGTCTATTAAGGAGTAGTCTTTTATTTCTCTTTTCTTAGTCTAATTTCTCTAGTGTGTTTATGTATGTATTTGAATTTTGTGTTTGTCACAATGAGGTTGTTTGCTATACATAATTCTATAATTGTTTTTCCATTTTTGTTTCTGTTCTCATCTCCATACTTTCCCCTGTATATTTTTTGCTCTCTTTCTTCTTTTAGTTCTTTGTCATTTCTCTCATGGAGTCTTTAAACATGCTCTTTAATTCCTCCATTATCACATCGTTCTTAGATATATTTAGATTTTTCTTCTCCGTGAGTTTTTTTTTCTGTTTCCATCTTCCTTTGTTTTATTTTTGTATCCTGTTGTTATGACTACGTTTTGTTTGACTGCTTCGTTTTTCTATCTTTTTCTATTCTCCATTGCTCATTTGGAATCCTTGGAATCCATAATTAGGGCTGTCGATATCTCTTTCTCTTTTTGTACTCATTTGTTTCTTTATTTACCACTTCCTTTTAGTTTTATATATTTTAACACTACTTATTTACTTTTTTATAGACTTTTGCATGTACGTTGTTCGCTGTTTTAAGTTCCTCTGAACTGAACAGAGGATTATCATGGAATTAATATATATTTACCTCTCCTGAATAATATTATTACAGATCTGCAATACAGATTTAATAAAGACACGATGAATTTGTTCAAATTTAACACAACAATACCTAGTGTTTTATTGATAACAAATTGGCGAAGATTTAGATGTCACTTCAAAATCTGTTGCAACATATTTAAATAAAATTTTACCTGAAAACGTAACATGTGCAATAGCAATTAAGTCTGAATTGGCATTTTGGAAATTACAATGGCAAAAGAAAAATAAAATCAAAGAACAATTACCAGAAAATGCTTTAGATGTATACAGAAAATATGACCCGAATATTTACTGAACATTATATTTTACAAATATTATGTACTCTTCCTGTTAGCGTTGCTTCTGCAGAAAGAAGTTTTTCTGTACTGAAAAGATTCAAATGGTGGCTGCGAGCCACTATGTCTCAAAAAAGTCTAACCGAGTTAGCTGTATTACATATTCATTGATATATGGATATTAATATTGACAATATTATTGAAAAGCAAAGGAAATCGTTTTTTTAATAAATTTAGTTACAAAAATCTGTTTCAAATTTTACAAAATATATTATTATGATTTTATATGTGCTATATTTATTTCGGGTGTGATATTATTTTGTTTATATTTAAAAATAATAGAATTATATTTTATTTATTTATGGAATAAAAAATATTTTCATTTTTTCAAATTACCCCCCCTAAGCCAGTTGACTGGAAACGCCCTTACAGGAGTGCTCTGCAAATTGCCTACTTTTCCCTCATTCAGAGTAATATCTTGTATTGCCTAATAGTCTGGAGACACTCTACTATTAGACATAGAATCTTTGGGCTTCAGTGACGTGTTGTTTGGATAATAGCTGATCTCAAATATGGCGATGACTGATTTTAAAGAGAATATTACTGCATTTCCTAACAATGCAAGTAAGCACAGCCATAATACCCGATCTAAGTTACATCTATGCACAAAGTCTCTAAGATTAACCAAATCACAAACTGGCACAAAGTTTTATGGTATATAATTTTTCAATGTGCTTCCTCAGTCAGTAAGAGAACTGTCATTTACAAAATTTCGGGCAACCATGAAAGATTTTTTAATTAAACAAGCATTTTACAGCTAGGATGCCTACTTACAGTTTGATTTATGGAGATTATAAGTAAGTCATTAAATGAAGCATGTCCTAAAATTTTAATAAATACGCATAAGAAGAAACGAAAAAATAAATATAATACATCTGAAATTAATCATTGTAAACAATTATTAGATTATCTACTTGTTAAAAATTATATACCGGAGGCTAAATACTTATAGTATAAATGTACTAGTAAAAAATACCAACTTTTGCTAGAGGAAGCACAGCGATATGAAATTGCGCATTCAATTCTAGGTAGTGATAATAAAATGAAATCAACATGGGCTGCAATAAACAAATATTTAGGAAAAACTACCTCAACCAAAACGAACGAATTTTAAGAAAGTGATTTAAACGAATTAAATAACTTTTTTTGCAACAATACGAACACAATAAATACTATACAAAACACTTCGTTTGCGCATAACATCGAAACAAATCAAAATTGTTTCTGCATCCTACCTACAAAATCAAAATATTTAATATTATAAATTCTTTAAAAAATAAGTTTTGGTTTTGACGAAATTTCCACAAAAATGTTAAAATTATTAGCAACAGATGTCATCACATCAATTACATATTTAATAAATAAGTGCCTAGAAAATGTATTTTTTTCTTATTGTCTGAAACTGGGTATTATCAGGCTAATAGATAAAAAAGGATGCCCCAAAGAATGTATTAATTATAGACCAATAACTTTGCTCAGCATGTTCTCAAAAATTTTGGAACGAGTAATTGCTGTAAGACTTCTCGGGTTCTTTGAGAAATATATAATATTGATATATCTCAGCATGGTTTCTTAAAGGGCAGATCCACAGCCACAGCAATATTTGATTATTTAAACAGTATTACACATGCCTTAGAGAGAGGGGAAATTCCAATGGGAATAATTCTGGTCTCTCCAAGGCATTTTATAGCATGAATCATAGCATTTTATTGGGAAAACTTAACCTTTACGAAATAAGAAGAACTAGTTACAATTTAATAAAATCATACCTATAACCAATAGACCAAACAAGTCTGACATTCTTTTAACAAACATAGGTGCACCTCAAAGAAGCATTCTCGGTCCTCTTCTTTTTATAATATATGTCAATGACTTACCCAAAACCATAAAAAGAAGAGGAGGCGAAATCAAAATGTACGCAGATGACACAAACTTATTTATAAAAAATGCAACAATAGACAATTTAATTCATAACTCTATTGATATATTTAATACAACGCAGCATTGGTTCACAACGAATTCTTTAAAATTGAAACATGATAAAACAAAAGTGGTTATTTTTCAATCCAAATTAAAACAAATATATTTTAATAATTTCACTTTAAAGGTGTCAACATACAATTAAGCGCAAAAGTCATTGGCATAACACTTGATGCTCAATTAAACTTCAAACTTCATTATGATGAGCTAATAAGAAAATTGACTACAGTATGCTATACATGGAGACAGTTAAAACCTGTATTTGACCGCATAATATTTAATTTAAAATATCAAGAATCATGTAGACATTAAAGTAATGTAAGTAAAAGCAAATATTTTGACATTGCATGGACTATATGTCTATGAAACTTTAATATTTAATGCCAAAAATAAAGATAAATTTAAATCTAATATTTCGGAACATGCATATAATACAAGAAGTATCCATTTATATACATATCCCATACAAAAAAAACCCATTATATTCTGCACTGAAATTGTATAATACCTTACCTCGAAATATACAAAATATTACAGAAGTGAGTAAATTTAAAATGAGACTTGAACAATATTTAATTGAAAAGGAGCTGTATTCGGTTTCAGATCTATAGGCTATCAGCTGTTGTATAAGATTTTGGTATATTTTTATACTTGTAAGCTTCTGTGTGAATTTTAAAATTGCACTGTACAGGGTGATTCATTAAGGGTGGCCACTGGCCGTATCTCGGAAACCGTATATCGTAGAATTTGGGGAAAAAAAATTCTAATGACATAATCGGCCAAAAGAAGATGCGTTAAAATATTTTTAAATGCGTAGCTTTCCACTAGGTGGCGCATTTTATCATTTGCATAATTAATTTGCTTTTTTTACAAAATATTACCGCATTAAGGCTATTGAAAATTATCAAAATTAGAAACTACTGTACTTGGTTTAGAATTTTTGCTTAAGTCATTTTTTTCTATCACCTACAGTTAAGTGGTGTGGGAAGTATACTTTTGTTTACAGAAAATGGTCTGTAACTTCCGTATTCCTTAACCGATTTTCACAAGCTTAGGCTCAATGGAAAGAGTATTAGAAGTTGATTACAAAAATAAATAACATTAACACATTTAATCTATGCGCTGGCAACTAGAGGGCGTTATGTAACACTTAACCCTATTTATGTATTTTTCTCAGAAATATAAAATGGAATGATATAACTCGAAGCAGCTTACAAAAAAGAAAATGAAATTACATATTGTTTCGTCAAAACCGCAAACTGATATCTCTTGTCATTCCAAAGATATTTAGATTTTTTTAATTTTCATTGTTGTTTTTCGCTGTTGTTTTTCGTTGTTGTTTTTCGTTGTTTTCGAATTGTTGGTTCACCCTGTAAGGTGTAAATGGCTAAAGTTACTTTTAGAAAAAAATGTCATGTAGAAACAAATGACAACAATATTTATTAGCATAATTAATGAAAAATAATAAAACTTATTACCCATAACAAAAATTTACAAAACGCTGAAATTTCTAAAAGCACCCATTATCTAGTTATTTTAGAAACTCAAAATGTTCCCCCTTATTTGCTGTACCTACACAAATTCAGTCCTTCTAGCGTGAAATTTTATCCTAGATTCCTTAAAATGTCTTCAATGGTATTATATGGATAAGCTGTAACATTACGAGTATGTCAAACTATTTTCCTGGGCGATGTTGTAAAAGTAATCAAATCACCTTTGGAAATGACATTTCTGTTTTGTGATTGTTTATTTATAATTTGTTGTTGCTGTCAAAGATAATTTGAAAGTTTGAAAAATCACTTTATTATAATGCTTTATTTTTCAAATGAAGAAGCATATGCTAGCAGTGTATTTTGAAAGTCTACAAAATGCAGTCATTGGTGAAGGAGAATATGGGTTACGATTTCCTGAAAGACGGCGTCATTCAAGAAAAGTTTTTAAAAGACTGGCAGAACGATTACGAAAAACTGGCAATGTTCAACCTGTTTCGGTAAGAAATAGGGTACGTAGAAGACAAAATGAATAACATGTTATTAACGTCTTGGCATACGTTAACGCTGAACCACGTGCAAGTATTAGGGAAATTGAAGAGATCTAGAATTAAATTATTCTTTGGTGAATAGAATACTAAAAGAACATAAAATGCATCCTTACCATATTGTTTTACATCAAGAGTTAAAAGACATAGATTTTGATCGTCGACTAGGTTATTGCAACTGGTTAAAAGGAATGTTAAATGATAATCAACAATTTCTATCTGCAATATTATGGACAGATGAGGCTACATTTCCAAGCTCTGGTAAAATTAACTTGCACAACAGTCACTACTGGTCAAAAACAAATCCACACTGGCAGAGGGAAGTCAATTACCAAAATCGCTGGAGCATAAATGTGTGGTGTGGTATTTTAAATAGGAAGATAATAGGACCTTTTTTCTTTGAAGAAAAATTAACGGCCCAAAGGTACTTAGATTTTTTAACTAACGATTTGTCCATCCTCCTAGAATTCGTAACAGATTAGACATGTGGTATCAACAAGATGGTTGCCCAGCACATTTTGCCGCAGGTGTCCGAAATTATTTAGATATTGTATTTTCAAATAAATGGATTGGAAGGGGAAGTATTTTTCCATGGCCAATAAGGTCACCAGATCTTACGGTTTTAGATTTCTTTTTATGGGGTAGAATTAAAGATTTGGTTTTTAAAACACGTCCAACTGCACGTGAGGATATGAAAGAAAGGATTCGGCAAGCAGTAAGAGGTATTTCTGGTGCTGAAATTGAGTGTCAATTCCACTATAGAAAGACTGAATTTGTGCATAGCAAATGATGGGAAACATTTTAAGTACCTAAAATAACTTAGTAATAGGTGCAGTTTTCAATTTTAGTTTTTTGTATTTTTTTTTTCATTAATTATGTTAATAAATATTGTGCCATTCGATTTACCTTGATATTTTTTTGAAATGTAACTGTAGCAGTTTGTTTTCACTTACAACTTACAGGGTGAACCAACACTTCGAAAACAACGAAAAACAACAACGAAAATTTAAAAAATCTAAATATCTTTGGAATCACAAGAGATATCAGTTTGCGGTTTTGACGAAACAATATGTAATTTCATTTTCTTTTTTGTAAGCTGCTTCGAGTTATATCATTCCATTTGATATTTCTGAGAAAAATACATAAATAGGGTTAAGTGTTACATAACGCCCTCTAGTTGCCAGCGCATAGATTAAATGTGTTAATGTTATTTATTTTTGTAATTAACTTCTAATACTCTTTCCATTGAGCCTAAGCTTGTGAAAATCGGTTAAGGTATACGAAAGTTACATACCATTTTCTGTAAACAAGAGTATACTTCCCCCACCACTTAACTGTAGGTGATAGAAAAAAATGACTCAAGCAAAAATTGTAAACCAAGTACAGTAGTTTCTAATTTTGATAATCTTCAATAGCCTTAAAGCTGTAATATTTTGTAAAAAACGCAAATTAATTATGCAAATGATAAAATGCGCCACCTAGCGGAAAGCTACGCATTTAAAAATATTTTAACGCATCTTCTTTTGGCCGATTATGTCATTAGAATTTTTTCCCCCAAATTCTAGGATATACGGTTTCCGAGATACGGCCAGTGGCCACCTTTAATGTATCACCCTGTATATAAGTACATACATATTAAATTATGTGTTTCGATAGTAAATTACAAATATCTACTAATTATTATTTATGTATTAGTGTAATAACAATTTATGACGATTTTCAATTTTAATGTCTGGTTGTATATGTTATTCGCATGTTTTGATTAACAATGTTACCAATGTACACATTATTTTTTTAATTAATAAAATTATTATTATTATTATTATGTATTATGTATTATGTATTATGACTTACGTTATTTTGTACAGAATAATCAGATTGTGTTCCTCCCACCGTTTCCTTTTTCAAATCTGCCACATATGTATCAATTGATAAATTATATTTTCCCATTCATATTTTTTTCTACTGACACACTATACAGAATCACATTGCTATCAGTTTTGTGTGCCAAATATTCATTGTTTTTAACAAAATCTGCTCTAAATGTACAAATGTACAAACGTACAAACAAGCGTAAAACTGTTGCAAGCACATACTTGTATTTTGCAGACCCCCTCTTTTGAAATAATAATATTGGTAGTATATATTTAATTTAAAATTGCGTTTTAATCTAATGCGATTGGAATTTTAGCATGTCTTTAAACCTCTGAAATATTTTAAATAAGAGCTATAGATGAGTTGATTTAAGTAAATATATGTTTTATTAATTCTTCTTCTAATTTATATTATTGTCTTTCACTTCATTACACATTTTGAATAATTAAAAAACTTTGCTACGTTTAACACGTATATTTATCTTGTGACTTTCAATAATTAAATTACTTCCTAGTTTATAATGGTATTAAAAGTACCAATATCAACAAGGAAGTAATTTAATTCTTGCATTTTTGCTACGCTAGCAGTTATAGTATTCTTAATTTATTTTGACTGCAAGAATTTAATTACAAGTAATAATAAAAATATATAAGTCCTTTACGTTGCAGAAAAGTGTAATCAATAATTTTTAATCGAAATGTATTTTTCTCCAAAACACAAATGATTCATCAAATAATTATGCTTAATTATTGTATTTCAAATAATAGAATGGATAGATAGTTCTTTTATGTAATAAATTAATATCGTTTTGAATGATCTGGTTTTAGTATTTGAATTTAAATTTATTTACGGAACCCCTTTTACAAAAAATACATTCCATTATACATATAGTAGATACATATATTTAAGAAAAATTAAGAAGTCAACTTTTTATTAATAAAAATATTTCACAATGGGTTATGTGAGAATTTATTTCATCGTTTTTTTTAAATTTGTTTTAAGCATGGTATATCGATGTGTATGTTTTGATTACGGTTCTAGTTAGTTGATTAAATAAAGTAGAATAAATAATACACAAAAAGTAATAAATCCATATTTAATTAATTGCTCACTTAACCCGTGGTGAAACAATTTTGAAATATCTTGATTAGAAATTAAAAACACTTGGTTTGTTTCACAGAAAATGTGTTATTCCTTTTCCGACTAGTTTCGACAATATGTCATTATCAAGGAGTAATGAATGAATTATTTTTAACCCCTTAATAATGACATATTGTCGAAAATAGTCGGAGAAGAAATAATAAATTATCTGTAAAACAAACCAAGTGTTTTTAATTTCTAATCAAGAGTAATAAATCCCATCAGGCCATTAAATCAATTGACTACACCCTGTATCCATTATTCTAGCAAATAAATATAAAATTTGAACCATAATGGGTCATAACTCTATAGCTTACGTCATATTCTACAAACTACTTATACAAAATTAATGTAACTTTAAAATTGTTAATGTTTATGTTTAGTATTTAGCTTCCTTTCCAAAAAATACATATGAATACACAATAATTTAAAAAAAACATACACAAATTTGGATAGATTTTTGTTGAATATATCCACAAACTCTTACCTTCAATGGTGTTTTTGTACGAAAATTTTTCCACATATTTTTAATTAGATTTTATTAGGTATTGGAAATTTACGAGCCTTGATAGTTGACGACATTCACGCTATACTTGATTGGACTGCTAAAAATCGAACCAGTTACACTGATAATGTAAAAAATATTTAAACATATTCAGAAAAAAAAAACGAATATAATTAAGAAGCCAATTATTATGTACCGTATAAATATACAGAACTTAGAGGTCGCATTTACCTAAATCTGTCAATATGGACAAGGTCTAGAAATTCATTGATAATGAATATTTAGAATTAATTATTGAACAAATAATTGGTAACATAATTTGGAATACAAATATATAAAATATAACAATATTATATCACGATGAAGTATTTTTTTTAAATCGACTACCACATAGTAACGGTCGCTACCATCATTTTCATTTTAATTAAAATTCACTTACATCACCTATTATTTTAATTGGTACTATACTCGTTCTTGTAGATTTACGAAATGTTTTCGTCTTTTTCTAATTTATTAGTTAAATTTCTACAACGTAAAGGAATACATTTTATTACTATACATATATTTCGAGTGTCATGTACATTTTGTATTAATTAGAGTAATAAGTAAAGTGAGAGAATTTTGATTTAATTCACACTTCACATTACTCACACCAAAATTCTGAAATTTAAGATTATTACTATTAAAAATACAAGTTTTTTAATTTAAAATCTGGGGCGATTTATTACTAAGTAAATTAATTACAACAGAAACATCTAGTAGTAGTAAAATACTTATATTAATTATATAATATGTTTTACAATCCACGCTATTTACAATTTGTATATGTGTGAAAAGTGAAATTTATTACCATTTAATTCACAACCAACGTTACCAACCAAGTCGATCCATAAAAAAATATTACAAAACAGATAAAGTCTTATCGCACCAGCATATAGTACTTCATTCATCTAAATGTGGATGACCTTGCAACACACTTGCAAAATAATCCTTCGTGCCCGCAAATAATAAAACACATTTTGTATTATTTAAGTTTTGCTTTTATTATGGCAAGTTTGAGGTGATTGTATCTTTTAACAAATACTTTTAGTGAATATGGTCATGTTTTTAAAAATAGGTCGCTCGTTTCTACCGTAATTATCGTTACAGATAAGACAGGTTCGTTACCTGCTACCGGCTACATTTGAAACAGAGCCAATGTGTAAATAAACACATAAATTCAAGAACAAGTCTGGTGCAAAAATTAGAATTCAAAGAACACGTGAAATAATCTTTAGAACATATTTAATTTATATTGAAATATACAAAATCTATCCAATTATAATGGCAACATTTGCGATGCCACTCAAATTAAGGTAATTAATTTAGATAAAACGTAATTACTGTTTACTTGTTATGGTAAAATTTAAAAGCAAAATTTATAATTCTCAGCTAACTACCCTATTTTTTTCATAAATCATAAATTACGCGAGACTATAAGAATTAAAGGGAGGAATAAAACGAGGAAGGAGAAGGGACCAAGAGGAGGACATGAGGCAAGTACGTGAATGTGGAGGGAAGAAGGATGGGGAACAAGAAGAAAGACACGTAGAGACGAGGCTGGAGAACGGGGAAGCGACGATAAGGAAAAGGAAGATTAGGGAGAAGTTGAAGATAGTCAAGTGGGAGGAGATAGAGTCAATGGAAGTAATGGAGGACTTTATAGCGAGTAGCAGCAGGAGAAAGAATAGAAGAGGGAGGGTAAAGGAAGAGTGGTTTGTTGAGAAGTGCAGAAGTCTAAAAACGGAGACGAGGAGAGAGAGAAAGAAATACAAAAAGTATGGAAGGCAAAGAAAAAGTACGACAAGGTGTGTGAGAGAAGAAAATAAGGCTGATAGAAAAAAAGGTAGAAGAACTAAGGGCATGGAAGAACGAGGTAGAGATGTGGAGGATACCGGAGTGTGAGGAAGGGGGAAAACAAGCGGAGGTAAGAGAGAGAGTCGAAGACTAGTGGAGGTGGGAAGTGCCAGATTTCTTGGAGAAGGTGGTTGAGGGAGCCTTTGAGGACTTAAAAAAAGAAAATGTGGCGGGTTCGGATGGCCTGAAAGCAGAAATGTTTAAAGAAATAAGAAAGGGAAAGGATTAACTGATGAACCGGATCTGGAGAGGAGATGAAAATATTCCGGAATTATGGAAGGTGTGAGCGATATGTCCTATCAACAAGAGCGGTGTTACAGAGGAGATGGAGAATTACAGGGAATAATTGTGAATAATGCAGACTGTAAGATTAATAATAACAGTGAAATGGAGGTTCGAGGAGGAGGCAGAGGAGAGGAATTTAATTGCAGAGACATAGGGGGCTTTAGGAAGGTCAGGGGAAGGAAAGACCAGATATTTGCTCTAGCCAGGACAGTGGAACGAGTGTTTAGTTTAATATAAAGTATATTAAATTGTTTAATCAAAACATTCGCCGTTGCTTTCTATAACTAAGGCATGTGGTGAATTTCATCTCAGGTAGTCGTCAAGCCATTTTCGGATCTCATCCACTGATTGGAAATGCATATCGGTCAAGGCATATGGACCGAAATAAGTGGTAATCGGATTGTGCAATTTTTGGTGAATATTCCAGTCGAAATTTTATCTTGGAAGCAAAGTGTGGCCTGGCATTGTCATGCAACAATTTCCCTAGACTTTCTTCTTTACCAGTACGCAGCCATTTTCGTTAGAATTCTTGACTCAAGTGGATTCATTAACTTTGGTAGCAGTCCAAGGTAACTGTTTCTCCTGCAACAACTCATAAAAAGCATAGTGTTCAAATCCCACCAAATGCAGAGTAGAGCCCTCTTTCTGAAGCGATTAGATTTTGCGAACGTTGGTGATGATTCGCCGGGATTTACCCGTGACTTTCTGAATTTCGAATTGTCACAGAGTATCCATTTCTCAACACCCGTAATGATTTTCCACAAAAAAGACTTTCGACGCTGTTTATTGAGCAGAAGGGAGAAAGATGGCTGCATTTCTTTCCCTCCTACTCAATAAACAGCACCGAACGTAATTTTTCGTTTATTTTTGTTGGTTTGAGTGAGTGGATGTGGAACCCTTCTTTCTGGATTTTTTCCCATCTCTTATGAGCCTTTGTTAAGTTATTCCAAGCTGTTCTGCAAGCTGTTTCTGCGTTTGTGCCGAATTTTAAGCGAACATCTTCTCCAACTCATTCTTGTTGCATTTCCAAAGGCGTTTTTAAACCAAAAGTTAAAAGAAATGTGAAACTGAATAAGTTTTATTAAAACATGTTTTTCATAAAGTTCTTAGAAGAGAAAGGAAGTGTGTTAGCGGTGTTCTTGGATCTGAAAGAAGCGTACGATTCGGTTTCGAGAGAAATAATGATTTAGCGACTGAGATGAGGGGGCGTCTGTGGAGACATAGTTGAATTATTAGAAGAATATATGAGAAAACAGTGTGTGTAGCGACGGTGGGAAGGAAGATTTCGGAAAGGTTCAGGATGTGGAAGGCCCTGAGGCAGAGTTGTCCAATGAGCCCGATGCCCTTCAATATATATGTATATACTATATACACTATAGGATTAAAGGAAATATCGAGAAAAGGGCAGGATGGTGATAGGGAAGAGAAAGTTGTAGACTCTATGGTACGCGGACGATATGGTGCTAATGGGAGGGAATGAAAGGGATGTTAGAGAGAGTATAAAGATATATGGACATGGAATTGCAAGTGAATATTAAGATAAGGAAGAATGAATACAATGAAGGGTATGAGGGGTGGCAGGTACATTTTAGTAGGCTAATATATCTAGAGGGGAACAAACTGGGGAGATAAGAAAAGATAGTCATGATGAGAGCGAGATGTGGATCGGACGAGAGAGGAATAAAGATTTGGGGAATGCATGTTGTACAAGGAATAGATACACTTGAGAGGAATGTAAGGGAATGAATGTGGAATGGGTGGAACTGTGTAGATTAGTAGTGGAAGGACTGAAGATTGGGCTAGGGTAAGGATCCTAAGAATGTTGGGATGGGGAAGGGAGAAGAAGAGAAGAGAAGTGTGATGAAAAAAGAAGGGAGGAAAAAATGTGGTATGTTAAGTTAATTTATGCCAATAAAAGTTTTTTTTTACAAAGACGGTACTTTTAGAATTAGTGTTGAATTTAAGCTCAAATGCATTTATTACCATACTATGTCGCGGTCATATCATACATATTTATAGTGACAATGCTAAAAATTTTGTTGGAGCAACCAATAAAATGAAAGAATTTTATAAATTCGTACGTGATCATGCAATTTAAAGTAAAAAATTAATGTGGATTGCGAGAATCTAGCATAAAACAAGTAAAGGTTAATTTGAATGGGATTGCCAAAAAATGTAGGTTGACCTTTGAAGAGTTATAAACACCAAAGTATACGATTCTAGGCCTAACATTTATTGGTTAAAGAAGTTAAGCAAGCATTAGACAAAGACTTGATCAGAATACTGACCGACAAAACAAAGGCAAATGACACCAGACAGAAACTAAAATCAGCACTAACTGAAGTGGGCACTGTTTGGCAGAAGATTAAAGTCACTGATGAACTTTCTCAGAAGTTAAACGTACCCACTCACCAGTACCACAAAAAGATTATTACACAAAACTTCAAAACAAGTATGAAAAAGTGCTTCGCCAACTAACAACGGTGATTATCGGTCCATCACTAACCACCAAAGAACAGACTTACGAAGCATCACCAGCAATCATAGACTATAACAACTTTTTATCTAGCTTCATTGAACTTCTCGACCAAATAAAGCAAGTAGCCACAATATCACAAGATGAAGCCTACATATGGATACATCAAATCGATCAACATTAGCCCGAAGTAAATAAGAAGAAATTTTCATTGTTGAATGCAAACTTGTCGATAAACACCACCAACAACAACACCTTATTCCTTCAAAACATAAGGGTGAAGAAACATCCGTCTAAACAATGTCCGGAACCAGCCAAATGTATACCAACCTACAGGGGAGGACAAACTTCCAGGAGTTATTTGAATAAAACATCCATAAGAACAGCGTCATTTTTTCAATAAAAAAATTAGACTACCTAAAAGGATACGAATGTAGCAAAGCAAACTCTTAAACGTCGGTAAGACAACAAACATAAAGGTGAAGAAACATGCGTCCAAACAATGTCCGGAAGCGCCAGATCAAATCTTATCGTCCCAGCCAAAAATATACCGACGTATGAGAGAGGGCAAACTTCCAGAAGTTACCAGAACAAAATATATATAACAACAGCGTTATTTCTTCAATAAAAAAATTAGACTACCTAAAAGTATACATACGTAGCAAAGCAGCAGAATTCATAAACCATCTTCTAATGACAGGTACCAATTATACAACTGCATGAGAAACTCTTAAATGTTGGTACCACAACAAACAACTCCTTATTATCAGTAGACAATGGACAATGGATCAGAAAATCTGCAGACCCGAAACTTAAGAGCATCCACATTACCAACGAAAATCAGACAGAACTTTCTCCAGGATTGGATTTAATTAGCAAAACAGGGAATCAAAATGACCTATAAGAATTCTGGGAAATAGAGGAGCTACTTGCCACACGCCCAATCACCGCAGAAGATGAATAATGTGAAGACATTTTCGGTTGATACAGTGGAATGCAAATACATGCAGAATCAACTACACAAGAACATACAGAATTTACAATATCCACAGAATTATTTAGAAGAACCTGAAATCATATCAACACAAAAGGATCAGCCCTTGTTGTCAACTAAGGACAGAAACGCCATGGTTCAGGGATTAGCGAACCAACCGATACAGGTAATAGGGGATATCTCAAGAGATGCAGAACCGATCAATCGAAAGAAGGTATACTCGCCTAGTAATATGGTTCATGACATCCTGGACCAGGAGATCAAATACACGGGCCAATTGAAACAGAGGATTACTTGGCGCACGATTCTACATCACGCGAATCTACATATATATGCCTGGGTGATAACAGCATACAATATTACAGCGTTCAGCATAGGAAGGACCATTTGGTATATTTGGCGTTTCTGAACATTTCCGTTGATTTAGAAGATTTAGAAGATCAATTACATAATTGAACAGGGCACCGAACCACCAAGAGTGGCCGCCTTATCTCTAACGAACCGCATTATATACATATAATTAGTTATTATTTGTAGACTAATAATAAAGAAGTTATGCTTTAGTATTGTAATCCTAGACATGACGTATATTATGTAAATATAAATTACATACAAAATGTCAGAAACATATGAAATAAATCAGATTCAACCAGCTTTGACTCGAGATACTTGTTTCTCACTGAAAACCACTCCCTTACCACTAGCGTTTACAACCTCCGCGGAGCCACATCAACTCCAGAACCTCCAGTGCCCACCGAGCAGACGAGCTCATCTCTGTACCGATGCTTATCAACGCAGCGTACACACAGTTTAAGTAGAAGAAATATTGAACTCCCCTCCTATTAGTTCCTTGTCAAACGATCCTTATGATCCCCACTCCCTCTCCCCTGGCCATTTCCTTATCGGAGACACGCTCAGATCAGGATCAGAGAAATAATTTTTAGATGTTTTGGGTGAAAAATTACCTATCTAGTTACCAGGTCAAACCAATATGGCAGGCGAGGTCTCAAACAAATCCTGAACTAGGACAATTAACCCTCGTCCATGAAGATAACTTGCCACCAATGATGTGGAGAGTGGGACGGATCGTTGAGGTTTATCCCAGAGTAAGAATGGTCACTATAGAGACCACTTTAGGTTGGCTGAAGGGAGCAACGAGGCAAATATTAATTTTGCCTACTCAGTAATTCTGGCGTCATTTGACGATAAGGGTGCATTCTTTCTGGGAAGAAATCTGTTTGTACACCCCTCACTGTGCAAGAACTCAGCGTCCAGACTCCAGAGGCGCCTAGTCCTGCAGATTCAACACGCTCGCAGTAATTTATGTGTACCATGAAGCGGTTTTTCCTCAACTATACTAAATAAAAATATTGATCTGATTTACTTTTCTTTACTGCTTCCACCGCTTCCATGGACCGCACGCCCCTGCGAGGAGGTCTTCCAGCCGAACGATGTCGCTATTTACCTTCTTCTGACTAGGAAGACCATATTTCCGTCACAGTTTTGTGATCTCGAAACATTCTTCTGCCAACTTCGCGGAATGATAAACCTGCTTCTTTCATGTCAATAATTCGAAAATTTGGGTGTTGTCTTACTCTGGGCATTATGAACTGTCACTGTGACCACTTCTAATTCTATAAATATTCTTCAATGCCCAAATAAAAAGTTGTGGAATTTTAAGATAACCATGATGAAAAAACCTCAACTCAAAACAGCTCAACTTTTTTTTAATTGAGATTTTAATCATTTTGAACCAAAAAATAAACAATTATTTTTATCAATTGTTATTATTTTTGGGCGGTGCATTTCATATGAAATTCAGTGTAGAATGATAACTCTTGATAACTGGATTGAAGAACTTATTTGGTTTAGGTTTTATTGCTTTATTCAAAATTAATGATTTTCAGCACTACCTGAAAAAGAAATACTTTTTCTTCATTCATTGTGGATTTACTGGAATTAGCGGAATTATCTATCAGAATGATTATGAAGGGTATTTAAACAATACTTATACAACTCTAGCACGCCGATTTATACCTTTTTTGTAATTTAGGATGATTATTGATTCATACTCTATTTTTATTCCAGAATTATATTTTTATATAGTAATTAAAAACAATATATCTAATTTCAATTAAACTATTTCACTAGCAAAGTTATTAATAAACACGTATATGCTTGAAAAAGGTATCGTCTTGCAAAAACGCGCTTAACCTTCAATACGACCAAATTCTTTGAAACGATTAGAAAAACAAAACCCGCAATCGGGTACGCCAAGGTCGAACTTACGTTTTTTCGCACCCTGTTACCATCTGATAGTTACAATTTCGTAAAACCGGTTTTCTCGCTTTCGGCAAGGTGAACGCAATCATTACTTACGATACGTAAATTAAAATTATACAGTGATAATCATTTACAGTGACTGTACGGTTCTGGTGTTTGTAAACATATTTTTTTCCTTCAATGTTATAGTGAATTAAAATAAATGATTGTTGGTTTTATCCAATTACATAAAATATACATTAATTAAAGTATTATAGAAAAGTACGACGGCAAAAAGTTTGAATACGAAGACGTAAATATTACATAACTTCTGGTACGGAAGCATGTTTTTTTTTTGGCAAACCAATTATAAAATATTTAATAATGATTTGGATTGAAAATTATACACTAAACCCAGACTTGAAGAATAAATCTTACATAGGTGTCAATTTACGACAACAAAATTTAAATATTTCTATCATTTACATTTAAATCAAATATTCCATACATCCTCGTTAGTTAAAATCATAACAACACAAACATAACTGGTTTTATAGCTTTTCATCATGTTTTTTTTGGAAATTCGATTTAATCTACTAAATAAAATAATTAATAATAATTAAGCGTAATTTGTTTAGAATGTCTTGTATTATTTATTATAATTATTCAATCAAGAATTATTTACTAGGAAATCTCAAATGATGTACGAGTTTGTATCTGTCATTAAAAGTACGTGCTCGGGTTATTATTATCTTTAAAATAAACATGATTTATATATTTTCGTCTGTATAAAATATGTATTATATGTGGGTAGAATATTTACATAAATTAATGTTTAATTATCCCTAACCGCAAGGTGATTAAATTGAAGACAATAGTAACTCAGTTCAACAAAATGATTTTTGGTGACACAAAAGAATTCCCACGAATAAATGAATATATAATGTTGTTTTTTATACCAAAAATTTGCATATTGATCACATTTTTAGTCAGTATATATGTTAATTGAAATTATATTTTTTTAAATTAATTGTTTTGATACGAAAACAAAGACAAATTGTGTTTAATTTATGATTATTGTTGTAAGCGAAGTAGAAGCATCCATCGTAAACGAGTTAATTATCTTTTTCATGAGTCGTTTTCTATACTTGGAAATAAAAATGCCAAGTTACAAAACGGAATTTTAAATTTAAACGGAGCCAAAAAGTCGAGTGTATATAAAATTTAGTGAAACAAATGTTTTTTAATCAATTACCTATTAGTCATAAAGTAATTTCTCAAACAAGTTTAGGTAGCTATTTATTAGAATTTCACGTTTATTCATCATGCATCACAGATTAACTCCTACCAAGTTTAGCAGAAGATTTTCAATATATGTAGAACTTTAAATATTTTAAGATCATCTATAAAAATAAATTTTAGGTCTAAATTAGACAAAAATAGGAAAAAGTGTAAATCCACATCTAATCCTTGCACCACAGTTTTTATCTTATTGCTCTTGAAAGACATTACTTGTTGTTAACATATTTCGCTTCAACAAAGATTTTAAACTACCTAATTATGAAAACAGTGGAGTTTATACAGAAGAATTGTTGTTAACATGATCAAATGTCTACTACTAAAGTCAATAAAAATTCTTTTCTAAAACACCAATTACAAAATTTTGAAAGCAAGAGGATTAGCAATTGTTAATATTCTCTAATATAAACCATGTTGCTTATTTACAATAGCATTATTAATAGCAAAAATTAATTGAAAGGACATTAGAGAATCTTTAAATTTGGGAATATCATGTATTTGTTTCATTGATCACTTGGTAACAAATTCTTTATTCTTGATAATGACATTAAACTAAAAATTGGTTGAATATAAAGCAGAATATAAGTGAAATAAAATTGGTTATTCTTAATTATAAATCTTTCATTAATTTGGAAAATTTGGGAATAGTTGACTGCAGGCCTATTGCATTATAATTTTCACATCGTTTTTAATACCCTTTGTAAAAATTGTTGGAATGAAATTACTTTTCGCCATTGGAAGTAGCCAGTTTTTATTCCAAATAGCAGGTAAATAGGATTTGCTAATAAATAAATATATTTTTTTAGAAAAATTAGGTGGAATTTTACAGAACCACAAAATTTGGACCATATTTACTTAATTTTTAAAATTTTATCTTAGAGGATCAATTGCCACAAATATTAAAGGGATAAAAGAAAATTATTCTTTCCACTAAATTATTGTGTTTCTGTCAACAACAGCTACCGACCGATTTCGACTTATTTATTCATTTATTCATTTAAGTTTTATCGGACATGATTATATAAAATAAAAATTTTCGGGCATTGACAGCGCTGTTGTTGACAAGGAAACAATAATTTAATGTTTATCATTGTTATTGTTAGTTATCTCTGTTGAGAGTTATCTAATTGTCAGTGTTTTGTCCACTCAATTAAGGAAATGAGTACATGGTTTATTGTATGTATACAATAAACGATAACAAATAACAAGCATATATGCTTGTTATTACTCGGCTCATTAAATATTTAAACAATTGTAACGCATTTCAAAAGGTTATCAGACCACAGGTGAATAATATTCCATATTACATTAACACGTCTAATAGAACTCAGTACAGAAATGTAAGGCTCATTAGAAGGAGACTGTGTAAAAGGGCACTCACTAGAATAAATAAATTATAAATATTTCTGTTTCATGTATATCCTTTATCTTTTCTGGAGAAGAAAAATGCCCTCTTGAACTTTATTAGATGAGGGAATCACAATCAAGTGGTGGTACACAGAAGAAGACCCAAAGTCAAAACAAAGTCAAACTAAAACAAGAGTCATGAACATGCAAAATGACTAAAAAACAAAACAAACATTTAATAATAAATTTAAAAATACGAAAACATTTCGTGAATCTACAACAATGAGTCTTACTAAGACTACAAAACAAATTAATTTGAAACAACTACTTCTCTAGCTAATACTTCGACAGTCTGTCGAAGTATTAGCTAGAGAAGTAGTTGTTTCAAATTAATTTGTTTTGTAGTCTTAGTAAGACTCATTGTTGTAGATTCACGAAATGTTTTCGTATTTTTAAATTTATTATTTAATTTTCTACAACGAACTAAAGGATTTTAATACATTTTATTAAACATTTAGTAGTATAAGGAGGTAAATTTGCATAAGATCCCTAAAAGCTGGTAAACTATTATGTATCAGCCAATTCCTGGACTCTAATTTTACCGAGGAGCTGATTCATTTACAGCTACAAGAGTCAAACTGGATTTATACTTATTACCAATGAAAAATAAGAGCTTGTTATCATATGATTCTGGTACAGTAAAACAAAGACATAATCTTAGTAATCCTCGTTCGATATAGAGGCCTATAAAGGAAGACGAAATGGAGTGAATTAAATCCGAAGAACACCGACTGAAGCATCTATAGAGAGTGCTTAAGTATGAGAACCGACGATCTCTACCTTAACATCCAGACCACATAGCCAGAATCAGCAGAAGAGAAGATCTCCCTCCAGAGTAGTGCTCTGGTAGAACAAGGGTTTAGTTCGCCTCAAGATGCAAGCCAGGAAAACTTTCAGCAGTGCAAAGAAAACAAGTAACCGGAATTCCTATAAACATACACTGTCGAAATATAATAAGAAGTTGAGACAATCTAAAAGAAAAACATAAGACGTTGTGTCAGCTAGGCCCCAACAAAGTCCTGTTCAAATACCACTGCGACAGCATCGAGCTAAGAAAAAAAAAACTGATAGTAGTTACACAGTGCTGGTAAAGACGCATTTCTCAACCTCAACATCTGTGGACTCCCAAGAAAACTCTGCTCAATCTACAGAAGGAAGCATATTTCTACTAACTAGAGACAGTAAAAGCAATACTAATAAACGCATTGCCAAAGAAAAATTGATTAGGCAGTTAATAGCTTTAAATCCTTCAAAGCATCATATCCAGATGGCATTTTCCTTGCACTGCTGCAGCAAGAGCTAGGTATAATAACCCCCTATATGCAGGCAGTTTAAAAAGCTAGCTTTATACTAGTCTATATTCCAATCAAATAAAAAGAAGGTAGAGTAATGTTTATCTCCAAAGTGGACTGAAGGCCAACCGACGAGACCAAATCCTACCTCTCAATTAGCCTTACTTCAGTTCTCCTTAAAATGATGAAGAAAATTACAGATAATGATATAAGGAGCAGTGCCCTAAAGCTAAATCCGCTCCATATGCAGCAGTTTACCTATTAACCTGGCAAATGTACTATCGATGAACTTCATAGGCTCACAATAAGAATAGAAGCTTCACTGCTACGCAAGGAGATTGCATTTGGTATTTTAGTAGATATTTAAGGTGAAGGTTGTGTTATCAAACAACCTTCAAAGCCGCGGAAAAGAGGGTTATCAAGAATAGTGTCGATATACCCACGATAAGATGTATCAATGCAATATGGTGTCTGAGGGAAAGCCTTAAGGTTACTCTTAACAAAACTATGGTAAACTTTTCACTAATCGTGGGAAGCTCCCAAAGTAAAAGAGAACAATTTGCGAAGATCGATCAGGCGATATATCCAGTTTTAATACTGAATAATAAATATAATTGAACAGCGCACCTATAGATTTGTTGCAAGTTCTTTGGCAGATAATGGAGATTACAACTAAAAATGATGCATTGGCTGTATTTTATTTTATATACTTTACTTTATATATATTCATAGTAATATCTAATCGATAATATGTGGTTGATTCTCAAATTTTTACTTAACTTACAAAAATTGTTTCGTGGCTTCTTCAGGTGAAGAATATTCTTATTATCAATGAGATAATATACAAATTAATGACCCACAAAAAATGTCAATACTATGAACAGCTATTTTAGCACTTTTGGCGATAAAATAGTAACATCAAGCTCGCGGGGATATTAAAGGAAACGAAGTGGGAGATGAACTCGCAAAAAGTGGTGCAAGTGCCACTCCTATAGGACCAGAGCGGGACAGAAGACGCAGCACTGGAACAATGTACCAGACCTACGTCAATCAAAACGACTCATCAAACTCGATCACAGCCACAAGGTGCTTGAACTCACAAGGAACGAGCTTAGAACTTTCACCAGACTCATAAAAGAGCATTGTGCCCCTCCGATACCATTTGTGGAAAATGGGAAAAGAGGAAAGTGGAAAATGCAGATTATGTGATTTGGCAGATGAAACTACCGAGTATCAAGTACATAAAATCTGCTATTGTAAAACAACTTGTAGTGTTGATTAATCAGTCATTAACGCAGGCAATTTTTCCGTCTTCACTTAAAATGGAAAAAATAGTTCTAACCCACAAAAAGATGATACACATTTATTATCCGAATTTAAACCTATTTCTATTTTGCCGATATAAGAAGGTTGTATTTACGATTATATAATTAAATATTTAGAACATCAGAATACCTTATGTCATTAACAATATGGTTTTAGATAGGGGTTAACAAGAACTCATGCCGTACGTAATTTCATCCGTTTTATACTCGATAATCTTGAGGAAAACAAACAGGTTTATTTTTATTTTGTTGAACCAAGAAAAGCATTTTATAGTGTTTCGCACAATATGCTTAAAGCGTTTAGATTCTAAATTTTAAAGTTTTTATTCCAATATCGTTGATAATAACGCGTATTTGTTTATGATATTTACATCGAAACCGGGTGTTTTTTGCTACACAGCACATATTTCGAAAATAATTCAATCTTGGAAAGCACGGCCATGTTTCTACGCGAAGCAGTATCCTAAGTGCGTGCAGAACCTCCGTATTAGAGGATTGTTAAAGCCTGGAGAAAGAAGTGCCAGAACTCCTGAAAATGTGGTTCGGGCTATGGAAGCAAGTCACCATGCTGCGTTATTTATTACTTCCAGAGTTGACAAGGCGTAATATTGATATTAGAAGAGTATTTTTTAGCAAGATGGGGCAATGGGCAATGGGAGCCTATGGCATTTTGAGAGAACTCATTTCGTTACGAGGGGACATCAAGTGCCCAAGATCGCCTGATCTGATAAGACCTATTATAACATATGACTCAATAGTATTATATGTTAAGACTAAAGAAGCAACAAAAACGAAAGAAGCTTTAAACTCTTGGTATCATGTATATTTAGCTGTGCATTGATATGATCAACAAAATCTTCTTTTCAATTTTTACCCCAACAACTAAAATTGGTAAAGTTGATTTTAACAAGATTGATCCTAGATGAACCTAAAATACCCATGGGTTTATGGTTTTTCAAAATATTCTCAATGAAGATCAATATATGTTAGCATGAACTAATTTTTGAAGCACTTATTTCGCTCCTATTGAAGTATCTCTAAAACATGCATTTTCAAAGCTTCTTTAATCGTCAAAAATTGTTTACCTCGTAATTAATTTTTGTTTGGGTAGTTCTCAAAAATTATCTTGTTTGAATGATGGGTCTTCGGTGGCTGCTCACCCTTATTTTTCTAAAGATTTCGGATCAAGAAATGGTGTGTATTATTTAGAATAGTACAGTAACATGTCCGGTTTCTCCGTAAGAAACAGGTTTATTTTCTTTGGAGCACTTCATGCAAACTTTTGTACCGCCATAGTACTTCTTAAGCATTTCTTTTATCCGATCGACAGGAGCCTCTTTGAGCGATTTTCAAATTATGTGGAATCCGACGCGAACATATTATTTGCCAGGCAAATTCTCATGCATTATTAGATGGCCAAATATGCCTCAATCTCACATGAGAATCTTGCAATACCACTTCACGCATTGCATTAATCTTTTGTGGAACAACTACCAATTATGGAAGACCTTCACAAACTTCGTCATTAAGCAAACTATGGCCACGATTGAATTCCGTATTTCATCGATATAAAGCGGATTTTGAAGGTTCATTATCGAATTAAATACATCGATGCAGTCTTGTCAAGATAATCCAAATTCGAATTGCAAGAAATAATCGCTCGTAAATAGTTTTATTTCTTGGTCGACATCAATTTTTTATGTCACTTTAAACAACACAAATGGCGTATGGACATCAAACAGTTCAAAGTAATTCTACCGACAAATTGACAACAATATATAAGAAAGTAACGAAATTAACTAACCGGCTTAGCCGTTGCGAAAAATCCTCATCATACCCTGGGGGTGCTGTATGGTAAAATTATGAGAACACTACAAAAATGCCAGGAAACGCTTTTTATAAAAGGTGCACAGAGGAGGTGATTAATGCAAGGTCGAATATTCTGAAAACTAATTGGCTGTGGTCAAATCGAGGAGATGATCGTGCAAGCGGAGAACGAGCTCTTGTTGACCAGGAAAATGTTGAACCGGAAGCCCTGTGAGCCATTGGTTAAGCTCCTGTCAACCATTGGGTCTGGCCACCACCAAAGTAGATTTGTATACAAAGTTAGTTAGGTTATCCGACGGTCAATCAATGGTCATTTGCGTTCATACAGTGTACTTAAAAATCATTCGAGGGCATTTACGGCGATTCAATAATAATTCAAATTGAATTGAAACACTTAAGATGAAAGGAAAGGAGACATGGGTCTGAATGGAAGAACAGCATGCTGACAAAATTTGTATTATTTACATGTATATACTTTTTGGTACCAATTTCTGTTAATATTCTATAAAAGCATGTATGATAAAAACAAATATAATAATAATAATATATATATATATATAATATTAGTTCAATAACTTTATGCTAGGGTCGTCGGTTAACAGATGGCAGTACCAAGGTCGTCCATTCCCGAAACATAAAAGGGGAACCTCGTATTCGTTGCAGGGTTAGTGAAATTGTTTCTATTATTATGATCTGATAATAAAATATTATCATTAGCTTCGAACGTTTCATTATTCTTGTTGATCTTATTATCATCTAAGCTATGAGCCCACTTCTTGTTACAGTATATATCTAACCTAGAATTTTAGATTAAGGTTCTTGGCATCACAATATGAATAGTATCACTCAATTTTTTTTTCAGATTCAGATTTAATAAAAAAGGTTTATTACGAGACTTGATAATTGTCACAAAATTAATAAAATGTACCCACTAAGCAGAAATTAATAACTATAAATTAGAATTTGTGATAAAGAAGCTAATCTAATTGGTTAGTGCATTACTTAAAAATAATATTAATTTACATTTAAATATAAAATTCAGTTAAATCTAAATCTTAAATGATTGTAGACTTTTGGCAAATAAATCAAAATTATAATTACCTAATAACACATTTTATAGCATAGTAGTACTGGGATTTTAACAAGTTTTACATGACGCGCATAGCTTCCCTTGTCGGATACCAAAAGTCAATGCAGCTTAATAACTTTGGGCAAGCTACATAATTATTAAAATGTTTAAATAAGAATATTATGTAGCTCCAATAGTTCTCTTTTCTAATAATGGAATATGCAGGTGTACCGCAAGATCGTAGTAATTAAGCCATAAAACTGGAATGTGAAGATTGACGGCTCTAGGTCGTAAAAATTTATTTTATACTTTATTTAAGTGTTTAATTAAGTATTTATAATACGGACTCCATATGATTGCTGCATAATCTACCAAAAAACGAACAAGGGAAAGTTTTGATACTCTGAGAATCAAACTATTCCAAATCTAGAGATGAAACCTAACATCTTTAGACTCTTATTTGTTCTAGTTTTTATATGGAATTTAAAGCTCATTTTGCTATCAAAAACAATACCGAGATTATTGATTTAAAATACTTACATTCAAATTATATCAAGCATCCATGTTCGTAATTGTCAAACGGAAAAAAATGTATATACTTATATTCACTAATGTTTAAAGGTAGCTAATTATTGGTGCATCATTTTATTAAATTATTTAGGTCATCCTGCAGAAGAATTTCATCCGCAGTTGTACTAATTTTCAGTAATAACTTTAAGTAACAATACTTCAGAATGCCGTATTACGAAAATTATATCGTGAATGAATATAATAATACATAAGATCGGACCTAAATGCGTTCCTTGCGGAACACCTGATGTAACGTGTATAGCTTGCGAAATATTGTCATTAATCTTGACATACTGAAAATACGGTCCGACAGAAAACTAGATAGCCATCTAATGACTGCCTTGTTTAACCCCAAATATTTTAATTTAGCTAACAGAATAAAATGTTACACTCTGTCAAAGACCTTGGAAAAGTCAGTATCTCCACTATGGTTTGTCTCCAACAGATATCTTTGAAAAATCAACATATTCGATACAGTGGATCGACCAGTACCAAACCCATATTGTTGTTCAATTAGTATACTTTTAAATATCCAGTTCAATTTTTGAGTAAAAGACAGTCCAATTATTTTGAAAATGCTTATTGCAATGCAACGCCCATAAAATTTATATTATTATCTGACTTATAAATTGGTGAAATGTAACTGTCTTTTCCTATCTCAAGAACTATAAATTCTTTTATTGATTACTAAAAAAGAGTCGTGATTAGGTGAGATATAGTACAGACACAATTGAAAATAAATAGGTTTTGAATAATATCTGGATCACTACGAGTATCAGGTTTCAAAGCGATAATTACATTATTAGCTGATTTAACATCTACATTAAAAACAAAAAATATGCCGGTGTAAAATAACACGTGTGAGCCATTATGCTGGAATCTTCAAAGTACATACTTGCAAAGTAATCTGTAAAATAATTTACTATTTCCTGCAAACAATTACTCTGACGGAAACGTATTACGTTATGAAAGGGTCAGAAATCCAAGTGAATCCACCAGAAACTGGACTTTACTACTTAAAGGGGAAAATACATTTATATTCATTCCAGGTATTACTTGACAAATTATAGTCATCACATATTATTTATTACTTTCAGATTTAAGATTATCTGACAGATAATCCAAGATCTCACAGTCTGATTCATATTTATTCATTTCACATGAAGTAGGAATATAAATCGCTCCAATTAAAACAAAAATCCCGCAAAGGAAGCTTTAAGTGATAATTGTTTAACTTCGGTCTGTGGTATACGAATTAAATTAGCACCAAAACGCTTATGAATACCAATAATTACTCTTCCAACACTTTTCTTACCACTGTTAAATATTGATCTATCTTGCCTAATAATTTGTAGTTTGCAACGAAATTTGAAATCCGAGAGAAAAGTTTCAACAATAATGATAATGGCTTAATTAAACAGCATGCTATTAGTAAATAAATACATATTTAAGTTTTTGTTTCAAACCACATAACTTTGGAAATAAATATTTAATTGTTATAGTTGGTTCTGTTTCCAGGTCATTCACTTTTGGTAATAAATAATGATACACCAAATAATAATTATTGTTTATGTATCGTAACTTTTCTATTTATAATATAAATTATTACTTTAATTGGCGTGATGATAGAATTAAAATAATTAAAATAGCACCTAATATTATATAATTGTATTTTTTTAGAAATTGCTGCGAATACAAAATTAATGGACCAGATATCCTTCAACTAAAGTACCATTAATGATAGATAGAGAAAAAATCAAAATGAGCTTACATGTGTTATTTTTAGTGCTAATTAAACGCCTATTAATAAATTTCATATCATAAAAAAATTGAAATTTTGCCAATAATAAAAGTATTAAAATTATATTTGTTTATATAAAAATAGAAATATTATCGTAATTCTTGTAATGAACACTGTATCTAAAATACACTGATATTAATAGATTTTAACTTAAATGCAGAGTTTTAGTATTTATGTCTCTTAAATAAAAAATTGAAATACTATTGATACAAATTTATAAAAACCAAAAAAACTGTCTATTTGTTGGTGTACATCGGACTAACAGGCCACAACTTTGAAGAATAATTTAAAATTTAAAATTAAATCTTCTTATATTTCTAAACTAATATTAATAATTCACCTACATTTTCGCTTATATACTAAATCGTTTTGGAAGGAATTTACAATTAAAAGAGTGTTTACAAGCTCTTTTAATTGTAAATTCCTTCTAAAACGATTTAGTATATAAGCGAAAATGTAGATAATAAAACCACTTGTCATCTGCCTGATGAAATCACTGTGTGGCGAAACAATTGTCGTAGTTGATTTATGGGGATTTTTCTTGTTGAAACTCCATATAAAAATTTTCGAAACCATTTATTGTGTCAGTATTTTATTAAGTGAAATTGTCGTACTGTTCCGACATTAAAAACAGCGTTTCTAGAATCGGCTCTTCTTCTGGAATTAGTTATATTGATCCTTGAGAAGTCCTATTACCAAATATCAGATCATTTGATTGAAGTTAAGAGGTCGTTCAAATCAAAAGTATGAAGAAAAATCCAAAAATCTGTTTCTTCGGCGGATAAAAATCTGTGGCGTTTCTAAAACTCATTAATAAGTTGCCGTAAAGTACTATTCCATTGAAAAACATTATATAGAAAAGGTTTTGATTATTAAATGTTAATTTTGGTCAAAATTTTCGAATTTCCGGAAAACTTGACGTATAACTTCGGTTGACAGATGACTTCATCGCTATTTTTTATCTCTTACACTAAAGAATACATGTAAGACTTAGTGCAAGACCTTTGCACCACTTTCAGTAACCCGGAATTTTGTCCTGGTGCTCTGAGCAGCGATTTCAAGATTTTTGTCTTTATATCTTGTATTTGATTCTCATTTTTCACTTGGTGAAACATTGTGTTAATAATAGGTTGTTGAAAAAATTCACTTGGTTTGTTTCACTAAATTTAGTGAAATTTAGTGAAACAAACCAAGTGAATTTTTTCAACAACCTATTATTTTTGTCTTTATTCATTAAACACTTATGGAATTAAGTACTAGCATTCTAATAACATAACACATGTGGGAAAACATGTTTTTAATTCAAAACATGGTCAAGGTTATGTTTAAACAATTGAATTTTTGAGAGGTAGTCCAAGTACTTACATTTTATAGTGCTCTCACAAATCTGTTTCCACATTCTAAGATTAGATTTTCTAGCATTTGGGAATTGCTGTTGATGACTAGGTACATATTTATATGGGTACTGCTTTTGCCTTTCTGAATTCATAATCAATGTCTTTTTAGCCAACGTTACGGCCCTTTCAGCCGTGTCATTTGCCACGCGCAACTGTGATAAATATGTTTTTGATTTACTATATTCATCATTTGATTCCCACAAACTAGGATCAATGTTCAGAAAATCTTTGTCGATTCCGAAACGCGAGAACAATTTTTCGCTCTGATTCGAAACCATGTTTTGAATTTCACGGTTTTTCCACTACTCTAACTCGGGTGCACTATTCAAATTGTTTTATCCCGCTTGGACTGAACATCGCACTTAATATTGTTTTTATCGACGAAGACAGTTTCATCAAATAACGACAATCCGATCGCTTTATCAGATAAATATCAAAGATTATTCGCGAATTTGTTGAACGCGGTAGAAGCTTCTACCGTCATTTTCTTCTTTATAATGTATCAAGTTCCATAGAAACTTAAAATCATTGCTTCATCTAGATAACGCATTCGAAGCAGTGATCCATGCTTTTACATAAAACTTTACAGTAAATATATTCGATGAAAATGTCTCCGTCGATACAAAAAGGAAAATTGTCGACACGTTGAAAAACAATATTAAGTGCGATGTTCATTTCAAGCGGGTTAAAATCAATTTGAATAGTACATCCGATTTAGACTTTTACAAAGACTCTCTCTCTCTCTCTCATCCATTTTGCTCCTGTAGCATTCATCCGCCATTCCTTATAACAAACATCCCATGCCTCCTTTACCAACCTTTCATTTACTAACATACCTAGCTTTCTCTCATACTTTACTACCCTCCTCGCCGACTCCCATTCCACAGACATTCTTTGGCACTCCGGCAATACCACATAACTTAGTGTTGTTTGCTCTACTCGATATACTTTTTAAGTATTGCAGGTGTACCTTTTCCACACTCTCAAGTCCAGACACTCCCCATACTTCTGATCCATACATCATTATCGCTCTTATACAAGCATCCCACCACACTAGCTTCATGTTCATAATTCCCCCTAACACTTCCTCCCATACTTTCCGCATCCTCCCCATTACTATTCTCGCCTTCTTACATGCATACTGTATATGCTTAGCTCTGTCTCCGTTTTCGGAGAACATATATCCTAAATATTTAAACTCACACTCTCCAATCTCTCTACCAACCACTTCAATTCCTCATCCTTTCTTCGACAACCCGCATTCTTACATACCATCCACTTAGTTTTCTTGACACTCACAATCAACTCCCTTTTATTAAAATACCTTTCCAGTCTCCATTTCATCTCATTCAATTCATTCATAGTTCTAGCAATCACTATCACATCATCCGCATTCGCCAGGCTCCATATCTTTCTTCTTCCATCGTTAGAACCTTCTCCATATCCGCGACATGCAGGTTAAACAGTAGTGGGCTCAAAGGTCACCCTTGTCTCACACCACGTACTACCTTGATCCTCTCCGACTCGCAATCACCTACTCTTACCTTACACCACGTCTCCTTGTACACCTCACTCACCCAATTTACAATCTGGTTTGATACTCCCTTACCTTTCAAACATTCTATCAACAACTTTTTCTCAACCGAATCATACGCCGCTTTTAAATCCACAAACATTAAATACACCTTGCCTTTCTTCGCCAACTCTCTCTCAATTAGCCAGTTTAGAGTAGTAGTAGTATCTGATCTACTGTAGACCTTCCCTTACTGAAGCCTGCCTGTACTTCTGGTAATAAGCCCTTCTCTTCCACCTCCTCCTCCAACCGTTCCTTTACCTTTCTCATCATGACTTTATACAATGTGTCGATCAGAGTTATACCCCTATAATTTGTTGGGCACATTTCATCCCCTGCCTTATGTACTGGTATAATAATTCCTTCTGTCCATTCCTCCGGAAATTGCTCTTCCCCCCCTCCATATCTTATTTAAAATGCCCCTCATGGCCCGTTTTCCCCCTACACTACACCATTTTCAAGCCTCTCCCTGGATTCCATCTGGCCCCGTCGCTTTCCTTTCCTTTATCCCTCTGAGACCTCTATCTAACTCCTCTTCCCAAAAGTCTTCTGCTCCATCGAATAACCTTCTATCGTAACTCGACTCTGCCTCTACGTATCCTACTTTTAACAGATTTTCGAAATATCCCTTCCACTGTGCCACACTTATATTCTCTCCCCTTATTCTAATGTTGTTTTTCTTTACGTATGTCCATAGCTGTTTCTCACATCCAATGTTGAATTGATGTTAGTGGATTGTGCGTGAACAGCGAGATTAGTCAATTATAAAACTCTTGTCGTTTCAACACTTTTACTTCTTACTGAATGGACATTTACAACTTATTTACACATGTGTTCTCTATTATTACTACAGTTAGACTCTCGTCGCAGATCGTTTAGGCCGCCTTGGTAGCCTCGGCCACCCCCTCTTATTCTAAAGCGCGAGGGTTCAGAAGCAAGTAGACGGCGCTTAAACATCCAATTTCGGATACCGCCAGCATTTCTTGTTTCGTCCATTCTTCTTTTCTGGTCATGCACACAGTCTCACAGTGGTTCATTCCTTCCTCCATTTCCTCCTGTGTCCCTAGTCCTCTTCTCTATTTTTCAGTGGCCTTCCTCAACGCCTTCATGGCATCCTGACACTCGCTTTTAAACCACCCCCTCTTCGTTGGTACCCCGTTCCCCCTCTTCTGCCTCGTCATTGCTGACCTTACTCCTGCTCTCAGTTGTTCCACAGATTCTATATCTTCGAAACATACCTCTTCAATTCTCTTTCTCTTCTGTAGTTCATTCTTGCCAACCTTGACCAGCACCAACCTTCCTTCTTTATTATTTACCCCTCCTTTTCCCTGTTCCCAAGTTTAATCGTTACTTGAAAATGATCGGATCCGCTCCAGTCTTCAACAGCAAAGTGCGTTACTTCATCCCTTATCTCTTCCCCAACCAGGATTTAATCAATTACTGATTTCCCTCGTAACCCGCTATATGTCACCTCCCTTCCCAATCTCCTGCTGTACACCCATTTAGCACCTCCTTGTCTGCCCATTCTATTCATTCCTCTCCCTCCTTTGTTATTATCGAGTCCTTTGACTTCCTTGCTTCTACTAAATTTCCTTCTTCGTTTATACACATTTGGACTAACTCTCAAAAATTTAATTGTTTAAACTTGACCTTGGCCACGTTTTGAATTAAAAACATATTTTCCCACATGACATATGTTATTAGAATGTTAGTACTTAATTTCATAAGTGTTTAATAAATAAAGACAATAATCTTGAAATCGCCACTCAGAGCACCTGGAAGAAATTCCGGGGCGAAGAAAGTAAAAGGTACCAGTAAGTGGCACAAAGGTGTTGCACTAAGTCTTACATATTTGTTTTAATGTTTAAGACCAAAAACAGCGATGAAGTCATCTGTTAACCGAAGTTATACGTCAAGTTTTTCGGAAATAAAATAATTCTTATACACAAAATTTCATTCAAACCTAATATTGATCTGTGGTAATTTTTTAAGAGTGCATCCTTAATCCAATCGTAATCGGTCTTAGTACATATCTCAATTTCCATTTAAATACGTCTTGTATTAGGATAATAGACGCAGCATTTTATACTGAATTTTAATGCGGAAAGATAATGTAAGCCATCAATACATCAATATTCGTTTTAACATACCACGTAAAATCGAATGTTTTTAAATCATATTTCATACGTAGTATTTGGCAATGAATATAAAAATTTACATATATTATCTCGTTTGTTAATAATATAGAAAAGCAATTTATATTTTGAACAAAAATTAGTAAAACATGACTTTTGTTTAATATAATATACTTGATAACAAAGTTATGTTAAATTACAAAATAGCCACATAGTCATTTATTTAATTATTTATAGTCAAAGGTTATCAACTTGAATACTTTAGGAACCAATGGAAATTCTTTATCATAAGGCAATTATATAATAATATCTTTATTAACAAATATGTAGATTGAAATAATAAATAATAAATAATGGATGAGGTATTAGTATGTTAGTCTGTCAAAAGGCTATAGATCTTTCTGCCCTGTTTTTTCCAGTCATATGGCGTCAGTCTTTAATGAGTAGATGCATGAAATTATAAGATGCAATCACAAATAGTAGAATGTGGGCTTTTAAATTTAGGGATTATATTTGTTTTTCTAGGAAGACAGTGTAGGGATAATATGTGGACGTTGAAAGGATTTTCGAGAATTTTTCTGATAGGAATAGAAGGAATAACTAGGATTGTATCATAGAGGAATTGCTTGATTGCTTGATTATGTAAAGGATTTAGAGGATGTCGGAGTTTTGTTAAGGTACGAAGGGATGCTCGCTCGCTAATTTGAATATTACGGGTGGTTGGATTGGTGGGATTGGGATAGAGGACACAACCATAGTCCAGTAGTGGGCGACACATCATTTTATAAATTTTACTGCTGTTTTAGTAGTAATACCAATATTTTTATATGTCAGACATCTGAAAAATTTAGCCCTGGTAGTTATTTTGTTTTTTTATTATAGCAGTGTGTTTTCTAAAATTTATTTTTGGGTCTATGTTTATGCCAAGGTACTTTACGGAAGCTTAGGATACTAGTTTGAGAAATTGAGATATTGTAAGGAGAATTATTGGTGCGGTGGTATGGAATAAGGAGCTGTGATTTATGGGGATTAATTTTAATGCGCCATTTTGCAAACTAATGCTGAAGGAAGTCAATAGGCTCTTTGAAGAATTGATGGGCTTTTTGTAACGTGGGAGCATGGGCAATTAGGGCAGTATCGTCTGCAAATTGCAGGAGATATATAGATGGATTGAAGTAGAGAGGATCAGGATTATAGATGTCGAAGCTAAAAATATTGTATATTAGAGGTGAAAGGGGAGAGCCTTGGGGAAGTACAAGAAGAAGAGAAAGAGTTGTGTATTTTTAAGGCAATTAAAATGCAAAATTTTTGATGAAAATTCTCTTTATTCTTTAAGAATAAATGAACGCGGTCATTCAAAGCAAATAATAGTTTTGTGAAAATAATCAAATTTAATAAAGACAAAA
Organism: Ontholestes murinus; assembly: GCA_963969525.1. Classification (NCBI taxonomy): domain Eukaryota; kingdom Metazoa; phylum Arthropoda; class Insecta; order Coleoptera; family Staphylinidae; genus Ontholestes; species Ontholestes murinus. The sequence goes on from OZ018393.1 coordinate 21,217,299, forward strand.
CTGAATTCAAAAAGCAAAGTGGAATCTACATGCTAACTTGCAACGAGTGCCCGAAAATATATCTAGGATAATCAAGGAGATTCGTAAATAAAAGGGTAGCAGAAGATCAAAAGGATTTCCAAGATAAGCACATTTGCCTACCACCAGATAAGAAGAAAAATACCAAGTTGGACTAAAACGAATCCTACAAATAGAAAGAAAAGGGAAAAAACTTAACGCCTTCTAATCTATGAATATAAACGGAAGGAAAGAAATAATATAATTATTAAACGATCAAACCAAAATTTCAAATTTCGTATTATTAAATCTGTTCAATCTACCTCCACCACCACCAGCCACAAATGTATATATAACGTAATTGTAGTAATTATATGTACTATTATTCTCCTGAAGAAGTCACAGTGTGGTAAAACAATTGTAACGAAAATAAAAGCGAACAAAACTCATTGAAAGTCTCGTGTTTTAGTTATAAAACCTAATAGTTACATATACAACGAACTTTCAAAAATTATCAGCAAATATAATCAAAATAATTAAAAAACGGCTACTAAAATAGTAATACGTACTGAATATATCTTACAGTCCTTTTCACAGTGTGCACCTCTAATTTAAATAATAAGAACCATATAACGGGTGTCCAACAATTATTGCAGTCCCGGATGGCGTTGGAATAAAAAACGTAAGTCGATTCTTACATGTTGCATATAAATAAACTGACATTTTTAATGCACATTTAGGTTATGTTTGACAATTAACATGAAAGAATTGACCTACGTTTTTGATTCCAACGCCACCCGGGACTGCAATAATTGTTGGACACCCGTTATAATAAATAAATATCTACTAAACTAAAGCTTACAATAATCATCATTTTAAATTTACCTAGTTTAACATAATAGGTTTTTCAATTAACGATATTGCACAATAATCTAAATTTCTTCGCATTGTAAAAAAGGTGTTTAACGTTCAATTCTTTTTAAGATATTACCTAAAAGATCCTTCCATTGTCTTAGCTTTGCACTAGTTCTTTCTTCGAGTGGACAACCACTAAAAAATCATGCGGAACTGCCAACAGCGACAATTATTACAATAATAATGTAACCATTAAATTATTCTGTAAATTAAATATTGATTTATAGGTGCAGTATTATTAAAATAAAAGTTATTTATTTATTTTCAATAAATTATTGTTCTTTGACGTCATAAGCCACGGACCGGTTTCGATCAATTTTATATCCAAAATAGACGTCTGTCTTTAGCTGCGCTACGATGATTAGATCTAAAATAGATTGAAACCGGTCGGATGTTATTGAGAGTAAACAATAACTTAATTAAATTCCACTTTTTTTTTGGAGTAACCTTCAAACTTATTGTAAGTATATACCTTGAAAGTTCTAATCGCCGAAAAATCAGCCAGAAAGGTATCCCCATAAAAATAGCAACTAAACACGTCTTTCAAATATTTTAAAAAGTTCGTTAGGTTATGAAGTGATTATATTGCTATACGTATAATATCATATACTACTATGTATTTTTTTTTTCTAGAAATAAAAAACTTTCGACAAATACACATTTCTGATTTTTGATTGATTCGGGATATACAAAGAATATTTTAATTAATTTTCTTTAAAAAATAACTAAGAAAAATGATTATTTAATTCATAATAAATGGATTAATAACTAAATTAAAAAAAAAATGTTGTCAGTCTACTTTATTAAATGAAAGAAAAACATATAATTATCAGATATGTATAATAATTTACAAACAAATATTTCTTTCAAATTAATTTTTCATAATTTTTCATGTTATAGTTACATTTAAACAATCTAAAGTACATTTTATAATTATTAGTTTATTCAACAGAAATAATTTCATTCAAATTAGTGTTGCTTTGATAGTTGTACTATTTGTAACACGCAAATTAATTTGTATTATTCAATGTCTGTCGAAGTATTAGCTAGAGAAGTAGTTGTTTCAAATTAATTTGTTTTGTAGTCTTAGTAAGACTCATTGTTGTAGATTCACGAAATGTTTTCGTATTCTTAAATTTATTAAATATTTCTTTGGTTTATATTTTTAAATGATGATTTTAAATATTTTGAAGTAGCAGTTATATAAAATTTTAAATGAAATTTTGTTTTTACTATACCTTTTCTACAAAGAATCAAGGTTGCGAAACATCTTCGTAAGAAATTACACGAAACATATCACCTCGCCATTTTCCGCATAATAATAAATTTAAGTTGAGATCTATAATTTAACATTTTAAATTTAATCTAATTATCGATTATCCACAATAAATTAATTAGTAAGAGATCTTCCTTAAGAACAAAACATTTTGTAGTCATAATCCTCTGTAGTTCTTTATGTAAACTTATTTGTGATTGTCACATTCTTTCTCATTTTACTGTGAATAAATAAATATCAACGTAAAAGTAAAACCACAATTTTAAAACCTTTTATCTTCAATAATTAAAAGTCACATATGTCTTTTTGTGAAGTATATTTTATTATTTTTTTGTTTTATATATGTCATACCAGATGACGGAATAAGTCTCCGGTCTAACTAAGAAAAACAATTTATTTTTTTAGAAATTTCTTCATTTGAGCTAAACTTCTTACCCTGGATCATCTTTTTTATATCTACAAAAAACCAGTGGCCGCTAGGGGCCTAATCTGGTGGATGGGGAATCAATTCAAAGACTAATTAATCTAATTTAACCATTTTTTTCATCTATTTGTGAAACAGCACTTTTCTTCTTTTGCATTCTTGATTTTTGCACTCAATCGATCCAATAATGCCATGTAATATTCACTATTGATAGTTTTGCCTTTCTTAAGATATGCCAATGAACAAAATTCCATGCGCATCCCAGAATACGGATACCATAATCTTGCCAGCTGACTTTTGAGTTTTTGGTCGCTTTGAACGACTTTCACCGACTGCTGTTCACTCAGCTGACGATCTTTTTGATTCAGGCGTGTAGTGGTGGATCCATACTTCATCCATTGTCACAAATCGTCGCAAGAAATCTTTTTTATTTTGCTTGAACAGATCCAAACAGCGCTCTGTATCGTCGACGCGTTGTTGGTTCTATTCCCGTGTGAGCAAACGTGGCACCCACTTCGAAAGCAACTTGTACATGCCTAAATTTCCATGTAAAATTGTAAGACACTAACTTTTGATATCTTCGAGGCTGATATCTTGATATATTTCACACAACTTCATTTTAAGTTCTTTTAAAACTATTTTGTGGACATTTTTAATGTTTTGCGGAACAACTGTTGATTTTGGGCGACCAGAGCATACAACATCATCGGTAATGTATGGCCACGTTTAAATTCAGCATACCAATCAATAATGGTTGATTTCTCTGGTGCAGAGCCCCATAATGCTTATCAAGCCACTGGTTGGGTTCAACAGTATTTTCACCATCAAACACACACAATTCCTTTCAATCCATTGTCTTGTAAATTACTACACTAAAACGACTGTAACTAAGTCAGAATTCTATGAAATTTTGATACTTACTGTTTGAAGGTTAGTAATATCAGGAAATGGCGTGGTTCTCTCAACTATGTTGCCATATATGTGTCAGATTGGGGACTTATTGAGTGACGTACGATATATAAATCTAAAAGCAGGAGACTTAACAGGCATGTTGAATCAAGAAACAGTTAGGAAGACACAATATAAAAACAACAATAGTTAATAGAAGAAATTTGGGACAGAGAATCATGAACAACATAATAGAAAATCTGGATAGACTAAAAAGATCAGTGGTATACAAAATTAAATGTTTAAGTTGCGACGGTTATTACATTGGACCAACCGGAAGAAATTTCAAAATATAACAACGCGAACACAAAAAAGCCATTATGAATAGATCAACAAAAACAGGATTAGCGGAACTTTGTGTAACGACAGGCCACCACATGGGCGAGATAATCCCAATTCACATTTTTCGAAAAAAGGACATAAGCTTAATCTACTAGAGGGCTTAGAAATAATCAATATGGACAACATCATTACCGTCGGAATTTCCATATAATTAGGCATAATTTTATACCTATATATATAACTCCACACTTTCATTTCAAATTTAGTTAACTTTGAAAATGACCCGCAAGGACCGAAACACGTGTCAGTTACCTGATAATAAACAAATGGAACATAACAAGTGTATTACTTCTCCCAATATGAAATAGATAATTTAACTGTATTGCTAGTTTTCAAGCTAAATATTAATGAATGAAACTACATATTTGATGAAGAGATCTAGTTTATTAGTAAAACTGGGATATTTTTGAGTAAAATTTTATTTGTAACAAGAGTATACTATTTTATTTTTTTACTATAATGATTCTTTTGTAGAATAACAATTGGATTTAATTTGTTTTTTGTCATTTGTTAATAAATTGAGAAGTACTTTTAATTTTATAGTCCTAATAGATAAATCTGATAGAAACTCAATTATATAACGATTTATGTTTTATAAATAAGAAATTATTTTGTCATTTTAATGCAATGTTTACGTGTGTTATTATGTTTTTTTGATTCATTGTTAGGATTAGATAGAAAATTTGTTCTATCACAATAAAATAACTTCTTGATAAATTAATAGTTTCGAATGCAATACCTTGGAGATAAGATGTTCTTAGTTTGATGTAATTTTTGGATCTTTTATAAAAGTTAGACTTCTTAGAGAACTGCTTTTGTGACTAACATGATGAGACGGGTTTTCGTACTCATGAATTCTAAAATAACACGATATCGTAGACATTGCTAATTAAAATATCTACTTTATTCATCTTAGTCTATGAATCTATACTTCTTCATTAATTTGTTATAAAGTTTGGTCTGCTGTACTATTCAAACTGATAAACCATAATTATATTATCCATTTAATTTCAAAAATATACTGAATTAAAAAATAATCTTCGTGTTTACTTTCTTTCGTCAATAATTATTTTTGATTTATTTGCTACTATAAAGAGTTCGTTATTAGTTATATAATCGTTTTTATCAAATATAAATATCACTGAAAGAATCAATTATATAGTTATCACGAAAATATATATTTTTCAAATTGATTGATTTAAGTTTAAAAGACTATTCAGAAAATTTTACCAACTAGAAAACGCTGTCATGTAAATCGTCTCTGCCTAAACTTCTATATTTTATAAAATGAATGACCGATATAATTTTATTTAGTGCCCATAAACAAAATTATTTCTGATTTAATCTATATGATAGCTTTCATTTTCTGGTTTTAAGTTTTTCACTTTAATTAGTTGAGGAAATTCACTAAATGTCACAAAGATCAAAAGTCATCCTAAATATATATACTAAACTATATATAACATTACATTTCTTCTCCAAAATGTAACCAAAATCGCAATTCTTAATCTGGAATAGAGTTCAAAAATAATGTAATTTTTTTTTATAAGCTTATGGGCGGAATTACGATCAGTTTTACCAATATTTATTTTCTATATAATGTTTCCTATTTAATTCATTTAAATTAATAAAATACGGTTGTTTGAAGAGTTTTGCTTTATTATGTTGAGAAACGCCTACAATTGTTTCACCACATCATGGCTTCATCAGGCAGACGAGTAATTCATAATGGTCCTATTCAAGTTTAGACCATCCAACTATTTGTTACAATATGAAGAATAAATCAAATTTTAATATCTCTTCGTATAGCTTAAGCTAAAAGAATATTTCTTCATTTCTAGATTAATGTTAAATATATTTACAACATTTTACATCTTCAAATTTTAAATATATTTTAACAAGGTATAACCAACGTTATTATGTTACACCAATTATTTAATTAAAGGGTATTGAAATGAAATGCCTTTTATGCAGCATTACTACGTAGTAATTCATGATACAATAAGACTATTTAAGTTTCAATGTTTGAAGGTCATTATCAATTTTATAAACAGCTGAAGCGATAAAAAGTATGATTTAATTATTTTTAAAGAACCTCTAGACACTCTAACCTGATGTCTTTAAATTAAAACTTTTGTTTATCATAAGAATAAGAATATGGTGTCGAAGGTAGTCTTTACGTGTCGTTTGCGGTAAACTTATGTAATATAATATGTAAGTGCCCTTCTTTTGTAATATTCCTGATGAAGGTGAAAATAAATATCGCCGAAATATTGAATTTAAGAAAAAAATTGTTTACTTTCTGCCCTAACACGGAAAATAAATTTTTAATTTTCAATAAGAATATATACAGTACAGTACAGAAATATATATAATCGAAATACCCTCTGCCCCTTTTATTTTCCGTGTATAAATTCATTTTTATTCCAGGCTCGATTTTTTGCCTCCGTTTTTGGCATCTCCTTTTCTTCTATTATCTTCTTCACTTCTAATTAAAACAAATTATCATTTGGATGAAATCTTAATTGTTGGAGATTTCACTTTGCCTAATGCTAAGTAGGCATGTAGTTTAGAAACTGTTTTAGCTGATAATAATGGTTGTGCGAAAGCTAAAATCTTAGGTGAGTGTTTCGATTTTCACAACATATTTCAACTCAATAACTTACCTAATTCTAGAATTGTTTTTTTAGATTTATTTTTTCTGATGTTGATGATATTGCTATTAACTATGCATATAATCAAATAGTTAATTTCTCAATATATCACAATATTATAAATTAGGGTTTTCTTTGAATTCGTTGTAAATATATCCCAAAAAATTGAGAAATACAAGCATTTTGATGCATAAAAAGTGTCTTTTCAACTGATTTCCAGTTTTATGAATCAGTGGAGGAATGGACATCCGTGGGTTTGAGTAGAAGAACATTTTACAAGATGAACTCTGCCCTTCAATTTGTTGTCAAAATTTATTTGTATGTTTTCAATATTTTATATCTATTTTTTTAATAATTGCAGTTTTTTGAGCAAGTGTGATAAAGAATAAATAAATAAATAAATAAATTCAACTTATGAATAACTTACTTGCGATGTAACTGACTATGGTTTTAAGTGAGCGCAATTCGCGTAGATCAATAGCTTCCTGTTAGGCATTGACTGGGCAGAACTCTGAACTATGGTTAATACCAATGTCTTTTATAATATCTTGTATATAGCAATAGACAGATATGTACCACTTTTGAAGTACAATTTGAATTGAAATATTCACTATGTTTTAACCACAAATAATTATTGTAAAAATATTATATAACGTGTAGGGACAATTATATAAATCTAAACAACACAGCACGACTCGAGATTCGACGTTTTATCGTCATTATCAAGTGAATTATAAATTATTATTTCGGGAGGGTAGTACCAGATTAAAAAGTGGCGAAAAGATTAGTTCGGTCTGCTCATTAAGAAGATTTACTGACGGATTACGGCTCTGTTTGAAAATTTCCAATGACTCCAGGAGATTAAGCTTAGCGCCCTTGTTGCAATTATGCAAGATTTTTAGATTATTTATATCCGGGAATTGGTGTTTGCATTCTAAACAATGATTTGAAAAAGAGCTAGTGTCTTGATTAAGACGAAAAGCACGATGATGTTCGGAAAAACGAGTTGATACACTTCGTCCTGTTTGACCTACATACACACTATTGCATTCTGAACAACGGATCTCATACACCCCAGATTTTTTAAGAGGATCGACTTTATCTTTGGCATTGAATAGTATGTTTGATAATTTTCCAGGAGGTTTAAACGCTACGTGATGATTATCTTTTCGAAAAATATTAGCAATCTGTTCGCTGGTTTTTCCAAAGTATGTGAGCGGAATGAACGATGTATTTGAATTAGCTATTTTCGGATATATTAAAACCCTTGTGGTTTGATGACGTTTTTTGTTTATTAGGTTTTGAATGAGGTTCGTGGGGAAATCTAATGTTTAAACAAACGAATTGTATGAACTATTACAGTATTTTTTCCACTATAAGAACGCAGTGCAAAATTTTAAATAATTTTCTTTACCCCCGTTATATTAATAATGTTGAGATGAAAATTAAATCTAATCCGAAAATGTTTTGAAATCACGGTTAAAAATCTAGGAAAACTAGTGGTTTTACTAAACATATGTTCCTTGATAATTCGTTGATGACTAATTTACAGGAAGGTGCTACCTTATTTGCTGAAGAGAAGAATTCAGTTTATGTAACTGTAAGCGGATTTGCAATTCCCACTGTGAGTTCCAAAAGGCAGGTTGATTTTTAATAATTGTTATCCAATTAAATTATCAGATCTGTTTGAAGATCTTACGAACACTAGGTCTGTGTAGTTGTGTTTATTCATTAGCCAAAGCAATTTATTTGTTATTTTAAAACTCTTTGACTAATGGACAATTTCCTGCTATGAAGAAAAGTAGTTTTATTACTCCTCTTTACAAAGTAGGAGATAGAACAGACGTAAAAAAACTATCGGGAAGTATCCTTGCATTAACCATTCCTAAATTATTACATTAATTTTTTACATCTCAACTGATTTTTGCTACTAAAAATGTCATTATTGATGAGCAACATGAATTTTGTCAGGGCAAATCAAAAATTACTACTTGATGCCTTAGAGAAGGGTGCTCAAGTGGATACGATATATGCTGACTTCTTTAAGGCATGTTGATCACAGAATCCTCATCAGTAAACTCCACTCACTTGGTCTGGGCTCATTAATTGTTAAGTGGTTAGAAAATTATTTATTGGATCCGATTCAATATATTAAACTCAACAACAGTGTTTCAAAAGCTACCACAAGGATCACATTGCAGACCGATCCTGTTCCTCATTTTCATTAATGATTTGATAGACTCCATCACTTATTCCCAAGTTTTATTGTTTGCTGATGACCTCAAAATATTTAAAGCAATTACAAGTAAATTTGATATAATCTTCAGTTAGACCTTGTAGCTATTCATCTATGGTGTGTTTCAAGTTGTTTGTATTTTAACCTTGACAATTTTTTTATAACAAACATCAAATTTAAAAAAAATATATTACCATATTAATAGTTATCTTCTTAATTGCGTCAAGCAAGTAAAAGATTTGGGAATACTTCTTGATAGTAAACTTATTTTTAATGCCCACATAAAGAATATTAGGTTAAAGGCTGTGCGTACTATAGGTTTTGTACAAAGATTTTCGAAAGACTTTAGGCTTGAAATATTTAAATTACTTTATTCCACATTAGTAAAGCCTCTCAATTACAATTACAGCACAACCCAAATTGCAATTGAAAAAATACAAACTAGATATGTCCCTAAGTGATAGATGGTTCGGTGGATGGTTTAGTTTTTATTATTTTTGATGTTGTCTGCCCTTTCTTCTGTTCTTTATTGTCCGTGCTTGCTATATTTTAGTAATTCTAATGTCGCCCACCCTGTGTAAATGTCTCTCTCCAACAGCTCATTTGTCTTCTTTTTATAAATCTTATCATTGCATCAATTTCCAGTTCTTCTCTAATTTTTGTTTTTTGTACGGCCATTTTTATAATTCTTTGACTGACCTCAGGAATTTCATTTCCATCGCTTGTATCTTGCTTTTTTGTTCATTATTCAGCTTCCACACCTCACTCTCAAATATTAATGTATATAGATTTGAAAACCTTTAATTTAGTTCCGCTTGTAATGACTTTATTATGTATGAATTGTTTCTTCATTGCGTAGAAGAGTTTTGATAAGTTATCTAATCTTATATTCAACACTTTTAATGCTACTTTAGCCTTATTTGTATATATATTCGAACACTCTTCAAAATCAAATTAGTTTTAATAGGTAATTAATTAAAAACACTTGGTTTGTTTCACTAAATTTTTATATTCACTCGACTAGTTTCGCTTTTTACAGCATTTTCAAGAGTGAAAATGCTGTAAAAAGCGAAACTAGTCGAGTGAATATAAAAATTTAGTGAAACAAACCAAGTGTTTTTAATTAATTACCTATTATTCCACAATGTTTCACCACGAGGTAAATGAGAAAATCATTCGACAAATTAGTTTTACCTTTGAAAATGATCGTAACGGATCTAAACACGTGTCAGGCAACTGAGAATAAAAATATGGAACAAAACAAGTGTTTTACTATACCCAATCTTATCTAATCTTATTTCTAATTTGTTTTAATATTTATTTCTAGGTACTTACATATTCTCATTTGTTATATTTGTTCACCATCTATTTTTATGTTTGATTCCTATCTATCTCCTATAACCAATAACTTTATCTTTTGTATATCAATATTAATTCCATATTAATTTATTCCCTGTTTACATAGGCTTAGGTTGTGTTCGATATCCTTGCTGCTGTTCCGATATATGTTTATGTTTATTTCTTTTAATTTTGTGCCAACAAAACAGCCTAACGCATACAAAAAATACATAAATAATATTAATTACATAATTTAGACCGCACGAGAATTGGGCATTGAGACTACATCATCAGTTATTCCAATGTTATTTAATTTGTAAAATCCTATATTTAGAGGTTTTGTCGTACTGCCACATTTTTTAATGATTTCGTCCATGATTATTATAAATAATAGCGGGCTTAGTCCACTCCCTTTCCTCAGTTCATCGCTTGTCTTCAACGGTTCAGACATGTTGTTATTTTGTATAATGAAGGTGGTGTTTTCGTCGTATATATTTCGCGAGAATTTCTGGTCAATTTCATGTTTGTCTAAGATGTTTCTATTAACTGTGTCAAATGTTTTCTGTAGGTCTATGAATGTCAGACAAAAAATTGTACGTCGTTGGTGCATTTTTCGTTGATTTGTTTTAGTGTGAATATCTGATCTTCTATCTATTTGTGAGTCGTGTTATTTACTTTCTACTTTGTTTCTAATCCTTTTTTCAATTAATTATTCCAAGATTTTGATGACCGTGTTCAGTAAATTTATACCTCGATAGTTGTTGCAAATTTGATTTTCTCAGCTCTTATGAATTGGTACCTGTCCCCTCAGATGGTATTTTCTCTTCCTGTTATACCTTGTTTATTATTTCTAGTAAAATTTCCAGTCCTTTCTCCCTTTTTTTTAGATTGCCGTTGTTATTCTTGCCTTTCCTAATGACTTTTTTTTTTATCGTATTAACTGTTTTAATTCTTTTGCAGTTTCCTCTGCCTTGTTGCTTTCGTATTTTTCCTTCAGATTCTCCTCTCTTTTCCGTTATCAGTAAGTCCATGAAATATTCTTGCCATCTTATAATTATCTTCTTCTCTGTCAAGATCTCATCATTTTGTTCTTAATTTTTAATACTCTATTTGATTTATTAGGTTGCTCCATAAAACATTTTTATATTTGTTTTGCCATCCTTTTCTAATTTATTTCCAAAATTTTGCCACATCTTTGCCTTTTCTCTTTTTATTTCAGTTTTTATTTTTTGTCTACTGTAAAAAGTTGTCATAATTTTCATTCGTCCTCTCACTTTGGCATATTTTCCACACTCGTATTTTGTGTTTTATTTGGTTTTTATGTTGTAAGTCCACCATGCCTTTTGTTTTTCGACTTTTCTCTTCCTTGACAAAACACATACTTCTATATTCCGCCACAATCGCCGCTTTTAGCTTATGAATATGTAATAGATCAATTAGAACGACATTTGACGCTTGATGTCAAACCCTTCATAATATTTGGCGATTTTAAGGCACCAAATCGGACACAATAACAAATTTTAATAATTTTAATTCTGCAATACAAACAAATAATATTCTCAATAACCAAGGTAAATTATTAGATTTATTTATTTGTAGTGGTAAAATTAACTTTTCTATTAATCGATGTAGCTTTCCGCTTGTTAAAGAAGATTGTTTTCATCCTGTTTTAGTTGCCAATTGCTCGTTTATACCAAATTCAACAAAAAACATTAAATCTAATGTTATGCAATATAACTAACAATCTATTGTATCAACTGGTCTGTAATACTAACTAGAGTTTAGTAATATCAAAAAAATGACGTAAATAGTGCGTACCTTGAATTTTACAGCATATTATATCAGTATTTACATATGAGTGTATCTGTGACTAATAATAATAATAATAGTAAGTTTCCCAAATGGTTTTCGAAATTAACTATTAATAATATTAGGCGAAAACGACACTGAAATCGCTTGTATGAATGAAATAAAACGGCTTTGAATAAATCACATTTATCAAAATATCGTTACATGGTTAAAAAGAATATAAATGCAGAAGTAGATATTAAGCGTGACCCAAAAAAACTTTGGTCATTTAATAATGATAGGAAATCAACAATCAGAATTCCTAGAAGAATGAAATATGAAGATATATATTTTGATGAACCCATGCACATAACTGAAGCATTTGGATCTTTTTTCTCTTCAGTTTACAGTCCTCAGACCATATCTGATAAAAAAATCTACACTATGTACCTACTGAATGTAATATTTTGTGTATAAAATCTTTTACATTGGATGACTATCTGAAGGCAAAACCGAATTTAACTAAGAGACTTGATAAAATTCCCGCGATGATTGTAGGCAACTGTAGTATTACTTTATCTGAGGATTTGTTACATATTTATAATTTAATTTTACAATCAAATATTTTTCCCGATGTGTGGAAAATGTCAAAGATTATTCCCATTCACAAAGGCAAGGAAATCGATAATGTTGAGAATTACCGACCCATATAAATAATTTTTAATTTTGCAAATGTGATTGAAATAATGTAATATGAAGCAATACATAATCACTGCTACCTTTATTTAACTCCACACCAACACGGATTCGTTAAGTATAAATCAACGGCCACAAATTTATGTAATTTTACAGATTTTATATCATGTGCCTTAGATAAACGGTATCAAGTGGACGTGATTTTTACCGATTTTTTAAATGACTTCGATAAGGTGGATCACACTCGGCTTATCCACAAATAACGTATATTTAGCTTAAATAGCAACTTAATTGGATTAATTAGTAATTACTTATCTAATAGAGTAGCTTATATCGACTACCAATGCATGAAGTCCAGTGAATTTACTTGTAAAAGCGGGGTTCCCCGGGGATCCAATCTCGGTCCGTTTTTATTTTTGCTATTTGTCAACGATGTAGTTGGTCAGTTTGATTCGAACTGTTTACTCTATGCAGATGATTTAAAAATATTTAAGAAAATCGAAACTATTGAAGATTGTTCACTTCTTCAGCAAGATTTATTCAAACTCAATCAGTGGAGTGTTAATAACTGCTTAGATCTAAACATTATGAAATTTAAATCAATGTCATTTCATCGTAAACTTAATCCTACATATTTCACATATTAAATTTTAGTTTTCATATCATTTCAATGTACGAATCAGTTATGGTTTTGTTTTATGTTGTTGTTGTATTATTTACATTTATTAATGTAGCACGAATATATTATATTTAGTTCTATTTAATATTATCCTGTAATTAGTTTAATGTAACTGTTGGACTATTATTTGTATTATTATGAAATCTGTATTATTTAAAACCCAATAATTTACCTTACAAACTTTTTATACTAAGTATATGTTACTGAAAAATATGATGTATTTATTATGAGCGTCTTCTACCTGTCGTATCTAAATATAATTTCATAGATGATTTGTGGTGAAATATTTTTGTACTTTTTTGATCGATTATGGTATTCGTTTTTTTATTTAAGTCTCCTTGAAAATGGCCAATGATCGAAATAATTTGTTTGTTTCTCGAACGAACTAAGTAGTTAACAATTCTGTACTTATTATTTCTTAATGTTTCGCTAAGAGATAAGTGTGAAAATTATTCAAGAGATTGAAGCAAGTTCGAGACGAATTAAAAATATGAAAGCAATACAAAGAGTTTTAATAGAACAAGTCTTTTAGATATTTCTAAAATTTATATTTTTCATGGCAATAATATAAAAAATATATGTGACTTTACATATGAAAGGTTTCCATTTCTAGGCAGAATATTTAAGATACATTTGGTGATATATAATCATCAAAACAAATTTTGTATTTGATTCCACCAAGATTATAATGCATTAAACATCAAGTAACGGGTGTCCAACAATTATTGCAGTCCCGGGTGGCGTTGGAATCAAAAACGTAGGTCAATTCTTTCATGTTAATTGTCAAACATAACCTAAATGTGCATTAAAAATGTCAGTTTATTTATTTGCAACATGTAAGAATCGACCTACGTTTTTTATTCCAACGCCACCCGGGACTGCAATAATTGTTGGACACCCGTTATATTCTATTAACCCTTCTTCTTTCCTTCTTAAAATTCTAATAACAAAATTTCAAGTATAGTTTATTTATAAATAATTTTTGTTTGTTAATATTAATGAATTATTTTTAGTGACTATTGATTCGATTAAGACCTGATCATTAATAAAGTGGAAATTTATTGTAAATGTATTACGTCTAGTGTTTAACAATTATTTATTTATTATTAATAATAAAATAGTGTTTAATTTTATACGTACTTTTATTTAGCAGATTGAATGAAGCAAATAAGCTAAACAAAACTTGTTTACAAATGGTGATGTGGCCATCATATTAGTTTCCCTATATTTTTCTCGAAAACTATGAGGTTTACGCAAAAAAGTTATTCTTAATAATTTATTCAATTTTAAATTCTCTACAATTACTTTTTGTGTAACTTTTACGTAACTCCAATAGTTTATTAGTAATTTTCAAAAAATGTCAAAATATTCAATTTGTATTTTTTTTCTCGAAAGTTAAGAATTGTATGAAAAATATGTTCAAATAAAACTTGTTCAGTTTATTATTCCCTTTAACTTTTGTTTGAACCGTTTTTAAAAATATTTCATATTTAGAAAAATATGACCAAAAAACCAAAAAACGCCTCGAGTAAACACCCACTTCCGGTTTATGAATGTTTTCCAAAAGCTTTTCAGTTCCAGTTTTTAACGATAAAACCTTAAGTTTAAAGTTTCATCTCAAACAGATTATTCGTTTTTGAGATACAGCGCCCACCGACAGACAGACACACACACAGACACAAAATTTTTTTTTCTAGAAATTAGTGTTTTGGGTTCAGGGGACCCCAAAACGGATATTTCCGCAAAAAAAAATTTTGAAAAAAAAATCACGAAAACAATAGTCCCCCTATATATACTATATAGGGAAACTAATAAACAGTTTATCTTCTTTCCATCCAGTTTCAAACCAATCTACTTACACATATAGTAAGTCAGTAAATATTCAAAAGACCGAAAAACTTATATTATACATGCATCACTTTTTATTTTCCCTATATAGAATATATAGGGAAAGTATTGTTTTCGTGGATGAGAATGTCTGTGGGCGCTGTATCTCAAAAACGAATGATTCTTTGAAGATGAAACTTTAAACTTCTAGTTTCTATCGTTAAAAACTGGATCTGAAAAGCTTTTGATGAATATTCATAAACCGAATGTGGACGTTTACTCGAGGAGTTTTTTTTGTTTTTTTTTCAATATTTTTCTAAATTTGAAAAATGTTATAAACAAAACAATCAATATAAGTTTTATTTAAACATATTTTTTATAGTTCTTGTACTTGCGAGAAAAAAAAATAAAAATTAATCATTTTGACGTTTTTTGTCCACTGCTAATAAACTATTTGAGTTCAATGAAATTTATATAGCAAGTAATTGTAAATAATCCAAAATTGAATAAATTGTTAAAAATAGCCTATTTGCGTAAACCTCATAGTTTTTGAGAAAAATGTAAGGAATTTTACTCATTTAAAAATTTCACCTTTTGAATTTCTTTTTTATTTAAAAAGTTGATTATAGAATTTAAAATATTTTTTTTACAAATTTCTAGAATTGTCTTATTCTTATAGTAAGAAATTTTCTTGAAGGTTTTACAACTTTAATAATATAATTATTTTATTCAAATTATAATAATTTACCTCAAAGATTATCAAATTCTCCTTATTTTTCCAACAAATTCTCTTCTAGTTTTTAAATTTATCTTCGATTCTAAAATGTTTAAGCAATTCGTATTTCTAATATCTAGAGTACTAGGTTTACAAATTTTCAAGTAATTTTGATCCTTGATTTAAATTGCAGATATTATCTCTGAAGGTACTAGAATTTTCTAGTTGTACTTTTCTTCAGCATTTTCTGTCCTATTTAATTTCAAGAATTTTAATTGGGGCTTCAAGATTTTTTAAAATGTCATCTTACCGAAATTACAAAAAGGATTTCTAAAATTTATTAATGATAGTGTTTTCTCTTTTCCAGAATTTATCTTCTATATTTGAAGAAAAATATGATGAATATTGGACTTTTGGCAATTTCCCTTACAGTTTTCTAAAGTGTTTTTTCCTAATTGCAAACTTTCTTTGATTTTTTTTGCAATAATATTCCTCAAGGGTTCGAAAATTGTTTTTCCAAAAATTTCTTTTCTTTTATTTTTTTTTCATTCTAGAATTTTTCACCAAATGTGTAGGCTATCAAATCGTTTATAAATTTTTACCAAAATTGCAAAACTTGATCAGCAGTAGTTATTTTCAGCGTTTTCTGTCCTATGTTTTTCTCTTTCTAGAGTTTTTATTAAATTGTTATGTCATCGAAATTTTTCAGAAGTAGTTCTTACGAAACCTTTCTCCATAGATTCTAAAATTTTCTAATTGTATTTTTTTCCTTCTTGTTCGGAAATTTCTCTTCTATATTTTACGAATAAAAACGTTTATAAAATTTTAAGCGATTTTCCTTACAGATTTAAAATATTTTTTCTTTTTTATTGCATGAATTTTCATTGAAAGTTTCACAATTTTTATAAAAGTTATCTCCCAGACTTCTAAAATTTTACAACAATGTTCTTTCTGATTCCATCTGTTTGAAAGTTACAGAAATTTCTTGTCCAAGTTGCAATAATTTGCTTCGGTGGTTCTAAAATTTTCCAGTGGCAAGTTTCTCATTGTTTTTCAAACACTTTTTCTTCTAATTTTTTAAGTTATTTTCCATTTTTTAATTTTTATTGTCGGAACTTTCCGGGAATTCCACAGATTCTAAAAATTCCTTATGGTAGTTTTGTCTTTTTCTTCCAGCAATTTCTTCTCTATATTTTACGAAATATAAAAATCAGATCATTATAATTTAGCAATTTCTCTTACAGATTTCTAAAACTTCATTTCTCTAATTTCTGAAATTGTCATTAAAAATTTTACAATTTTTATGAAATATTTCACCAAGATTTCTGTATTATTTCAACAATGCTTCTCTTTCTTTTATGTATATTATCGAAATATTCCAGGAATTAAATTTCCTAGTTACAACATTTTTTTCAAAGGTTTTAAAACTTTCTAGTGGTTGTGTATTCGCTGCTATTTAGCATTTTCTTTTCTAGTTTTATAATTTTCTTTCTACTCTAGAATTCTATTAGACATTTTAGTTTTGTAAAAAAAAAATAAGCAATGTTTAGCTAAGATTTAAATTGGACAAACATCCAGAAATTTTTCTTCTAAATTATACAAAAAATTAGATGATTATATTAGTAGAGATTTTTAGATTTTTTTTTCTGATTGCAAGAATTTTTATTGAAAGTTTTATAATTTTTATGAAAATTTTTTCCTAGATTTCTAAAATATTTCAATGCTTCTTATCGTAATTTGGAAGAAATTTCTCTTCCTATCTCATTGAAATTTCGGCAAGGATTCTAAATTTTTTCAGTGGTAATTTTCTTGCTGTTTTCTAGCCTTTCACGCCTTTCTAGAATTTTTATTAATTTCTATTGCAAATTTCTAGAATTTCCATACTTTCGTTTTTTTGGTAATATTTATTATAGAATGAAATGGCAAAAATATCTCCGTACGGGTAGACATTTTCTATTGGCAGTTTTCTTGCTTTTTTTTCGTCTCTATTCCACCCTCCAATCAGTAAAACATCATCAAAAATTATTTGAATTTTTTTTATAAATAAACCTCTAAAAATTGAAATTATTTTTTACAACTTTTAATTAAAACTCTCGCTTATGTTTTATTCATTGAATGGTGGATAGAGGCCACCCATCCACCCTACATATACATGATAACTTTAATTGCTAATGGTTGATGATTTTGCTGCAAAAAACCGCCACACACTTTATGTAATAAAAAATAAAAGAAAATCAAAATTTAAGTTTAAATGTAAATGAATTTATATACCTAATACTATCTAATTTAGATTTAAAGTCTGGCCGCCCATCATGCATTAAATTTTTACTAATTCACTCACTCAAAAATGTTACCTTTTTAATTTCTTTTTTATTCAAAGAGTTGTATAATTAATTTCATTGCATACAGCGAGAGGATAAGGAATTAAAGTTTATATGTATATTTAGGGTGGACGGGTGGTCTCGATACCACCCTCCAATCAGTAAAACATCATCAAAAATAATAGGGAAAGTAATATGATGGCCACATCACCATTTTTTAATTTGTATTTATAATTTTTATAAACGAAAATTACACAGCATTTACATTCATAATTTAATTTAAAAACTATTACCAAATTTTACTTTCATTAATACCTCGTTACTTTAAAAAATTATATTAATTTAATTTCAATTGTGAGTTGTCCTTGATAGTTTTAATTAAATCCTAATGGCAAATGGTAGCGGTCACAATCTAACTCTGCCGAAATTTTGTAATCACTAAAGCAGTGCCGTAACAGCATGTACCAAATATCATCATCCTCATTTGAATATCTTTTTTATCTTTAGCTCTTTTTGTTTTACACTTTAAGAAATTCAAATTAAATCACTCATAATTATTAAAAAAATAATTCAAGTAAAAAATAAATTGCAATTTGTAACGTTACTATGTGGTAAAGTCATAACAAGATTAATCTCAACAATATTCTTTTAAAACATATCTATAAATTACGTAATAAAATTATCTATAAATAATATTTGCGTTTGATATATAATTCAAAAAAATTGGATAACAAGTTCTTATAATTTATCATTAAAAAAATAACAAGTCTCAAGTAACAATTGAGTGCCGGCATCGGACCACGTGTTTATAAATACTTCTTGACTTACCATTGAGGCTGGGGCACAGAACACAATAATAAACACAACGTGCGAGTTCTTAAAATAGAAATAAAAAATGTCTATAACGATAGTCCTCTATGTATTCTCCGATAAGATTTGAATTGCAATTAAACCGTAGCACGTTGGCAACACTTCATGTCATACTGAGTGCATCACCACCAAGGAAACTCTATATATACACCCACTGTCTTGTAAACCAAAATCAATTCTTAACTGCGCCGGGTATTATTATTTATTCGATAACCACATGGCGTAAAGTATTATCTCATGTAGTATAGGGGTGGGATTTTTGTATTTTGAATCGCCCCCGATTTACATCGAATAGAATATTCATTAACGTTCATTGATGTACGCAAGGCGGGATTTTGCAGTTGAAGGTGACAAATTGTTCAGTCAACAAGTTATTGCGTCATGAAAATATTTGGAACAATGCATTAATCGGATTTTTTGTTCGAGATTCGCCTGTTTTTAATTAAATTATTGCCAGACAGGTTTCGATCCGTAAATTTCGATTGACGTTATGAAACCTCACTATAATCGAAGGGTAGTAATTGGATTGGTGCGTGCAAGACCTTAAGGATATCCCTTAACTATGTTTATTAAGTTTGAAAAACTTAAGGTGGATTTTTCAATGATTTCAGTCAAACACGACAAAAAAGACAACCAAAATAAATTTGATAATTATTACTTAATGTTAAGTGTCAACAAAAAATAATACATTAGTACATTTAATTTAAACAGAAAAATATATTAATTACGTAACCCATAGAGATTTTTACTTTACTTTCTTCAGTTTTATTTTTTAAACATATTTTTAATTTAATATGTTTGTTAAATTATATTCAAATGCAATTATCTATCTTATACGTAAAGCATTTACGAGGGCTATCCAGAAAGTACTACCCGTTTGGGAATATAAATGTGACTAGAATATATTAACAAATATTAGCGTTTTATTTGTAATGAACATATCTTTAACTTCTTCTCTAAATAGTTGCCTCATAAATTTAAATATAACGACTTTTTATAACTCATCATATTCTTTTGCCGTATTAAGATACGTAATCAAAGCTACCTTTTATTTCTTCATCTATTTTAAATTTCATTCCTGCCAAAAAGTGCTTGAATTTTGTTAACAAATGGTAATCTAAAGGAGCTAAGTCTCGACTATTGGGTGAATGGATAAGGGTTTCCTATTTGAATTGTTGTATAACTTGTTGGGTTATCCGGACTGTATGAGATCGCATCGATACCTAAATTGTGCAATGTTGCACAATATGCGTCAGCATTGATAGTGCCTCTCCACGGGTCATGAAGTCAGTGAGCAGTACTCCTCACCAATCCCAGAAAATGGTTGCCATGACTTTTTGGGTTTGTTTGGTGAATGAAAATGGAAGTTACTCAATTGATCCTCTTTTACTTTCAAGTGTTGAATAGCAAACCCCTGTTTCATCACCAGTGACTATGCGGATCTCCTTCAAGAGAATAACGCTCCAAAAACGTTAGTGTTGCAATTTTACTTCCAAAGTTGAAATTATATACCACCATCGAACAGACAACTCATCCATAACATTTTCTCTATACACACCCTTCAATAGAAGATAAATATCGTAAAGTCGCTCATTGCTTGCGTTGAAAAATCTAATCATAGCCCTAACTTCACAACTGAAGCCGTTATTTCTTTATTGAACATTATGAAGACATAAACAGCGTAGTTTATTATTATTTGCTTTGTTTCTCTTCTTAGATTAATCTAAAATACATACTACTATAAATATTATTACTAAAGACACGTAACTTTGCACACAGACAGCTGAAACACAGCAAATTTGTTAGTACACATCCAGCGGCAGCTCTATTCGCCAGCGCTCCGCATGGTGCCAACTAATTGGTAATAATTAAAAGAAACGATGGGATGGATAGTATCTACCACTTTTATCATCTACTCTTCGTATCAATTTAATATCCACAAAGATTTTATTATATTTTTGCACGCGTGCCTTACAAAATTGTATCTTCGATCGTGCAGCAATTTACAAAGAAGTTGTTCAAATGTGTAATATTTTCCAAATGCCATTTTGATTACTGGTAATTAATTATCTTATGAATAAAATTTTAAATATTCCGTGCAGAGTGTATTACCGAAAACGATACTTAGCAACCAGTTAATAATTTAAACAAATTTGATTGACATTGACATTCATGAACGATAAAAAGTTAAAAAAAAAACTAGTGCTATAATAAATAACAACGAAAAATGGTACAAATTCTTTCTATACTGTCGTAGACGAAATAATTTATTATCGTTTTGTAATGAAAGAGTATATCTATGTTTTTCGTAATTTATGGAAAGTTTGCTTGAAATGTTAAAATTGTTCAATTAGGTATGAACTATCTGGACGTGAATTAATTACGTTGATAATTATAGTTATTTTTAGAAATAGGTAGAGCGTTCAAAATAATATTTCCATAAAGGTAATGTTTGTTATGTTACATTCTTCACCAAACTTATAATATTTCTAGATAAAAATCTTCATATTTTAAAATCTATAGGGTTATGCAAATGTTTTATCATAAGTATTTGAAAGTCCAACGCTACAAACTTCGTGTCCTCTTTAATGTGCATAACCAGCCAAAAAATTTCATTTAATAAAACATGCTATACATCACTATATTGGTAAGAAATCAGTGAGAAGAATATTGTTAAAAACCAGTATTAACATTATGTACAAAATATACTAAGTGACATAGAAATCCGAACTTTTTTTCATAAAATTTTGTACAATTGTAAGGGAAAACATAGTAAACAAATGAAAAAAAAATCGCTTCTAATTAGGAGATTGATGTCCTCCTGTGGTATCTCATTCCAAGCAATTACTAACGCATTTCAAAGTGTAGTAGTAGAGTTTTAAGAGGATGCTGCAAATTAAGGAGTCTTCTGAATATGATACATCACACATGCTCAATTGGAGATAAATCCGGCGACCTAGGTGGCCAGGGCAACAAGTTGATTTCAGAGTGCTCAAAGAAGTTCATTATGGTTCTTGCTATCTGTGGGCGAGCATTATCCTGTTGAAAAGTTGGCAATGTCAGAAGATAGGATAGGATATGAGGTTCCAGAATTTCTATGATGTAACGCTGTGCCTCTAACGAAGATTAAAAGTGACCTAGAGCCATAAGCAATGGAACCCCATACTATAACCTCAGCAGTGTGATGAATAGGCCTTTCGACAAAAAATTGTGGATTTCTTCTTTCACCGACACAAACGCAGAAACAGCTTGCAGAACAGCTTAGAATAACTTTACAAAGGCTCATATGAGATGGGAAAAGTCCAGAAAGCAGGGTTCCGCATAAACTCACTCAAACCAACAAAAATCAACAAACAATTACGTTCGGTGCTGTGTATTGAGTAGGAGGGAAAGAAATGCTGCCATCTTCTTCCCTTCTGCTCAACAAACAGCGTTGATAGTCATTTTTGTGGAAAATCATTACGGGTGATGCAGAAAGTCACGGGTAAATCCTGGCGAAACATATTTATTCGCAAAACCCAATCGCTTCAGAAAGAGCGCTCTTCTCTGCATTTGGTTTGATTTGAACACTCTGCTTTTTTATGAGTTGTTGCAATTCGCTTGAGTCAAGAATTCCAACCAAATCGACCGCTTACTGGTAAAGAAGAAAGTCTAGGGAAATTGTTGCATGACAATACGAGGCAACACATTGCTTCCAAGACAAAATTTCGACTAGGACATCTTGTAGCAACCGGAATATTCACCAAACATTGCACCATCCGATTACCACTTATTTCTTGACGACTACCTGAGTTGGAATTCATCAACTGTCTGAAACATGCCTTAGTAATATAAAGCAACGGCGAATATTTTGATTAAACTAAACACTCGTTCCACTGTCCTTGCCAGGGCAAATATCTGGTCCCTCATTCCCCTGCTCTTCCTAAGCCCCCCTGTGTCTCTGCCATTAAATTCCTCTCCTCTGCCTGCTCCTTGAACCTCCATTTCACTGTTATTATTAATCTTACAGTCTGCATTATTCACAATTATTCCCTGTAATTCTCCATCTCCTCTGTAACACCGCCCTTGTTGATAGGTCATATCGCTCACACCTTCCATAATTCCGGAATATTTTCATCTCCTCTCCAGATCCGGTTCATCAGTTAATCCTTCCCTTTCTATTTCTTTAAACATTTCTGCTTTCAGGCCATCCGAACCCGCCACGTTTTCTTTTTTTTAAGTCTTCAAAGGCTCCCTCAACTTCCTCCTTCAAGAAATCTGGCGCTTCCCACCTCCACTAGTCTTCGACTCTCTCTTACCTCCGCTTGTTTTCCCCCTTCCTCACACTTCGGTATCCTCCACATCTCTACCTCGTTCGTCCATGCCCTTAGCTCTTCTACCTTTTTTTTTCTATCAGCCTTATTTTCTTCTCTCACACATCTTATCGTACTTTTTCTTTGCCTCCCATACTTTTTTCTCTTTTTTCCTTCTTTGTATTTCTTTCTCTCTCTTCTCATCTCCGTTTTTGCATTTCTGCACTTCTCAGCAAACCACTCTTCCTTTACTCTCCCTCTTCTATTCTTTCTCCTGCCGCTACTCGCTATAAAGTCCTCCATTACTTCCATTGACTCTATCTCCTCCCACTTGACTTCCTTAAACTTTATCCTTTTTCTCCTTATCGCCACTTCCCCGCTCTCCAGCCTCGTCTATTCGTGTTTTCCTCCCTATTTCTTCTTGTTCCCTTGCATTATCTCTAACCTTATTGGCCAGTGATCAGAACCTTCAGCTTCCTCCACCTCCATCCATTTCACATCTCTCCTATCGCATTTCCTCACCACCATGTAGGCAATTACCGAGCCTCCCTTTGGTCCCACATAAGTTAACCTCCATTCCCAATTCTCTCCCGAACATCTGTTTAATAACTCCCGCCCCTCCTCCAACGCCCATTTTTTCAACCTCCTTCCCTCCGCATTCACATACTTGAGTGGTGACCTTCTCTTGATCTTTTCTCGTTCCTCGTTTATCTCTCCCTCTAATTCTCCTAGTCTCGCATTGAAATCACCCCTAACCACACATTTCCTCGGCCTCTTATTCTCTCCTCAATCTCTTTTCTAACCTCACTCCAATGCTTGTTCATATACACCATCCCTAATCCGTTTATAATAAATAGCAAATAAAAATTCAGCGAGTGCTTATATTTGGGGAACACATCCCGTCAAATTCTAAACAGTAAATGGAATACAATAAATAGAATGCAAATATTATAACAGATAGCAAACAGGTCGCTGATAAACAATTATAATAGATTAAGAATCAATCTATCAGTACACCCAATGATTTTTAATTGATTTTTGATCCTGTAAATAAAATTTATAACTCTGTATCAAATTAAGACCACCAGTTAAATAGTTTTATAGTAGCCAATCATATTGTAGGTAACAAGCTATTTGATCTAGATATCAGAATATAGATTCATTACTAAATACTATATAATACCATCCCTGGTCCCACATCAATCGTTCTCTACACCACTCGGAACGATTTCGCGATGTACAGCGGTTAAAGGAAGTACCCCATGCGACCGGTATGAAAAAAGGCCAAAAGTCCGATGCGGCAGTAAACTGACGTTTAACTTTCTCATTTTTGTTTCTTGTTCTTCCTCAATCTATATGGAGGGTTATGTGGCGTTGTCTGTTTAAACAGAATTCGAACGGTTGAGAGAAGAGAACAGTGAAAAATGTCGTTGTAGATTTAACAAAAGAGTTATTATAAATTAGTTTGATGAATGTTTAAAAAATATCGAGCCCTGAATAAAAATAATTAAAACTCCGTGTCTTTCTGATTTCTTTGTAGTAGGGCTATAACTGATGTAAATACAACTATTGTCATTATAAGTTGGTTACTCCGGTGTGATCCCGACAAACATCTTCTTTACTCCCAGTGAGTCAATAACACTGGTCAACCGACATAATTTCAGATCAACAGGGTTTATCATATCAGAGAAACTGTACGCCGTATCGCCCTATAGCAACATTATCTCCGGACATTGCCATCGAAATTAAATATTTGTTAATTGAACACTGACCTTCCTTATGAAACTTTTTGTTTCGTCCAAAATTTTGTGTATATTCTTTGTAATGTATCTGTTTTTAAAAATAGTTTTTTAAGAAAGATGTACAATGAATAAAACAACAACAACAACTCTCAAAAGAAAGATAATCAATAATCAAACGTACTACCATATCCGAAAGCAATGGTTATCGAGCGAAGTGCCCGAAAGTTGCAATAATTACTGAAAACGACGCCTGAGAACGACAACTTCCTACGCAAAATTTCTCTCAACCGATTGCCGGTAGATATGCAGGTAATTCAAGTGCATGTAAAAACCACATCTTTATCAAACATGGCTGGCATGGCAGATCAAATCTTAGAAACTTCAACACTTATCATCATTATTAGTAACAAGTTCATATGTTACTAAAATTTCACAACTGCAATCCCAAATTCTAGAACTAACTCAAAATTTAAATTCGTTTACTTGAGCAAAAAAATTAAAAAAGAAGTCAATGAACATTTAGAAACCGCAAGCAACTAGGTAGTGACCAGCAACAAAAGCGCACTCGACCGTGGTAGTGGAGAAATGACTGACTTAGGGTCTAAGGTCGAATCATAACTCCGCTGGGACAAAATTTCTAATAGATATGGGAGCTCATGTTAGCGTTTTGGCGGTCTGAAATTAGTTACTACACAATTAAGTGCAATTTGCCCATTTGATTGGAGCAGATTGCAGCGGAATTTGCAAACTTCCGAATAATTAATTCCATTAGTAAGTTTTATCAAGTCGTTGCCACCCTACCTTCTGACATTGCCATCATTAGATATTTATTAATTGAACACTGACCTTCCTTATGAAACTCTTAAAAGGAAGATAATCAAACGTATCACCATATCAACAAAAAATGTTTACAGCAATTGCTGTCGAGTAATTGCCCGAAAGTTTCAATAAATTGAAGCACTTGTTATGTTTCATAATTTTATTTTTAGTTTCCTCACACGTGTTTTGATCTTTTACGATCATTCTCAAAGTGTAAACTCCTATGAGAAATTTCTCTAAATCGATTGCCGGAAGAAATTATAGTGCATGCAAAAACCACATCTTTAATAAACATGGTTGAAATGGCAAATCGAATCTTGGAAATTTCGATATTGATCATCTTAATAAAGCCAACATTCCACACACCTCTAAAATAGATGTATCAAGTTCATACGTTACTAAAATTTCACAAATAAAATCCCAAATTGTAGAAACCACAAAAAATTTTAATTAACTACTTGAGCAAAATATCTAAAATATTTAAAAAGGAGTCGAAGAACATCAAAAAACTGTGAAGAACTAGGTTGTGACTAGCAACAAAAGCATATTCCACTGTGGTAGTGAGGAAACCCCCAGCAGCGTGGCTAATGTCGACCATTGTCTTCGTTGAGTCCATTGTTGATATGAAAGAGGCGGCCATCAGTTTGAAAGAAATAGCTCGAAGACTCGAAATTACACCCACAATTGTAATGCGAGTATGGAGAAGATGGTCTGAAGAAAATGACTATCAGAGGCAGAGACGTTCTGGTAGGCCTAGGATTATACAGGATGGTCAAGAACGGAACCTAAGACTGCCTGCGATACGTAATCGTCACGACACTTAGCAACAAGTTCGTATTCAGCAAGAACGTGTGGTTTCTAGATAAACAGTTAATCGAAGAGTTCTTGCCATGAGACTCCGCTGCACAAAGCTCATCGCTTGGAATGGTGTCAAGACAGATTCAACTGGAATATAGAGTAGAACTTTATTTGCTTCAGTGATGAGTCCAGATTCTGCTTAGGGACCCATGATGAACGTAGACGTGTCCGTCGATTTTGCGGTGAAAGGCAAAATGTAGAGTTTGCCTTAGAACGCCACACAGCTAATACCCCGTCATGGTCATGGTCATGGTAGGAGGTGTCATGGAAATAGGTCTCACTGGTGTTCATTAGGGGTGGTCTAACAGCCCAACGGTACAACGCTGAAGTTCTACAACCTGTTGCAATACCATACATTGAGACTATCCCAAACGCTATTTTCGCCAAGACAACGCCGGGCCGCATACGGTCCGTCAAACCATGGACTTTATACAAAATTTTGGCGTAGAGCTTATAGATTGGCCTATTTATCGCCTATAGAACATGTATGGGATAGCATTGGAACAACACTTCGCGAGCAAGGACTTTAGACAAATTACGCATACGTATTCAACAGGCCTGGGACCGTTTGCCACAAATAGACAACGACTACTTAATTCGGTCTATGTCTCGCCGAGTTAGAGTGCTTCAACAACCACGGCGGGCCAACACATTATTGAATTTTGTCATTATTTTTTGTTCAACCTGCATAAAAGTGTAATCGTTTGTTCTGTTTCGTTCTGAGTGTTGCATTACTTTTAAGCTCTAGTGTAATTACAAACGCGTTCAACATATTACTACAGCTTGGTTTCGCTAGACCCTTTCCAGCCATAGGAGGCAGCCCTACAACTAGTAGCTATATCAGATTGCTTTTGGTGTCCATACGGTGATTGCTGTGGAATCAAAAATTGTTGTGGTTGCACGCTATTTTTAAAATTTCTGGCAAGGCATACCACCAAATTCCCATTCTTCTCAACGATATTTTAAAGACGCCAATCAAGATACCCTTTGGCCTTTATGAATATACTAGATGAGTTCCAGTTAGAGAAATTCCGCTAAAATATGTCAAATGTTGACTCGGTATTACTTGGACTACCATTTTTCTTCGCTTATATGTACATCATCGTTCCCGTTTTTAGCAATTTACCACTGACATTCTGGTTCACGAGTCTAAATTAATTGTTTGGACATATCCAATCTCACAATTGCTTTGAAATTGAGTATTTAGACACTTAATTTTTCAAATTTACAATCTAAAACCGCCGAATTAAAATCAAACAATGGTTTTACAATAGCATTGAGCATAATGACAATTAATATAGTATTTTCTGATTCTAATCAAATTTTTGGATCTACTCTACTAGGATGATCAAAATCCTGGCTGGATGAAGAAAAATCACACCTAATACATCAAAATTAGAAGGTTAATTAACATATAAATGTTTCATCACGGGTTAAGTGATAATTTAATTCATCAAAATTAAATGTATAGGAAGAGATGATTATAATGTATATGATTGGTCAACACTAATCGTTATTTACATTTTATTATTTTCAGAATTCATTCAATTATTTTAGGTCTCATGCTTAATAAGGGAACCAAATTATTATTATAAGTTAAATAAGAGAATATCGGTTAATGGCCCCAGCAGTCGATGTCGCTAAAAAAATTAAATTATTTCTTGAATAATTCAAAGATATTTATTATCAACGTATTTACGCAGAAATGAATAAATAAAAAAAACACTCATATTACTCTATATCATTGAATTTATCAAAAATAATATACCAGCATGTGCCTGCTATGCCATATCTCGAAAAATAATAAAATTACTGAACTCGAATTAATTATTTTCAATTAAAAGCTCTTTTTAAATTTTTCTTTTTTGTAAAACAAATGCAAGGATTCTTATTATGATGGCATGAAATATTCATTTGGTTGGGGTCTATTTATATATGTAATACCTTTTTGTCTTCTATTATATTTCGTAAGATTGATTGAAAAAAATACGAAGCATTTTTAATTTTTATTTATTTAAGATAATCTATTGAGTTTATACATGGCTAAAAACTATCAGGAAATTATTTTAAATATGTTTTTTACTCAGAGGCTAGAATGGCCTTTAGTACAGCAGTCGAAGTGATCCTTAGGATGATATCAAAACGATCCCCTTCCATTGCTAATTTCTGTCAGGAAATCAGAAGTAGCTATCAGACATATCAGATGAATACGTTAGATGATCTGTTTTTGGTGAAGATTTCACTCACCATCATGGGCTTTGTGCGATTATCGAGCAACAAAAACCAATGGCCTTTAATACTGCTGTCAACTCTTCCAATTCAGACTTGTTAAAGTATTCTTTGATAATATTTTGCGTTCACCATCTGAACATTTGGGGCGAATTCACTGTGTGCAGTTCTCTATTAATTGAAGACAACAGTTATCATTGTCTTGATTTTAGTCTTCTAAAGCGTATTTTTTCTATTTTGCCACTTCTCGTGACAGCTATGCATAATCTTACATATTTTGGGTCGTATTAAAAACGTGACGTTTCAACACAACTTGCAATGGCTGACATTTTTAACATGTCTTTGAAATGCTGAAATATCTTAACTTTGGTCGTCTGTCAGAGAGTAGTCTAATAAACGCGCACATACCTTTGACGTTTGACCAAATATTCGGTTAAAATTCACTAGACTGTGCTTTTCGGTATCAACGTTTTTACTTCGATGAGTCTCGCAGATACAAAGCGGTCGTTTCCAAGAGTTTTTTTTACCTTTTCTTCATTGCGAGTGTTTTTTTACGGTGGTGCCATCATTCATTCATAGATACCCTTGTGAAATTGACTTTGATTGAAATAGGCCAATTGATCTAATATTAGGTATTATTTATTTTATTCAAGATACTAATAAATACATTTTTTGATCGTTTAAATTGACATAATATGTGTTCTTCCATTCTCACACTCTATCATTCTGACCTTCTAACAGAAGTTCTGCTCTGCAAAGACTCTCTTAATAACGATTTATCAAATAATTCGAAAAAGATGTATTTTCTCTCTATAAATACACAAATCCTTGCATTCTTCAACAACATATAATTTGTACAACTAATATTTAATAGCCAATCATCTGCTACCAATAAGTTATACATTAGTATTGGTAAATTAATCATAAAATTTCAATTTTCCTTAATAATTTATGCTTCTGTTTATGTAGAGATGCTTCAAGTCATGTTTCTTGCGAATATGTTATTTTCAGCTATTTACATTTTTTTCTAGGCTAAATAAAACTAAAGATTTCTCGTTATGAATTTAATTGTCGATAAATAATTGCAATATAAACAAGTTAATTAGTTGGAATTAAATTTCTGTAATTGGCTATAATCAAGAAATATAATAATAACTTTTAAAATTATATACATACTCATATTTATTTATGTAATACATGTATAACCCTAATTTTTCAACAATTATTGTTAATAAATTAAGTATTTGCATAATAATATTATTAATGTAAATACAGGGTGAGTTTTTTTCGATGTTTTATATGGGGATCTCGGAAACTATAAGAGATAGAGAAACGGTTAAATGGGGAAAGAAGTATAGATTTACGAGACGACGAGTTTTCAAAAAATTCAAGGGTAACTAGATATTTTGAAAAAAGTAAAAGTGTCAATTTTTTCAAATCAATATATCTCGGTAATTATAATAGATAGAGAAAAACTGCAAAGGACAAAGTTTTAGATAATTTTATGCAGATTAATAAAAAATAATCAGAAAATTTGTATCGCCATTATTTTCCGAGATATGACGCAAACTTACATTTTTTAAATGGAAACCATAGTTGGCTATGACCTCATTCAAAAGGTAATTTTTTTCTCTTTAATCCAATATGCCATACGACAAAGTTATTTCTAAAAATAAGTGAGTTATAGTCATTTTAAGTTTTATTATAAATAAAAAATGGGTAGCCATGAAAAAGGTGAAAGTAAAACAATTGCAGTTGTTTATAATATTAGCAATATTGTAATTATTAGTTTTTCAGAGATAAACCAAAATTAAACAACAGCATAAAGTAATTCTGTAATTATCAATATATCATATTATGACATAAATTATATCTTCATAAAATTGAATTTATGGCTTTTTGACTATTCTCATGTAAATTGAATTAAATTTTTCAATAACAACTAGTTTATGATCCTCCACAGATTGATATGATTTTTCATATACTTTGTTTTTTACATAACCCCACAGAAAAAATTCTAAAACGCGCAGATCGGGAGATCTAGGTAGCCCTGTGATTTGTTTATTTCTTCCCACTTATGAGTTAGGAAAAGCATCATTTAAATAATTTGTAAAGCCAACATGTTATTAGGTAGAGCACCGTCATATTGGAACCATTTTAATCTTGCTTGTAATGATAAATTTAAACAATCGAGCGTATCTTCAAATGTTTTCTGAAGAAAATGAGGGTAATCAGTTTCACTTAGTGAGCTTTCAAAAATATATGGACCGAGAATTATTAATCCAAACACACCATGGATTAAACCCAAATTTAATTTGTAGTTTTCTCTGTGAAACTTCTCGTGGATTCTCTTGAGTTCATCTATGTTCATTGTGGCGATTAAAAATACCACAATTAGTGAATCGCGATTCATCTGTTCATAATATTTTTGTAAGAAACGTATTATCCTCTTGACAAATGGGTTTATACCACATACAGAAGGCCATTTGATAATTACAAAATTATTATTCTTATGCTGGTTTTTCATTTTTATTTAACTTTGTAGAACTAATAATTACAATATTACTATTATTATAAACAACTGCAATTGTTTTACTTTCATCTTTTTCATGGCTACCCATTTTTTATTTATAATAAAACTTAAAATGACTATAACTCACTTATTTTTAGAAATAACTATGTCGTATGTCATATTGGATTAAAGAGACAAAAATACCTTTTGAATGAGGCCATAGCCAATTATGGTTTCCATTTAAAAAAATGTAAGTTTGCGTCATATCTCGGAAAATAATGGCGATAAAAATGTTCCGATTATTTTTTATTAATCTACATAAAATTATCTAAAACTTTGTCCTTTACAGTTTTTTTCTATCTGTTATAATAACCGAGATATATTGATTTGAAAAAATTGACACTTTTTACTTTTTTCAAAATATCTAGTTACCCATGACTTTCTTGAAAACTTTGAAAGTGGAATTTTATTCGTCTCGTAAATCTACACTTCTTTCCCCATTTA
The DNA here is from genome assembly GCA_963969525.1 of Ontholestes murinus. NCBI lineage: Eukaryota > Metazoa > Arthropoda > Insecta > Coleoptera > Staphylinidae > Ontholestes > Ontholestes murinus. Next base: position 21,249,281 of record OZ018393.1, read on the forward strand.
ACCGTTTGTCTATCTCTTATAGATTCCGTGGTTACAAACTTTCATGAGAGATAAAGTACATATAGATGATGGTAATTCACACAGTGAATTGCCAGAAATGCTTTCTATTGTAATAAAGACACAATATTTTATTCTATTTTATTACAGAGCACAATTAGGAGATAAGAACATAAAGAGAGATCCATCATAAACAAAGCATGCCTGCGCAGGTACAGTCATCTGTAGCTTCAGTTAACTACATCTATCGCATATACTAGCCAATTAGGCATTGCTATTCATCTAGAGCAGGGATCTCCAAACAGCGGCCGTGGCATATGCTTAGAGCGCGCACTGGGCGACTAGTCTTTTCGGCCTTGGAACTTCCTGGAGTAAACAGTACGGCCCTAAGGCTGGAAAGTTTGGAGACCCCTGACCTAGAGTAATACATCCATCTCTCTTGAAACTTTGTAACCTCCATAATAATACATCCTGTATAAAATATTACTTCTAGTAATAATGGTTAATTAATGGGATGTAGCAATTCTCTCTTTTTGAGGAAATATATTATGAATACCCTTATAGTAGGGTAATGTCGGACTCCTACCAATTAAAACCACTTCTTCGAAATCACCGCTGTTACTAGTCTGGGACCATCGGCCCTTTCTTGTGGGAAGTAAAGCTATATATCCAAATAAAAAAACAACATCAAAATATTCACTGTGTAACCCTCAGATAACAACGGCCTATAATGTTTGAACTTACAACGACCACATGTCGTAAAACTTTTTCTTCTTTTGTTCCATCTCTTCACTATGTTTACTGGTTCAACTTCGCAAAATCTGCTCATCAAATGAATCACCTTATGGTCGTACCACTTTTTTAATCGGATTGACCGTACAGTTGCAATACTCTGAATTCCTAATTTTTCTAATTCTGTTAGTAAAGGAACTGTCGAAAATCAATTCTTTATGCGCTGTACGTGCCCAAGTCACAGCACTGCCTTTACATATCCTACTATGGAGTCTCTGTTTACCAGCCGTCGAGTTCTTGGTTAATTCTAATACTGTACTCATCATCTGCCCGTATATCATTCGAAAGACCTTCCTCTTTATTTTTAACAGGCTTTGTTTCAGATCCTTTGTGAGAACACTCACACCCATACGTTATCACCGATCTAACAAGCGCTTTGTGCAGATGTTAGATTTGAGAACTACTTTGAGTCCAAATATTGTTCTGTTGCCCTGGCAGATTCTGTGTCTTATTTCGGCGGCCATGCTGTTTGTGCTGTTGATGTTTGATTCTAGGTACTGAAATGTATCTACGTTTTCGAAATGTTTGTTTCCTCTTATAGCACATTATAAATTTCCGCCTCTTGATGTTATCCTTGTTTTTGTTTTGTCTTCATTTACTTGTAGTCCCATTTTTACCGTTTATTGCTCTAGTTTTTGGTAGTTTTCTTGTACTACTTAATAATTTCGTCCTATTACGCATATATCATCCGGATGTGATATCATCAGCTGGGTCGACTTGTAAAGTAGGTTGGCCCTAGTTTCTATTCTGCTTTTTCTAATTACAGTGCTAAATTAAAAAAAAAAAATCGGAGAGAGTCCATCCCCTTGCCTTACACCTGCTGTTATCCAGAAATTTCGTTAGATTGTGTATTTTTACATGACTTCATTTTGTATTGTCATTCGCATTTGTCTTATCAGCTTCGGTATTAAACTTGTAGGGCGTACCATAGTTATTTCCTATCGATAGGAGTCATATGCCTGTTTGAAAGTCCGTACACGCTATATCATATTCCCAGCATTCATTCTTTTAGTACCTGTCAGATCCCAAATATTTGGTCTATTGTTTACCTATTAGGTCTAATCCCACTCTGGTAATCTCCCAGTATTTCTTCCGCGATTAGATTAATCTGTTTAGGAGGATTTTAGACATGATCTTGTATGCTGCATTTAGCAGCGACATTCTTCTTTAATTCTCCCACTTAGTAAGGTCCCCTTTTTTATGTAGTGGTATTATCAGTGCTGTATTCCACTCTTTAGCATTCTCTCTTCCTTTCTTATGTGCTTAATCAGTTGGGCCATTTCTTTATTTTATTTTACAGCTCCCGCTATGTAAAGTTCGCCTGGTGTGTTATCCAGTTCTAGTGCCTTATTATTCTTCTACCTACTGATTGCTTTCTCTACTTCTTCCATAGTGATTGCATTTTCGTTAGGTTCCGCCAAATAGATTGGTATTGGTTTATCTCCTCCGATCGATTCCTTGCCGTTTAGAAAGCAATCCAAGTATTCTGCCTATACTTGTAAGACCTTCGTTTGGTTCATACCAATCGTCATGCCGTTGATTTTGGTTCTACCGGTATTCTTAGTTGGTACTTTTGTGTAGAAGGTTCTAGCTCCGTTTTGTTGATTATCTTCACTTATCTCGTCAATTTTTTGTATACATAGTCAACTAAATTGCTCATAATATCCTTGTCAAATAGGTTTCGAAAAGTGGTCACAGGAGAATGGAATGCTTCGGAGATATTAAAATTGGTCACAGGAGATTGGGATGCTTTGGAGACATTCGGGCATCTTCTTTTCACTGGCGATAACAATTATTATCGGGGATAATGATCCTGTATATTCCTCGTCCGACGATTAGTACATTCTTTGTTACTGTCAATAACAATTACCCGTCATCGAAAAAATACTATTTTATCTTAATCGGATCTTTTATCACTGCTATCTCTAAATTTAATTAATTATTTGGTTCTAACTGATCTTGTATTCATATTTTGGGTATATTATGTATAAATCTGAAAACAGGAGTATACTCAAAGCTTTATCCTAAATGTACCAAAATCTGCCATAATAGCCCACTTGACAAAGTTACAAGACTGTATTATTTAAAAAGGGAACAAATCAAAAATTGTAATGCAAACAAATAGGTTGTTATATATAATTATTCTATTATGTTCACTAGTTTCAGTTTGATAATCACTGACAGAATCATAAATAATATCATAACTCACTAACGTTGATTGTATCATACACGTATTATATTTAGTTTATTTGTATATTTGTTTGTTACTAAAGATGTTGTATATATATATATGTATATATATATATATATATATATATATATATATATATATATATCAGTTTGATCGGATTGTTTATTTGGTTTTTACTGCAGACAGTTTGTAACAACTGCAACAAATATTGATATTGATTGCTGTTTACGCTTTTAGCGAATTTTTTATTAGTAATTAAATAAACACGTTGTATCATAAACAAATAAATCATTTATTAATTAAACGTGCGTCGAAACAAATAATAAATAACAGACAAATAAGAACAAATTGAAATTGTTAAATAGAAAGCAAAATTAATGAACTTAGCAAAAAAACAAACAAATTTAATAATACAAACAGCACATACGAATATAGAAAACAAAGTTTCACGAGAAGAAAGAAATTTATAACTTACTTGTGTCGTAGTTGGAAGTAAAATCACAGAGATTTAGGGGAAGCTGAAGAAAGAAAACTAACGGAGGCATGGGATTGGTTAAAAGTTTTGAAAGTGGGCAAAAAAATAGTGACACAAGAAAGAGTAGGATAGAGCAGGGAACTTTCCAGAAGAATATTCCAGGTCAGGGCTGCGTTTTATGATGTGTGTTTATTGAGTTTTGGCCCAGCGCTTAAGCTTTATTGCTGAACCTAAGGCACGTACAGCTATAAACCATTTTCTAGTTTAGAAATTTTGGACAAAAGTTTATTTCCCTATTTATGATGGTTTTCAGTAAATTAGGTGTCATAAACCTCACGCTGCCTCAATAACACAAAGAATAAAATTACAAAGAAATTTCATAGGTAAATATTTTCAGAACACGACCTTTTTAAAAAAATATGCCAGGTAACTCGTTTAGAATGATTTAAGTTAAAGAATAATTAAATTACACAAATTATAATACTAAATTCGCGCAGATTGGCGCGAACAATTGCCTAGGCCCCAAACGATTCAACATCTTAAAGACAATATCCGTCACGAAATAGAAGAAATTCAGCTCGATATGTTGAAGGATGTCATGAAAAATGCCCTAAATAGAGCAGAAAGTTACATAGCGAATCGCGGTCGCCATTTAGCCTATATCATTTTCCAATCTAAAGAAAAAAAGTGTAAAGATCAAATAAACTTTTTATGAAAACCAAACTTACTTATCTTTTCTTTGAGCATTGTTATAGGCAATCAAAATGGCATCGGGACTTTTGCTCCACCTTGTAGGATAATACTAAATAGTGTGATGAACTAAATAAGAAAAATAATATTTGAAAGTTATAGATTCGCGCCACATTAAAAGTGTTAAATGTGGAGAATAGTCTACGTGGGTCAAGGTAGTCATCTTCGTTGATTCGAAAAGAAGTTTGCATTCAGAGCAAGTGATGTTGTTATGTAATAGTCACTCACCAGTAAGTCGTGAGTATTTATGCCAAACTTCTGCGCAACCTCCAAAAACAATTTTTGGTTTACTGTTTGATTTTTATGTAAAACAAAATGAGTGTATGACCCCTTTAATTAAAAAAATCAACTACAAAGCATTTTTTAGACTAGATAAGTGAATTGAGATAACTGTTATTTTCTTTTTGTATGGTACCCCTTAGCACCATGAAATGTCGCCTGTGATGATTTTGTGAAAATTTGGTTCGTCGTTGAAAGCATTCTTCTTTCTATGCCAGGCTTGAACACATCGATCCCTTTGATCTATGGTAAGAAGTCAGTAAGTGAGTAAGTAAAAAAACACCCTACATAACTTAAAGGTATGAACTTAGCTGCACAGTTCATACCTTTAAGTTATGTTCGAGTCCACAAAGTAACTGTCAAAATACCCTGAATTGATTTCCAGAACAACTCGGATAACTTAGCTGACTATAATGTGCCAATATTTGTTGATCAGATTGAGAATATATTTCTTGGTTTGGACAGTTGAAGAACGACAGGAGGAGGGTTAATCTCCACTCGCCATTTCTTCCTTTTTAAATCAAAATAATCATCTGTACACTTATGAATTACTAAGTATTATAAGCTGTCTGCATCATGACAACAGTTTCCGCTGCGTTCTTGAAGAGTAAAAAAGTAGCATGTATTTCAAAGATGTATCACGAAGTTAACTCCTCAACCTTTAATCAATTAGGATCTTTTAAATTGATATTCTTTGATACCTAATAATGTTTACGATATTATGCTTTAGGTCTCTGACGTTGGTAAAACGATTTTCTTTGCGTATTATCTTTACTCTTAAAAACAGGAAGAAGTCCAAAATTTCTAAATCTAGCGAATAGTCTACGTGGGTTGAAGTGGTAATCATTTTTGAGTATAAAAAGTTGCATTCAGAGCCGTGTACGCAAATGTGTTTTCGTAATGCAGTAAATGGCTACACCAAAAAGTTTTCATGCCAAATTTCTGCGCAGCCTTTTCATAACCTCCAAATAATATTCATGGTTTACTGTTTGATTTTCAGGTAAAGTAAAATTATTGTATGACTCCTTTGATGTCAAAAATACTGATCATCATCGTCCTCATGCTCTATTTCATCTGCTAAGCATTTTTTATACGAGGCGAGTCAGTTGACTTTCATTGAAATAACTCGTTCTTTACTTTCTGAATACTACCAGTAACATTATGAAATATCGCCTGTGATGATTTTGTAAAATTTGGATCCTTCATTCCATGTCAAACTTTAACACGTCAATCCCTTTAATTTCTGGCGGAAAGTCAGTGAGTAAGTAAAACTTTGCAGCTACTCTTCGAGTCGACAAAGCAACTAAAATGAGTTCCAGGATAACACTGATAAATTGACCGTTTGTCAACATTTGTTGATCAGATTGAGGATTGCACCGATATTATTCTTGCTTTAACGGGGTTAATCTCCAGTTTTCTTCCTTTCTTTCTTCCTTTTTAAATCAAGAAAATCATCTGCATACTTACGATCTACTAAGAGCATGTTCTCTATAAATTTCTGCTGCGTTCTTGAAGAGTGAAATAACAACAATAAGTAAGTAAAAGCGATTTTCTCGTGACACGTTTGCTCTGCACCCAACTCACATAACTACCAGAGAAACCACAGTAGTTACTATTGAAAGAGGTCCCACATCAGCTTTTTGGTAATGCAAACTGGTAATATAAGTACACGATTCCGGTTATTACTGAGTCCCCCTTGTAGAAGCTATCTTCTCATTTTTGTCAGTTTTAAACAAAATATACTTTATACTTTAAAATATTAATTAGAATCCGAAATATTAAATAAATTTTAAACTACGTATGTTTGTATTAATTGTATATAAGGTCATACAGGCAATATGCATATCAGCCGGGTAAGTCAACGGACTCGGCGCTGGACGACCTAAACAGGCTCATCACAAAGTCAATGAAAGACAAAGATATAGCCATGGCCACATTTCTGGATATAGAAGGGGCGTTTAACAACGTCACAGCAACCTCTCTCGTGGAGGCACAAGCAAGGAAAGGAGTCCCGTCAAGCCTTTGCCAATGGATCAAGGCTAGCCTAGAGAAAAGGACAATTATATCCACTAGGGGGGACCATACAATTGAGGCTAAGGCAGGGGAAGGCTGCCCACAAGGAGTGCTATTTCCACTATTATGGGCTACACTAGTAGATGACCTTCTAGGAAAACTGTCCAAAGAGGACATAAACTGCCTAGGGTACGCGGATGACTTAGCCATTGTCATCAGGGGCCGGTTCGCGGGAGTTGTCTCGGAGCGAGCACAAAGAGCCCTAAACATAGTAGACAATTGGTGCAAACAGGAGCGATTGACAATCAATCCACAAAAAACACAAATTGTCGTATTCACAAAAAGACGAGCATTGCAAGGCCTAAAGCCATTGAAGCTCGGGGGTACAGAAATCTCCTTCGTAGGGGAGGCAAAGTACCTGGGAGTAACCTTTGACGCCAAAATGACGAGGAGACCACACATCACAAAAGCCACCAAAAAAGCAACAATATCATTGGGCAGGTGTCGCAGAATGTGCGGGAAAAATTGGGGACTAAACCCTAAAATGACTCTATGGCTCTATACCAGGGTGATAAGAACAAACATATGAGCAAAATAGGCCTGGTGGAAGAAGCATCATGCAGATTCTGCCTAGAGGAAGAAGACGACTCGTTCCACATCCTATACCACTGCGAGAGTCTAGCAAGGATTAGATATTAAAAGCTAGGCACTACAAACCCAAGCGCGGAGACTTATACCCAAGCCCCTCTGGCAGGGCTAATAGGACTAATCAAAGAGGCAAAGCTAGAGCTGGTCATCTGAGATAAACAGGGATCCACAATAGACCTATCGATGATGTTCACATATTTCTTGCAACTTTAATATAATTAATAAGATTTTTGTCAGGCAGTTGGTTTAACAGTTTAAAATTTACGCATTGGTTACTTGTTTGTGATTTTCGAATATAAATCTTGGAAATAATAGGATAGCATCAAGCTGTAAGCCAATTAACGTTGCATGTAGAGAAAAATGTGAATTGTGCAAAATGACGTTCTTACGAGATAAGTTTTTCGAATTATAAATTATCAAATGTAGAAGTAGAACTTTTATTATAGAATTATTAATAATTTCAAAACGAATTACTTTTAAAAATTTAATTGTGAATAATAATTATATGTGATACATCATAAATATGATCTAACTCTATAACTTTGCTTTATCACTATAATTAATTTCATTTTGATTTAATTACATAATGAAAAAATAATAGTCTACTTATTATAATGAACAAATCAGCACATCTTCATTGAATTAATGAAATAATATAAAAATTAATTCAACAAATTTATCATAATTGACAGCCAATGTTATATTAAAAGTCCAAATGCGTCATCAATCAACACGTGTTTATATGTAAATTAATATGAGTTTTTTAATTAGATCTTTCAGAAAAAAAATCTGATTATAAATACATATTCATTCGACCACAAATTTATAATGGACATACTTTAATAATTTTGCTTGTTGTCCATGAATAATTCTTGTTTTTAAAGATTAAAGTGGTAATTTTTTATTTTTGCATTACAAACCAAAAGAATAAACTTGTTCGTCGTACAATTAAAAAAATATATATGTTATCAAGAATACAGGTTGTTCATATAAAATTGCATGCACATTCTGAACAGGTTGTGGACAAGTCAGTAATATATTTTTCTTATCATACTTTAAATAATAATAACCATACAGTTATTGTAAGTAAAATTTAATGGCCTATTTATTGTGGTATGTGGTTATTACGTCGAGAAAACAAGTTCAAACCGTCTCCCCAAAAGTGAAAGTGAAATAAATCAAATTTACGTATCAAGTGCCCTAAATAGAAAACGCTATAATAACTTTAATTTTAAAATTAATGTCTTTATCATATTTTAATTTTTTCTGAAAATAATAGTTTTATCGAATATTGATGATAAGAAAAAAACAGTTTAAAGTTTTCATGTTATCTAGAATTATTAGTTTATTTTTTAATATTTAACCTATAGAACAGAAATTTTAATAATAATAAATTTTCAAAAAAATAACCATAACAAATATACTAACAGTATTAGGCAATAAATATTTAAAGAGTTATAACTTATCACCTTTTAATTCATATAATTGTTTTTTTTTCTTTCTTTTACAACAATATTTAAATATTATACTTACTGCATCAGCCCACTCGTCAGAGGTATTTTATTAAAGAAAAAGACATGTAAAACATTCATAAAAATACCAATTCGGTGAATTATTTCAGGCTTCTGGAAACACCCAACAAATACATGTAAGAACATTAAGCTTTTAAATTTTATATGGAAGTTAAGACATGTTTTCTAAAAGGTATTTTAAATGAAAATAATAGTTCCTCGCAAACTACATATTATTTAACAAAATGTATTAGAGTCCTTTACGTTGTAGAAGGTTAACTAATAATAATTTAAAAAAATTCGTGTTTTTCTAATATATTATTTATACAGGAATAAAATTTAATGTACCTAACAACCAGTTACGAATATGCTGGTTCGATTTTCAATAATTTATTAAATTACAAATGAAAATTTAGTATTTTTATTTGTTTTTATAATTAATTAGCTATATTAATTGTTATATTTCATTTTTAATTTTAATGGTAATATTTAAAAAGTTTACTAAAATCCGCTTTTAGCGTGGTTTTAACTTTATTTTCCTAGATGTTCGTACTTTGCATTTTTATTCCACCAATCGCCAATTTTTAAACAGTCAAGGATCTATTTATTAGAGAGGGCACCCTTATAGGTTACAGGTTAACATTGGGTGTTAGTGAGGTGTGTTGGCTTTCTTGAACTGTGACCTAAAGCGACCTAAAAGATCTATTGTTCTACCCTTAACCAATCACTTCCCAATCAGTTCCACGTCCTTCATGAACCTGGTAACTTTCTTGGGGGTGAAATTGCTCACTTCTTCACGGAATAATCGGTCCCTGCCGAAGTGTGAAAGAAGCTTGTGAACAGTCGCAACACATGTGCATAGTATGTGCTCGGTCTTTTCATCTGTCAAATTACATAATCTGCAGTTTCCACTTTCTTCTTTTCCCATTTTCCACAAATGGTATCGGAGGGCACGATGCCCTGTCATGAGTCCGGTGAAAGTTCTTAGCTCGTCCCTTGTGACTTAATCGCTAATAGTTTATTCATTGCTATTTATTTTATCTTCCATATTAATAAAATTGTGTTGCATTTTTTTAAATTTTATATTAAACCTTGCGCGGTCCCCCTGACGTTGTTCGGGAACTCCCAAATCAATTTTAATTTTTCCTGAATGATCCCGGGGACCCCTGGGGGTCCGTAGGGAACCACTGCCCCAGGTGCAGATGTTGCTGTGTAGAACGTCTGCACAGATCTTACACTCTAGGGATAGCGTGTTATTGATTTTGCAACAAACTTTTCAGTCGCAAAAAAATTGCGCAAAACTCTAATCTGGTATTTGAGAATATTAAAATGGGTCATATTTTCAATCGAAAGCCTTTGAAAAAGCATTTCGTTTATTCGAAATTCACTTCAAATTGAGCTTTACCACCATTTAAAGCTGATAAAAAGATATGCCGGCAGTAAAACCGTTCTGTAAATCTAGGATGATTTTTTTGTCTTAAAAGAATGAAATATGACGCAGTAGAATCTTCCTCATCAGTTTGTCTACTTACGCTAAGCGAGCGAATGGAACGGTATATCGATGGAAGAATAGTCAACTTGCATTCTTAGAGGTTGCAGCTTCCAAGCTAAAAGAAAACATACCAAACGCATTGTGGAATCGGCAATGTTCAGAAGAACAGATCCACCTTTGTCAGCGAGGTTTTTCTTTATCGCGATGGAAATGCCGTCGATACTAGGAATTTTACGTATTTTGGGCTTCTTTATTAAATTGTTACGTTTTTCAGAGGTGGCCGGATGACAGGTCCACTTATGGTTATTATTTTAAAGATACATTCTAACGAAGGCACTGACTTTCTCAATTTTTCCCGCACATTCTGCGACACCTGCCCAATGATATTGTTGCTTTTTTGGTGCTTTTGTGATGAGTGGTCTCCACGTCATATTGGCGTCAAAGGTTACTCCCAGGTACTTTGCCTCCCCTACGAAGGGGATTTCCGTACCCCCGAGCTTCAGTGGCTTTAGGCCTTGCAATGCTCGTCTTTTTGTGAATACGACAATTTGTGTTTTTTGTGGATTGATTGTCAATCGCCCCTGTTTGCACCAATTTTCTACTATGTTTAGGACTCTTTGTGCTCGCTCCGAGACAACTCCCACGAACCGGCCCCTGATGGCAATGGCTAAGTCATCCGCGTATCCTAGGCAGTTGATGCCCTCTTTGGACAGTTTTCCTAGAAGGTCATCTACCAGTGTAGCCCATAACAGTGGAGATAGCACTCCTCCTTGTGGACACCCCCCCCCCTGTTTTAGCCTTAATGGTATGGCCCCCCAAAGTGGATATGATTGTCCTTTTCTCTAGGCTGGCCTCGAACCATTGGCAAAGGCTTGACGGGACTCCTTTCCTTGCTTGTGCCTCCACGAGAGAGTTTGTTGTGACGTTGTTAGATGCCCCTTCTATATCCTTCTGGACATTTCTATGTGGCCATGGCTATATCTTTGTCTTCCACTGATTTTGTGATGAGCCTGTTTAGGTCGTCCAGCGCCGAGTCCGTTAACTTGCTCGGTTGATGTGCATATTCCCTGTTGTTGAGGGGATCTTTTAACAGTATCTCGTCCCTTATGTACCTTTCAATCAGTCTTTCCATTGTGTTTAGTAAGAATGAAGATAGGCTAATAGGTCTGTATGACTTTGGCGTTAGGTCAGCTATTCTGCCTACCTTCGGCAGGTAGATTACCCTTACGCTTTGTCATGATTTTGGTATATATCCCCATGCCAGGCAGGCTTTGAAGATTTTTGACAGGTGCGGCACCTATTCCTCTATGCCCATTTGTAACAGAATGGGATAAATCCCATCCGGTCCCGCGGATTTGTAAGGTTAGAACCTGCTGATGGTCCATTTAATTTCAGTGGGTCTTGTGACCTCCGTGGCTAATCTCCAGTCCTTTCGGTCGGGCCTTTTAGGTCTTTGGCTGGGATTGTCTGGCTTGTTGTGTTCTGCCAGAAAGTGGACTTTTAATAGTTCCTTGAGACTTTCCTCTATTGAGACTTTCCTCTATTGTTTCTGTGTAGGTTCCTTCCGGTTTCTTGAGGAAGCCTACCTCTTTGGCAGCACTGCCGTCCTTAGCTAGGACTTTGTGAATTCTAGAGCATGCCGGAGTGTCGTTAATCTCCTCGCAGAACTTCCTCCATGAGTCCCTTTTGGCTTTTCGGATTTCTTTGTTATATTGAGTGAGCTTTCCTCTGAGGGTGTCCCAGTCCTGGTTGTTTTTGCCCTATTGAATAGCCTTCGAACCTCGATCCTCATCTTTTTGAGTTTCTGGTTCCACCAGACTGTTCCGCAGCCCCTCTGCTTGGCTGTTTTTTCCGGGCAGTTTTCCAAATGAGCCGTCCTGATGGCGTCATTGGTTTGTTCCACTGCCAGCTCTCCAGCCCATCAATCTCTCTTGTCGATGCTGTACCTCCCTTGAGAGCTTCTCTGAGGGACTCTTTATATCCTACCTAGTTCGTCTCTCTTGGGTTTCTGTACTTGTTCGTCATGAGAGATGTGACTACATCGAAGCGGATTTGCCTGTGATCGGAGCACGATGGTTTTTCTGACACATGCCAATTCGCTATAATATCACTCACTTTCCCGGTACAGATCGTTAGGTCTAGTACTTCTTTACGGTTTTTCGTAATGAACGTGGGCTTATTGCCGATATTGGTTACTATAAGTCCCTCTGCGGAGATAAAGTTAAGTAAAGACTCACCTCGTTTGTTGATGTCCGAGCTACCCCAGAGCGTGTGATGCGCATTGGCGTCGCACCCTATTATGAGTTGGTATGCCTTCTCCGCGCAGTATGCAACTATGTCGCTTAGTATACGCGGAGGGCATTCTCTCTCATCTCCTGAGAAGTAGGCTGAGCAGATGACCCAGCTCCTCTCTCCTTCCTCCGTCCTTGCCGACATGATGCCTGCAACAGAATCTTCAGTGTATAATTGCGGTATTAGTGTACATTTGACTGTACCACTGTGAATTATGCATGCCCTTGGCCTTTCGGCGTTTGGGCTGTATATTACCTGAGAGTGTTGTGGCGCTAGGCCTGCTATTTTCCCTATGTCTATGCCTTCTTTGTTGAACCTCCTACACACCGTTGCCGATGCGGCTTTTGCGTGTTGAAGGTTCACCTGCAGGATTTTTATTCCTCTTCCGCTATTGAAGAGGAGGGACATCTTCATGTTCTTCCTCCCTTTTGGTCTTTTTTGTCTGCCTAGGCGTGCTGCTATCCGATCTGGTCCTCTTTGTGGGTCCTTTTTCGGATTTATGAGCACCCGCGGACATTGTTTGCCCTTGGGGTGCCTTCTTTGTTTGCGCCCCGGACCTTGTTTTTTTCTGGCCCTTGCGTGCCTGGCTGGCGGTGAAGTTAACCTTGATTTCTTTCTTTTGGCCTGGATGTAATCTTGGCTTTCCTTTATCAGTTTCGATACTTTCGCTTTAGTGACGCCTGAAACCCCTGCCTTCCGAATTTCATCGTCTGACATGAGGTCTACCTCCTCTAGGGCACTTATACGTAGTGCCTTTCCGGCCCTTTGGCCTTGACGAGGTTCTTGTATAGAGGTACCCTGCCCTTTGGCTTGGGTGGCCTCTTTGCTGGCCTTGTAGGAGGTCCCTGGCCCAGTAGCCTTGGAAGCCTCCTGGCCTATGTTTTTAGTTTTTCTTGGGTTCATATTCATTTTGTTCCCACGAGAAGCTAGGGAAATATTCGGTCGGCCTGATCAGAGCCCTGCATGACCAGGTAATGCTAGATACAGGGGGGTTTCGCCTGGTGCCCCCTGGGAAAGTTCGAGACCGCACATACCCCTGCGGCCATTCAGCTCTCAGCACTTTGCCTTTCACCTTAGCTTGGGGTGTGTGTTACTCTTCGTTTCCCTTCTCACTTACGGTCATTGAGGGTACTTATCCCTTGCACCACGTAAAGGTGGTAACCCTCGCTCGGCACTTAATATTTACTCGCCCATAAGTCTTCAACACTACCTGGTGTTTTATTAACGGTTATCCTAATATCAATGTCAAAAAATTTGGTTCAGTTTTCGAATCGTCGTTCTAGAGCTGCCAACCTCTTGGTTCAAACAATAGTTGCTCTTACATCCTCTAATATCTTGAATAAAATATTCTCGACTATATTCCTTTCTTTTCTATTTTTTTATCATGGTGACATGTCGACTATGAAGACGAATACTAAAATTAAGCTCATACCGCTAATAAAGCTCCTATGGCCAATTGCACGGTGGGGGAAGCATTAACTTCAAATTATGTTACTGTTCAAGGGGCTTCTGTTACTGTTCTTGAATTTAACAATAAAATGATTATCCTCGATTTCTCACATACATTCACCAATGAAAAATCCCCGAATGCAATCAAAAGATTTATTATATAGAAGCGACCCAAAATTATCTCTTAAGCACTACTATAGACTGTTCTTATTTCTGTAGATCATCTTAACTGATTCGAGCACCCCAGAGGTCACATTCTTATTAACACCATCATAACCAAAAACCAGAGAATAGAGCTACACGCATTTATAACATTAAAGGAAATAGTTTGGTAATGTTTCTTCTTTTATGACTTCATATTTGCCTCATCGGTCAACATTAGCACCTCACTTAACGTATATACCGACTTTCCATTTCTGAAACCATATTCAAAAGTCAAACAACCTCTAATAGTATCAAGTAATTTTTTTAACCTCTTAAATATTACATTAGCAAGATAATACAGTAACAAGCGAAACTAGAGGAGTGAATATAAACATATAGCGAAACAAACCTAATGTTTATCAGTTCTTTGCCAATTCTTTCTCATAATGTTTTACCAAGAGATAAGTAGGAAAATTATCCAAGAAATACTCTCAAATATCATTTTTTAGGGCTTTAACATCAGCCCCTAGAAAGTAATGGCAAAATTGTTGAGAATAAACAACTTATAAGTTTAATTTGGAACGACGGTTTGTTGAGGAACCTTATAGTTCGAAGAATACTAGCTAATGATGTGACATCTTCATCAACAGAAAGAAACTTTTTTATATATGATAAAAATAATAGCCTGAAACATTGCAATGTAGCTGGTGCAAGACTGAAGTTAAATTTATAATGGAGAAAGCGCCTTGTTTAGTGAAGATATGACAGTATAGCCTCCTCCAATACCAGTCACGTTATAGTGAGACGTGTGATATCTGTGGTAGTTAGCTTAAAGAATTGTTACCAACGGAGTCTAAGCAGCACTATATCGTTAGATCTTGGTCTTACTAAATCTTTCGAATTTGTTAGGTTAGTATAAAATGAAATATGTAGGACCATACTGAAGATCATAAATTATCAATCGCAGTATATTTATCTGTTTCATCTCCAAATTTTTGGGAGCGAAATTTATCTCAACTATTATATAGTTGGACGGCGAAGCCTATACTGTGCTACTGTCCTATTCTGGCAATATTAAGGAAAACTCTGCTGAGGACATCATGACTTAAACTGGCCGACCTGGGAGGAATGTTTCCCAGCAAAATACTTAATCAACTACCCTGACGTTGGAGACCTACTATACAGTTGGTTGGTCATTTTTTGTTACTCTATAATAATCTACTCTACCTCTCGTGTATGTGTAATTGCATACAATGAAAATAATAATATAAAGTCGCAAATAAATGGAGACAATGAATTATGAAACCTTGAAAGAAAGTCATCCATCTTCTCTTCTTGAAGTGCCTTCTCCATTCAATGAAGATCGGCCACAATTCTGGTAAATTCGTCTCTGTCTTGGGCTCTTCTTAGCAGAGAGTTTGAATCTAAGCCTGTCCAATCCCTTATGTTTTTCAGCCAAGAGCACTGTCTACTTCCAGGGCCACGTTTTCCGTCAATCTTGCCCTCCATAATCAGTTGCAGGAATCTGTATTTATTCTGTCTCATGACATGGCCAAGGTAAGCAGTCTTTCGCTTTTTTAGGGTCTTGAGAATTGTTCGGTCCTTGTTCATTCTACGTAGGACCTCTTGGTTGGTGATATAATCGGTCCACTGAATGCGCAGCATTCTGCGATATACCCACATCTCAAATGCTTCCAGCTTGTTAATACTGGTGACTTTTAGCGTCCAGGCCTCGACTCCAGTAACATGGAATACATAAGTTGAGTGTTCTGTCGGTTAACAGGTTCCGCATTTTAATGAAATTGGCTTTAGCTTGCTCCATGCGGAATCTAATTTCGATCTCCGGATTCAGATCCTCGCTGATCCAACTTCCTAGATATTTAAATTTTGTCATCCATAAAGTTATGCAAATGATACTCTCATAATTCTAACTGTAAATATTCATATCGGAGAATAAAACTTTAGAAGGATAAGGATTCTATACTTTCCTCAAATATGATATAAAAACTACTAAAGTAGAAATGGATTTGGTTAGAACACACTTCAAAATACAAACAGGAAAAACTTTTGCTTAAAAAATGGATGACACAAGCTAATATTTTGACATTTTTTCAATACACCCTTTACAATTATTATTTTCTTTTTAAATTTGCAATCAATAAAGTTGGTAATAAAAATAAATATTTAGATTACATTATTTTTGAATACAAATAAAATCTAAATAATCAATTACATGGGTGAAATAAAACAACTTTCAAATAATATAAAAATAACGATTTGTTTTTATACCTATATCTTATAAAAGTACAAAAGATAACGCGATACTGCGGTAACAATAATTACAATAATAATACAAGACGCAAAATAGATAATTCACGATCAAATAAATAGACTATCACGTTTGACTAGTTTTGACAAAACATATTTTGATTCGATCAACAGTACGCTTGCAGAATACAATGGGAAATAAAACGTCCACTAAAAGCAAATGCCACGTGATTCGAATATTTGTGATGAATATAAATTAAGTAATTTAATAACCATTAATTGTATGGTTTTAATGATCTTTGGCACTCTTTTCAAAATAATTTAAAAGGAAATACACTACAATACTACAAACTGTCTTTCGATTGCAAAGGAACACATTCGCGCGTGATCACTTCCGGTTCTCGCCGCCTCTTGGTGTATATGGCTAAGGCGATCATGAACAGGCTGATGATGATCGTGACCAGGGCTATAGATTTTAGGATGGTTGGAAGTTTGAAAAGGAACTTTAGCTGATCCACAAATGCTTCTGAGGCTAGCGTTTGCACTTGGAACCAGAATATCGGGAACATTACAGGCTTCACATCGTTTATTAATCTGAAAATAAAAGTAACTAATTAATAGCAATAACAAAAATTTGACAAGAAATGTAAAAAAAAATAGTATAGCAGAAATAGATGTTTTGTTTATGTATTATTTTTTAATAATAATAATAATTTATTAGTGTTCATCACAGTAGTGTTACACAAGTCATACATATAGAGATATTAATGGGGTAAATAAGATTACATAAAAATAGAATTACATTTGGTGTATAAATTAAACGAAAAAAAAATAGGTTATCAAACCGTGGAAATACCGGGTGTTTCTAAATGAATAAGGTGTTAACCTTGTAGTACTTATTATGCAAAACTTAAAATCATAATTAATACAAGAAATGAAAGAGCAACAGTTCTGTTTGTTGGTACACGCATGCGCTTAAGAGCGCTAGTAGCAAAATAGAAGACTAGTGAACAGAAATCTTTCTATGTTCTGCAGTTTGAAAAAACAAAACCTGTAGTTACTGCGCAAGATGCGTTCCGGATTAAGTGATAATAACA
This sequence comes from Ontholestes murinus, assembly GCA_963969525.1. Lineage (NCBI taxonomy): Eukaryota > Metazoa > Arthropoda > Insecta > Coleoptera > Staphylinidae > Ontholestes > Ontholestes murinus. The sequence continues at coordinate 21,266,679 of OZ018393.1, forward strand.
TCTGTGGATAGGATCATCAGTTTGAAAATATCGGCCAAAGAGAAGAGTACGGGACGACCAAATGTTTCTGAAGAGAGTGTTGAGCGAATGAGAGCGCCTATCAAGTGTAGCCTGACGAAATCAGTCGGAAGGCTAGGAGTGAACTAATAATCCCGATGACGACTGTTTGGAAAATTTTACAGAAACGGAAACCTAAGACACAGGATTGAGACAGCTGTTTCAACAATTACACCACAAACACTAAACAAAGTTTGAGAAGAACTGGCCTATGGACTTGATATATGGCGAATGCGAAAGGTGCTCGCTCACATTGAACATTGTACGTAATAAATATTACAAAACGTTAAAACCCCGATATTATTTAGAAACACTCGGTATTAGGTAACTTTCTCATTATTTGTTTTTTCTTCGTCTAAAGAAACCACAGTGTGATGAAACAAGCTTAAAAAAATATTTTAAAAGTGATCAAAATCATGAAGATTCAGCAATTATCAGCCTTACTAATTTAATTACTAATGAATCATTAAATTAAATGAGAAGTCAGCAAATTGAAGGTAAAAATATAATTCTTTGTCATACCATTTATCAAATTTGAATACATTCATTCATATGATGTTGCTCTTTTTCTCTAATTCTAAAAATATGGCATCATTTACAACACACTTTATTAACATCTCTCCCAATATTATCTTCGTATAAACTTATGTTCCATTGAAATTTCAATGGAACCAAAATTAAATTTTAAGTAAATATTGTACTTACGTGACAAATTTAGGTGGGTCTAAATAGAAATTCATCTGTATTCTAGCAGCCGTTTGTAGAGGCAATCCAGTATTCTAAAATTAAAATTATTTATTATTATTAATAGTATGCTGTAGGTGCAAATAGTAACTTGAATAGATTTATATTTGGCTTCTCCGAAAAACCGTTAGCTTTTAATTGAGCTTTTCAGGTTATATCTTAAATTATCTTTCCACAAAATACATATAAATGTAAAATTTTATCAAATGATTTATCGTTCAAATAATATTTTCCAACAAAAAAATTAAATGTTCAAAATTATTTAATATTTCTTGATATTTACTGTAATTTTCATGTTGTATCTAAGTCGCCGGTAATGAGACAATATATCTTCAGCTTGTTTAACGTAAACATTCTTTTTGTTATCTAAGATATTATAAATATCTAGTTTCTTCAGTTTTCACGTTTTCACCAAGAAGCTAGTAAGTTTGAAAAAAAAAATCACTTAAAATAGAACATGAATTTAGAAGAAAATATAAAAACAATATCTATTAACGTAGGACATCGAAAAATTACTTGAAATTAGATTTAGATTACAATTGTTAAGATGATTTTAAGCTTCAGATCATGTGAAGCTATAAATAAAACATGAGGTTCTTTTATTAGAGGAAGCACTTTCTTGAAAGAATGTATACGTTTTTATTTTCAGCGAAAATCTATAAATATGCTTATTTTATGAAATCTAAAAAAATATATATAGTATATTCACTACAGATATACCAAAACTTTTTGAAAAATTATAAATAAGTATTATTTTTGTTGATTCTTAAGGCTTCTATTTCATTATATATGTCGAATATAAATGAAAACACTTTTTTTTAAATTTTGTCCAACACTTTTTATTTAAGCTCGCTTCCGATTCGTCGACGGTCGCCAGTGGAGCAGAGGCCAAGTCTAAAGACCGCCAAGAAGTCTACAACTACGAAGGCAGCAAAATCACCTAAGAGTGTAGCGAAAAGTGGTGACCAAGAAGGCCGATTGCAGGAGAAAAGAAATCCTTGGCCGGAAAGGCCAAAAAAGCCTCATTCGAAACCGCTGCTTCCGAGAAGAAAGTAGCGAAATTGAAGGCGAAGTCGTCGTCCCAGTCGAAGGCTATAAGGCGACCAAGAGCAAAAAACCCAAAGCACCCAAGCAGAAGAGGGCGAAGGCCGTTTGAAAACCATCGCAAAGAAACCGTCTCCAAAAAAGTAGTCGACGACCACCATTAAATTTTTTAACCTGAGGTAATGTCGCTTCCAAAAACTATAGACTATAATTTCGGCAAATTAATGTGTAATTATCAAAACTAAATGTAGTTTCAACTACATATTACAGGTATGTATATATGGAAAAATATTAGTAGTGTTGAAAACTGGACTGTTAAGTCAATATGGTCGTTAATTAGGGAAATTCCCGGATTAACGTTGATTTTTCAATTTGTTTAAGGCAAAAATAGCGCAAATGTTCTTTTAATCTGATTATGATATTCCGACCAGATTGCCCCATGTAAAGACCTTGACAATGTTGACGGGTTAACTTATAGATACCGGATTTGCTAAATTTATTGCGCATTGTTTTTCAAAATTAAATGTTTAATCTTTGAACTGGATTTTTAATTTTATATTATTTTAATGTATCATGAAGTAAATGCGTCCAGTATCAACTAATTAAAAACTAATTGGAGTTTAATTAATCACAAGTTGTGAAAATGAATTAACCTCTAATTAACATAAAAATATTTCAGCGCGGGTTAAGTGAGAATGTAATTCATCGTAATTAAAAACTATTTGGTCCGTAAATACAAATCCTTTTTGATGAATACATGATAAAAGTTGCAAATATATATCCACAAAGCGACTGTTATAAGAAAAAATTTATGAGTGGAAACTCTATTTCCACATCGAAGCTATATGTCGATAAATGGGGTTGCTCAAAAGAAATCAAAGGTGGATTCGAATTTATTGACCAAAAATTAACTAGGTTAAAATTAAAAATCACTTGGTTCTTTATTTTTTTGTAACTAGTTTAGACATTAAGTCGAAACTAATGAATATATATTTAACTGTTAGACAGACAAAGTAAATTTAAACGACAATTTAAATCAAAACATTTCGCTATAGTTTAAGTGATTTAATTTAGTTAATTAAATATAAGACCTAATGATAGGTAAAAATTTTCATGTAAAAGAAAGAAATTGTATTTATTCCTAAAACTGTCAACTATTTTACCAAATTTCAAATCTTATGTTGGTCATACAACTTAAATTTTACTCCCTGTTAACGCGAAATTATACGTTCATATTTCTAACAATTTAATATTATTTTAGAACGTGATCTTAGTTTTTTCTTGCACATTACGGACACGACCGAAGGGTAATAAACCATTGTGTAAATTTTTCTATATTTCTATCCATCGTGTTAAATTCATGCTCAATTGGGGGCTATAAGGGTTAATCCGCGCGCGACGGCTTAAGTTGTAAACGACCTTTCTTCGCACAAACGCCAGACCTGAAAACCCTCGGTAATTTCCACCCCGCAATCTGCGATCCTTGTCTTTCTTGAATAAAATACTATATCTATTACCTTCCGTAAACTCCCTCTTTCTTCTAATCTGACCAATCCCTGCACGTCTTCCTCAAACCTCGATCTTTAACCATTTTTCTAAGAGAGTGTTGTCTGAACCGCCGTGAAAGAATCATATCACCATCCGATCGTGTCCGCGCTATTTCATTCCAATTCTTTATCATTAATTTTCTAAAAGGACCCGCGTAATTAACATGGTCATTCGAACCGGATAAAGTGAGCTATAGTGTTATTTCGTGAACTTTTGTGGACTTTGCAAACGTGCTAAGTCATTGGTGAAACTTCGCGTCGTTTATAAGTACACCGTCTTAAGTAACTCTCCGTTTTTGTGTTGTGTTATTGCGTGAGTTATCTAAGCCAGAGGCGTCCAAACTTTTTGCTGCGAGGGCCAGTTTGGTATTTAAATTCATTAGCGGGGGCCAAGTATTGTAAATATGTGAATTAAAAAACGTTATTACAAGTAAAGCAGCATTGAATTTTATTTTTTTATAGTAAATTACAGATATAACAATACTAAACAAACATGTCTAAATTATATTATTATAAAATTATTTCATGCAATTTTTAATGGGAATGGTGGAACTGGGTTTTTTCCTGGAGAGTTTCTTCAAAGTTGGGATTCAAATCGAAAACACCAATTATTAGCAATGATTGCAAATGATCATCCGATAAATTTGCCCTATATTTAGATTTCAGATACTTCATCCTGGAAAAAGTTTGTTCGCACATATAGGTAGTGCCATACATAGAAATAAATTTACCAGCCAATTGCTTTAAATTTGGAAACTCTTTTGCGTCCAAAAATTTGTAAAAATCGATCAAGTTTCCTTCCTTGTATTTGTTCTTGATTTGATCGCTAGCTTGAAGATCAATTATTTCCATTTGAAACTGACTTGAAACGTCGCCAACGTTGCAGTCATATGGATTTTGAAACAGCCGAATTTCCCTTGAATTTATGTCAAGATCAGAAAAACGCTTTTGAAATTCTAGTTTTAAATCCGCGATTACTTTTACTGCAAATGTGGTGGGAAATCTTTCGCCAGTTTCTGTACTAAATTTTTCACAGCACGTGAAATGGGAAAAATTACATTCATTCATATGACTTTCGAGCAATATCAGCTTAGCTCTGAATGCTTTGATTTGCTCGAATAAATCACAAATTAAGTTGTTTTTACCTTGGAGCTTTAAATTCAAGTTATTTACGTGTGTCACGACATCTGCAAAAATTGCCAACTTCCAGAGCCACTCTGCATCCGATAAAAGCGGTTCAGGGTGATTCTTTTCCGCAAGAAAAATTTTAATTTCCTTTCTGAGCTTGAAGAACTGCAATAACACTTTTCCACAGCTAAGCCATCGAACTGCTGTATAATACGACAAGTCAACAGACTCACATTCAATTTCTTCAAGGAAAGATCGAAATTGGCGATGATTGAGTGCACGTGATCGAATAAAGTTTACGACAGAAACAACTGGTTTCAAAACGCAGCTCATGTCGACATGTTTTACACATAGGGCTTGTTGGTGGATGATACAGTGCAGAAAAATTGGTACTGTTGCTCCTGCGCTTTCACAAGCTTTTCTTATTAGCCCAACCACCCCAATATTTGCACCAGACATGTTTCTTCCTCCGTCAATTGTCACACCTTGGAGTCGATTCCAGTCCAAGTTATATTTGGTCAACGTCTGTTGTAGTTCCTTAAAAATATCTGCTCCAGTTGCAGTGCCATGCATGCTGTTAACCGATGCTAATTCTTGGGTGACATTAAGATCGTCGTCAACTCCACGAACAAATACTAAAAGTGGTGAGGTGTCACTAACGTCGGTCGATTCATCCATCGCGATAGAATAGTGAGTGAAACGCTGTGCTTTCCCAGAAATCTGGTGGAGTATATTATTGCCAATATCGTCAATTCGACGAGCAACAGTATTGCGGGAAAGGCTTATCGTTTTGAAAAGTTTCACCTTTTCCGGACATAATACCCCAACAGCTTCCAACATACACTCTTTAACGATGTTTCCGTCCATAAAGGGTTTCCCTTTTTTCGCCAACAAATAAGCAACTTTCATGCTAACTAAAGTCAATGATTCATTTTCCGAGTTTGCCTTCCTAAATAAATTTTGCTGAGAAGACAAACTACGACTCATTTTTTCAAATTTTTCAGTACGCTGCTTGTCCTTAAATTGTGAGTAAGCTGAAGCATGTTTTGTTTCATAATGTCGACGTAAATTGTATTCCTTCATTACAGCAACAGTGTCATTGCAAATTACACATATAGCTTTGCCATTCTTTGACTGCGATTGCACAAAGATATATTTGAATCCCCATTCTTCTTTAAAAACGCGGCACTCGTCATCTACTTTTCTTCTTTTTGTTTCCATGTTCAACTTTAAAAAATAATATTAACATAATAATTAAGTTATAATATATTAAATATAAATTTAAACATACCAATTTACAATATATCAACTGTAAAGAATGTAAATAAGCTCCGCGGCCGACGAATTTTTGGTTTGTCGTGGACAATCTCGTAGCTTTGCAGGCACTGCAGTTGAGTGCAGTCATCAGTTGTAGTCGAGCGGCCGAGTTGTATCGCAAAATTCAGAAAAACTTGAATACCAGACTGTACTTTTTCGAGCATGATACCGTGCTCATTCTAACCAAATGCGCTCTTCATCTGCGCGAGATCTAATACCGACGCGCCACGCTACATTTATATTTTACGAAATTTTTCAAAATCCTTGGCGGGCCGGATAAAATCGTCTGCCGGGCCGGGTTTGGCCCGCGGGCCGTAGTTTAGACACCTCTGATCTAAGCTACAACCGTACTCTTTGTGTATTTTTTCGTGAAAATCATCAACATGGCAGTGATTGTTAAAAAGCTACAGTGGCAAAAACAAAACATCATCAGTGATAAAGACACACTCCAGTTACTCCTCGCGGACACGAATCATGATGAAAAAGTAATCATGGAACAATGGAGTGGGTTTGAACCAAGTCTCAACGATTTCAAAATAATTGCAAGTGAGCTCTTCGACAACGATGTGGATATCGCGAATGAACTTCAACAATTCAAATGTGATTATTTCAAAATCAAGAGTGCAATCTCAACAATACAGGCGAAGACGCAAGCTGCAGCCACACCCAACAATATCCATTTATCAAACTACAACGAAGCACCACAAGTGAAATTACCAGTGATCGAGTTACCAACTTTCAGCGGAAAATATGACGAGTGGCAGGGATTTCGTGACGACTTAACATCCCTTATACACGACAACGTATCGCTAGGTAATGTGCAAAGGTTCCATTATCTAAGAAGTTCGCTTAAAGGTGAAGCAGCTCAAATGCTCAAGACTATTCAAATGTCGGATGCCTCATATGAAACAACGTGGTCTCAATTGAAAAAAACGGTACCAGAACGAGCGTTTTATTATTAAGAAGCATGTTCGAGCTCTACTCCATTTACCTATCGTGAAAAAGGATAATCACAACAGCCTTTGACAATTAATTGATTTAGTGGCGTTAAGCTTGGCATCATTAAAATCCATTAATCGGAAAGTTGACAATTGGGATGATCTTCTCGTGGAGTTAGTAGCCGAGAAACTCGACACGGATTTACAGAGAGACTGGGAAGGTGAAACGTGCAGCAAAATGCCCACATATGCTGAGATGGAGGCATACCTCACTAAGAAATGTCAGCAATTAGAGGCGATGGATACACCTAAAACAACTGCAGGTCATCAGCACCGAATCAAATCATTTGTGGTTCAGTCTAACGAACAAAGGTGTGTGTTTTGTGCGGGTGAACATTCAAAATACAAGTGTAACGTGTTCAATAACAAAACCGTCAACGAACATATCGAAGTCGTGAAATCTAAAAACTTGTGCTACAACTGTCTAGGAAGCAATCACACAACAAAAACGTGTAGATCAAGTAAATGCCGTGAATGTAATAAGCGACACCACTCCTCATTACATATCAACCGCGAAACATCACCAGAAAATCGTGCGGCATCTGTATAAACCCTAGCATATTCACCGACAAATGTTTTACTGTCAACATGTGTGTTGCAAGTTCAGGACGCACGTGGTAGTTCGCAATATATTCGAGCATTATTAGACTCCGGCTCACAAGCTAATATAATTTCGACTTCGTGTGTGATTCGACTCGGCCTAAAGAGACACTCTCTTTCTACGCCAATTATTGGGATTGGTGGAGCACAAATGGACATCAACGAAATGACTAATGTGCGCGTACAATCGCGGTTGTCAACGTTCAGCATTACAATCAATGCATTAGTTATGGACACAATTACAGGTAACCTCCCTAATTGATTAATTGATATCCGTGGGGTTACCTTACCTGCGGGCATTCAACTGGCAGATCCAAAATATAATGTACCCGCGAAAATTGACCTGCTCATCGGGGCGTGTCATTTCTTCGATGCAGTCAGCGAAGGACGTCTATTTTTGGGGCCGTTAACCCTCATTAACAGCCACTTTGGGTGGATTGTGGCAGGCCAAGTACCGCAAGCCGATAATGCACAGAACACCAACAGTGCGACGATCGGCTTTGTCGGAATTAATGAACTTGTGTCTCGATTTTGGGAAGTCGAGAATTAAAAGCAGTCGTCGTTTACTGGGGAAGACCGGAAGTGCGAACAACATTTCAAATCATCGGTAAACAGAGATTCCATGGGACGATTTGAAGTGGCCCTAACCTTTTAAGACAACGCAAAACCTCTCGGAAACACGAGTGTTTCTGCGCGGAATAGGTTTTTCGCATTGGAACGACGACTTGCCAAGCAACCGGACGTCTATGAAGCCTATCGAGAATTCATGAGTGAATACTTACAATTAGGACATGCGCAAAACGACTGGGGATACAACAGACGGATATTACATGCCGCACCACTGTGTGAATAAAACCGAAAGTCTTACCACGAAACTTCGAGTCATCTACAGGAGTATCGTTGAATGACACTTTGATGGTAGGTTCTCCATTGCAAGAGGATTTATTTTCAATAATAATGAGAATGCGTGTGAAAAAATTCGTGATTACCGCGGACATAACTAAAATGTACAGGCAGGTTCAAATTTGTGAAACAGACAGGAAGTACCAGAGGATTTGGTGGAGAGAGCGTCCGCAAGATAAGCTCATTTCATATGAGCTTACAACTGTAACATATGGAACGGCTCCCGCGGCTTATTTAGCTATTCGGTCGATGCGAGAGCTGAGGCGCAGAATTATCCCGTCGGCAGCAAAACGTGCTTAAGAGACTTTTACGTAGACGACCTTACTACGGGTGCAAACTCTATCGAAGAGTTAATCGAAGTAAGGGACGAAGTGAGTGCTTTACTTGGAAAGAGTGTATTCGAGCTAAAAAAGTGGGCTAGTAACGATAGCGTATTCGAAAGTTTTCATTCAGATGAACGCGACCCGGTAACCATATTAACCCGCGACGTTTCCGAAAGTGTAACCACATTAGGTACTATCTGGAACACTAAATCTGACACGTTAGCGTATAAGTGTAGTGAAATCGCGACTAGCGTTGTTACGAAACGATCCATCCTTAGTGACATTTCGCGTATTTATGACCCTCTCGGCCTAATTGGGCCCATTATTATTTCGGCGAAAATCCTCATTCAGGACTTGTGGAAGTTAAAGTGTGGGTGGGACGAACCCCTACCTCCTTCCTACCTCGACTGGAGGAATATCTATGCAGATAAACTACCTCAAGTGCGCAAAATAACTGTTCCGAGAAATGTTTTATGTGAAAATGACGTGGATATTGAGCTTCATGGATTTGCCGACGCAAACGAACAAGCATATGGTGTATTTACGTAGTAAGTGTAAAGAATACCGTTAGGATATCTTCTCATTTATTGTGTGCGAAATCACGTGTGGTGCCCGTGCAGACAATAACTATACCGCGACTTGAACTCTCCGCAGCGTTGTTATTTGCCGAACTCAGTGATCGCGTGTGTTCCGTGATAGGTATTCCAATTGTTCATCGTGTGCTCTATTCCGATTCCACTATAGCCTTATCGTGGATTAAGTCGGAATCGCGAAACTTTTGTGGCCAATCGTGTTGGTGAAATTCAACGATTGACTGACCCGAATGATTGGCATCATGTCAGAACGCACGCAAATCCAGCTGACTTAATCAGCAGAGGATTATCTCCCGCCGAACTCCACGAATCTACATTTTGGTGGCATGGACCAGTATTTCTAACAAAAGCTGAATCACCTGCGGTCTTCGAACCCATCTTAGATGTTCCGGAAATGAAGTGCTGCGTTGTGGCGATTCCGCCCGAAGCTGATGTAATTCCAGTCTATTCATCATTTCGGAAGACGGTGAGAATTATAGCGTATGTCTTACGATTTAAGAATCCCACTGTGAGGAAGGGCGGACCCCTAACTGCAGATGAACTCCACCACTCGACCACCACCATAATCCGTTACCTGCAACGAACCGTTTTTGGTCGTGAACGAGATTTACTCGCTAAAGGCAAACAGGTTCTAAGGTCAAGCACCCTTATTGTTCTTAATCCATTGATTCGGGTGGGTGGGCGATTAATGAAGTCGGACCTTCCTTTATCTCGTAAATGCCCAATTGTGTTACAGGACAAACATAAATTAACAAAATTAATCATACGCGACATTCACGAGAAGCAGCTTCATGCCGGATCTCAAGCAACCCTTGCCGAAGTCCGCATGAAATACTGGCCTTTGAAAGGAAAAAGCATTACTCGAGACGTCGTACGCAACTGTGTGAAGTGCATTCGGGCCAAGCCACACTTCTCTGCACCGATTATGGGATCGCTTCCGGCCTGCAGAACTCAATTTTTTCGGCCATTCTTGAAGTGCGGCGTGGACTACTGTGGGCCATTCACGATAAAGGAGGGATCGCGTCGATCAAAAAAGGCGATTAAAGTGTATATATGTGTTTTCGTGTGCTTCGCGACAAAGGCCACTCACATCGAAATTGTAGCAGATCTTACCAATGAAGCCTTTCTTGCTGCATTCTACCGGCTTATCTCACGGAGAGGTTGTTCGGCGGAGATATTTTCGGACAATGCGACAAACTTCGTTGGAGCACGTAATCAATTACGCGAGTTAGGCCATTTTGTTGATGTCTCCGGTGATGATATCAAGACTGCCTTGTCACCTCAAAGAATTAAATGGACTTTGATACCACCGCGTGGCCCTCATTTCGGCCGCAGTAAAGAGCATTAAACACCATCTACATCGAGTTGCTGCGAACGCCATGCTTACGTACACCGAATTTCACACTTTGGTAACACAAATTGAGGGAGTGTTAAATTCACGACCGATTTGTACCTTATCTGAGGATCCCAACGACGTATCGGCTCTCACACCAGGCCATTTCCTCATCGGAGATGCGATAACTGCACCAATATGTCACGATTACAGTGATGTGCCAGACAATCGTCTTTCGCGCTGGCAATACGTCGAAAAATTACGACAACACGTATGGAAACGTTGGCAGAAGGAGTATCTTTCCGAATTGCACAAACGGAACAAGTGGCAGCAGGACGGGACTTCCGGTGTCAGCGTCGGACGCTTGGTCATCATCCGCGAAGATAACGTGCCTCCCCTTCAGTGGCGGCTCGCGAGAGTCGAGGCAATTCACCCAGGTTCCGATGGAGTCGTCCGGAGTGCAACAGTGAAAGCCAGTACCGGTTCATTTGTGCGTCCCGTTGTGAAATTATGTCCCCTTGGTGAAATTAGTGCAAGTGAATACAATTGAATGGTTGACATTCAATGGGGCGCGGAATGTTAAGGCGAAATTATACCAGGCAAAAATTATTATAAAATGTTTCGCTTTATTTAATTTTTGAACAAACGTAGATTTTTTGCAAGCATACATTAATACCAGAGGTTAGAGACGAGAAAATTGTAATGATAAGGTACAAATTTTCCAAATATAAAGAAAACTTCAAATGTCAAATTGCATAAAACATATCAGCAATTACGTAACGCAGAAATTAACATAACCTCCTAATGCCAACAATAAAGAAAGTAGATAGCCCAAACGAACGGACTAACCCTTATTTTAAATTAAAATGTATTTGTTCTAAATGTAACTATGTTTGTCCAAATAAAGACGTTGCTCTCTTTCTCTCTCTCTATCCGCACTTATCACTTAGTAAACCATTTGAAATAATAAAAAAAAACAAATGATGACATCAATAAAACTAACAAATTGTTCATTAAATTTTATCAACAATTATTAACAAATGTATAAATAAACAATATGAGATTGTTATCCTATTCATGTGCCAATCTCGCATTTTGCCTCATTTCTTACAGCGACTAGAATAAGTATTTGATAACTTTCATTTTAATATCAAAATACTTTAGTTTAAACTTAAAATATAAATCTAAAATAAATACTTACCGGTTCCACAACTATAAACAGCTGGTGCTTATCTTTATCAGGTTTCATCCCTTCCACGCTATCCCTGTAAATAGGATCCGCGTGCAGAAAGTGCGGCAAGCTTATAAAAGATGGGGCCCCCATTTTGCAAGAAGAAATGTTGAGCACTCCGGAGGGCATACAGTCTCCATTGCAGAAACATTTATTTGATTTATACTTTGTACCTGCAATTAATATTAAACCAATATAAGAATGAAAACTTATTAATATATAAAAGTAAAAAACTATATTTCATGTCAATTTGTGGAAAGAAGTACATTTTTATATTAATTTTTTCAGTCAATTTGAAGATTAACAAGTTATTAAACAAATACACTTACTTTTACAGTTAATGATCATACAACTAGGTTACAGTAAAAATGAATTATAAGCTGTTTAGCAACCAGATTAATTAATCCTTTATTGAGTAAAAACTTTAAATAAAGACGTAACTTTGGTTGCATAACTTGACTGAAACGCCTGAAACCTTTCTTCAATATTTTATTTCTAACTAGATGTACATTTCGGACAAAGTGACCATTATCAATGGTTTAATACTAAATTTTAATATGTACAACTGGTTACAACGAAAATAGTGAAGAAAGCTTTCTAAGTGTTCTCACGTAACTTAATTAATCTATGTTAACGGTGGAGGCTTCTATTTCGTTACACATAATTCTTCACAAATAAAAAACTGTTTGTATAACACGGACTTTATTTAGTGACTATAGTTTCGACAATTTTAGCTTGACAAGCTATTATACAAACAAAGTTAAAAAGTTTTTTATTTGTGGAGTAATTAATCTATATTTTTTTGCATAACTATAATTGTTTACTTGAGTTGTTATAAGATATTATTTGTTTATCATTATCAAACTATGAAAGTTTCCAATTTTCAATTAATACAACACAACATTCCAAGAAATTAAGGTCTCCATAATTTAATTAGCTTAATATGTTACATCAAATTATAAATATATAAACTGCGTTTGAATTATAAACATGCAGAGATATTTATTGTGTTTGACTGAAGAAACTCTATGACGGAAAAACTATGGGAAGATTGGATTAATTCTATCTAAAATTCCAAAGTTTTAAATGTTCAATCGTGGAGGCGTTTACTTCTTTCGGACTAGTTTTTACATTAAGTTATTTTCAAGTCGAAATTAATAAATATCTTAAATATAATGAAGAAAATTTAAAATAAAGTGGCAAAGCAAATGAATCGTGTTTCTTTCTTCATTATAAACAAGGTTTTAATCTCTTGGTTTCCTTCCCAGGTACTTTTTTCATACTAGTTTTTACCTTAAGTTATTTTGAAGTCGAAAGTAATAAACATGTATATGATTTTTAGTGAAAATTTAGTTCAAAAATATAAGTAAGTAAAGTATATTCAATTAGACTTATCTAGAACTATTATTATTTGAAAAAAATCATAAAAGCATTCCTCTAATTTTAATTTTGCACTGTGTAATTTTTGTAAAGTACATCAAACATATGACTGTAATTTAAAATAATCAAACATACCATTATCCAACATATAGTCGTACGCTATATATTTGTACGAATTGAGGCCGTGAATCGGGACATCAGCCTCGTAATTCAAGGGCACATTTCTGCACAGGTCGGCAGAAAAGAAACTAGTAGCGTAACGATTCTGTCCAGGTGGATAGATTTCAGAAGCGGACCCTCTAACCATCCCGCAATCCTCTTCGAAGTAGGGGGTCTTCATCCACGTGTTCCACCTTCGCAGCAAACCATTGCCCTCGGGTGTGATGTCCATGTTCAAGAGGCCGTCTGGTTTGGAAGAATCATTTTTCTATGTTGACACAACTTATTAGATGTACTTTTCGGTTGATAATAACACTTACCCCGTAAAACCAACCGAAGCGTTCCGGCATTGGCAGGAAGCTACTTCCTGCCGATAGTAACGGATCTACGTAGCCGTCGAAGAGTAACTCGCTGGCGTTTTTTGTGACGTGCAGATCTGGCGATAGGGCTTTCAGAAATCCCGTCAAGGAAAGTTGGAAGATCATATTCCAACTTCTAGCTTGGTGTGATAATGTCTATTAAAAGAAATAGGTGAAATTAATTTAAAATATGATAATTGGGAGGTTAAACATAAAAATGTTGCACCACGGGTTAAGTGATAATTTAATTCATCGTAAAATATGATACTTTTCTAAGGGATTTTAACATTTACTGATCCTTAACCATTCCCAATATTTGATTCATTCAAATTTCATTTATAATTTCAAACGAAATAGTTAGAAACAGTATAAATTGTTAAAGGCTATCAATTACTGAGGTTAAAGTTTAGAAAATTAGTTGGAATAGCTGTTGTTTGAAGCTATCTATTCCAAGTTATTACTTCCTTTACTCCTAAATTAGTATGGATTTAGTTAGTTTTCTATAAAAAATTTAATGCACAAATGATCAATTTCAAAAGAAAATTCTTGAATATTATAAAGATTTTTACATAGACGCTCCCAAAACTTGAGTCCATTTTTCTATATAGGGGTTATATAGATAATGGCTGGAAGAAAAGTTTGAAATAAAAAAAAAATGTAGCGTTAAAAAACCCATAATATTATTACAATTAATATTAATAATGTTGATTAATAAGTTACATGAAGATGATGTAATATAAAATAACTGTGGAGAAAGTGATTAGAAGTTATTTTACATCGAATATTGTGTAAATTTGTCGGTATTTTATATGATCCTCCAAAATTTATTATTATTTTTTTAAGATAAATATTATTATTATTATTATTTCAATTATTTCACTAAAATACTTACAACTAAAACAGCATTTAACGTTGTTATATTCACGGATAGGCTACAGCAACTGGTGGCCTCGTCGAATTTCCAAATCTTCTTCTGCCTGTAACTGACAGTCCCGTTTTCGTTCCACGTTATGTTCAACTTCTCCTTTCCTTCTCGAAACCTGAAGGGCCCGACCTCTTGAAATTTCGGCTTGAAGTTGGGCTTGTGCGCCTCGAGCGGGTTAGTCCAGTTGTGGAAGAAGATTTCGATGAACGGCGGACTAGGATGCTTCTTCCAGATTTCGTAGATCTTCGTGCCCGGTTTCAGGCCCAGCTTCGAATTCAATATGTGTCTGTTTACAGTGGGCCACAGGAAGAACAGAGATAGGCCGCCGATGAAGAGTATCAGGCCTGGGTAGATTAAGTAGCCGCATTTTGATGTTTTCGGTGTTTTGTATGACATCTTCTGAAACAGAAAACAAAAATCGTTGCAGTGATTATGTATTTATATAATATGTAATATTATTATTACGAAAAATATATCTTTTGTCAACTATAGCTATGAGATTTTAAGTTGGTATTACACTTATATTATAAATTACTAAATCTAGCAAAAATCATTAAATGCATATTTTCCATAAAGCGAAAAAAAATTAAAAACCAATAATCTATTTTCTTTCTTTGATGACAGGTCTAAAATATTAAAGACCTGTTATCAAAATCAGAAAAGAAAGGGGAAAGAAATTTTCAATCCTTACCGCTAAACTTAATCGAACAGAATACATTCCGCACAAATGAAAGTTTGTTGAATGGGATAATATTTACTTCCAGTAATTGCCAAGTGGACACGCAAATGACTTACGCACGTTAGTGTGTAAATGAGCGGTGAATTTTTGGCACAAATAAAATTTTGATTTTAAAAATTTAAATATAAACCCGATGATAAATGCGCGGATATATTTAGCCTTTAGAAATCTTGCAAAAATACATTTTCCAATTCGATAATGCCAAATGTATTGTCAACTAATTAATTATATATTAATAAAACAATACGTTATTATTCATTACTTATTAATAATTACCCATAGCAAATTTTACAATAATTAAATATATTGACTATATTCATATGCATTAGTACGTCTACTGTTTTTTTTTTTTAATATTTATAACGCTCGCGATATCATGGTAGATAAGGGATCTGTATTTAGATTTAAACAACACGTTTAAATATTGTATGTAAATAAATTATTTCTGGTATATATCCTTGGCAATTTAGGTAATTTATAGATTTTTGTTTGTTTGTGGTTTTCTGTCCAATATTCATTTATTTGACAATGAAATAAGTGTCATATGCCGGGGAACTTGAAAATGTCCATGATATTATCATTTTCAACATAAGTCTATATTAAGGGTTGGTTGGTTTCACAATTTTTACGATTTTCCGACTAGTTTCGATTTTTACATCATGATCTAGGAAGTCTACCAAGGCGCTCCTCATTTTAGACCAAAACAGAACCGTTGGAACTACCGCTTTAGTATTGTATTGCTTTAAACACTGTGTTATTGTGCCTAAAAACAGAACAGATTTTAAACTGAATGCTTTGTCCTTTCCTCTTGATCGTAATGGCATTGAAAAATATATGGATTCTTTCTACCTTAATTTTGGAACACTCTAACACACAACTGGCTCGACCAAACAAAACTATCAAAGAACTTAAAGAAGCGTAATGTCACCTTTAAATCACCTGACGCTATCGTGAGAGAGATATGGCTCACTAAAGATGTCTAGCATAAAATGCTCAAATTTTTACTCCTCTTAATATCAAAGGCTACCAATTAAAGTTGTCCTCGTACAAGTAGCGTCAGGCTTTGAAAATATCGTTGTTAGAACCTTTCTATTGGTGCTCTAGTATGAGAAGTGATCGTAGACTTTAGTTTTTACGTAAATACAAAAATGCTTCAGGGAAATACTTTTTCTCTCCAAAAATGTACAGAAGTAAAACGCCAGATTTCTAAAGCTAGCAAAACCACACTTTCTATACACATATAATGGCATACGAGGGTTGCTATTTATGTATTGAGAAATAAGAAAAACGCGAAAACATTTCATAAATCTGCAACAATATTATGTATTGAGAATTGAAAGAATAAACAAATGTATTTAATCTAAAATATTTTTATTGCTTTCCAAAATAATCGTCTTTAAGATCTATATACTTTTCATGTGATTGAACCACCCTTCAAAGCACTTTGTCCAGGTAGAAGATTGTTGGTAGCTCTAAAACATGCGTTTCGAAAACCTCAAACGTTTCTTCCGGTGATGAAAATCGTTGTCCACGCAGTTTATCTTTAATTGCTGGGAACAAGAAAACTGATTGAGTTCCAAGTCAGGGCTGTAAGGGATGACCCATAATTCGATCTTTTAGTTGTCCAAATACTCGTTTGTTGCATGTGATGTGCGTGAGTTCGCATTGTCGTGATGCAAAATTATTCGTCGTTTTGGGTTGGTTTCAATTTACAAAAAACATCAGGTAAGCAAATAGTCGTATACCACGCTGAATTAACGGTCTTTTGATTTTCGAGAGCCACAGGTTTTTTTTTACCGGTTTTCATGAAAAAACACCATCATTTGCATCTTTAGGCTTCGAAATCGAAAACTTTTGTTGACTTTGCTTTATATTTAAACACCCAAACTGCCGATTGGCCGTTTCTTTCTGGCTCATATGCACATATTCATGACCCTTCATGGACGACGATTCTGTATACGGCTTTAGATGTACGACAGTTGTATTTTGAAATCCTTTTACGGAACACGAGCAATTTTTTGAGCATTTGTCAAAAATGTGGGATCCAACGCGCACATAACTTCTAAACTCCCAAATTTTTGTATAAAATCTTATGTATGCTGGTCATACTAATGCTTAAACATCTCTCGATTTCGTGATATTTCACAGGACGATCTTCTTCAATTAGTTTTCATACAACATTGATATTTTCCGGCACAACAACCGATTTTAGACGACTTGTTTAACTTCGTTCGAGAGCAAACTACGCCCACGTTGTGTTGTGTTGAATTCAATTGATTGATGCACTGTTCTTGAGTTAGAACCATCAAAAGACATAATAAATTTTAGCTCGGAAATTTTCGCAAATTAATTCCATTTACTGTAAACAACATAAATCATGCTCGCACGTTCTGAGAACAAATAACGTCTAAATGACAAAATATACAAGCATGGTAGTTTGTGGATTTCTAAAAAATAATATTAATTGTCAGCATCGAAATAAAGAATAACACTAAAGAGTGTTGGCAGGTTTTCCGAAGAAAGATTTTTGAGTAATGAATATACCAGAAGTTCGTAGGGAAAATTATATGTTTCTAGCGACCGAGGAAAAATAATGGTAATCGTAAAAACCTGCTAAGGAATTTATTTTCTCTTGTTTTAAAATTGACTGCACCAAATAATTCAAGGAAATGATAATTTTTGAAGGACTAAAATCTTAAATCGAATTTGTGACCGTAAATTATAACTTGTGTGATGTTTATAAAGAACATTGTTTATTTATAAATCATGTAGAAAACTCTTTTAGTATCAAACAACTAGTTAAAGCTAGTGCACCAAAATAGGCCAAATCGTATTTGAACTACGATTGAAAGAAATATTCGATTTAGTCAACAGTGTTTAAAACGAAATGTGTGAAAGTTATGTGTAAGTACAAAATGCCAGTTCAAAAGTAGCAAATAAAACCAATGGAATCCCAAAAAGTGTCTGGTAAAGAAGAACTCTAGTTTTGCTTCAACGTAAAAGAAAAACGTAAAAGACTTGACATACCAGGTTGAGTATTTAATATAAATACAATTTAATTCAACATATTAGACATATAATTGAGCAGCAATGCAAACACGGTTCCAAACTATAAAAGAAATTCTTCACGATTAGTATCATTAAGAGAAAAACTTCCATAGAAAAAATCAAATACAGGGTCGGGCAGAGAAGTATGATGATTTTGGAACACGTATAACTCGGAGCAGAGGAAGCCTAACGTTTTCGGACTATGTGATCACCCCATCTTGCCATTTTGTTTGGTTTAGTCGTTATCGAACCGTGGATGCTAGAGCTAGAGCACTTCAATCAACCTCAGCGTTTGGTCGTTGCTACCCAATGTAAATTTTGAACCCAATTCAATGTTTTTAGATGAAACACAATCTTGAAATGGGTATAATACATCCATACTAGAGGATCGTTGAAGCCTGAAGTACCTCGAGGTGAAGAAAGAAATGTCAGAGCCCCTGAAAATGTGGCAAGAGTTAGAACAGCTATGAAAGCAAGTGATTGTATGCGGAAGCTACGAGTTGCTGAAATAATGCTGTAAGAGATGGCGAATGACAGCTTTATCATAATGAGTGACGAAGCGCACTTCCACTTATTAGGGTACGTTAATAAACAAAACTGTCGCATAAGAAAACAATCCGAGGGGACTCCATGACAGACCACTTCATAGCGAAAAACTTACTGTGTGGAGATTCGGAATTATCGGCTCCTACACACAGTAGCTGTGGAACATACAAAGTTACGTCACCATGCTGCGTGATTTTTTTCTTCCTGAGTTGACAAGGAGTACTTGTTCAGCAAGACGGGGGGCGCAACTTGATCTTACGCCCTGCCATTTTTTTTCTGTGGGGGTACGAAGGCCCACGAATTTATTGAGAAACCAAGGACCCTTGATCAGCTGTCCAATGCTATCACACAAGAAAATTAAGCAATTCCAGCCAAAATGTTGGAAAGATGCACGAACAACTCAACTCGATTTCAGGAGTGTGCGGACATCACTTAAATGTCTTTAACCTTTTCTTTGATATGAATACGAAATGGCAGACCTACCGTTTTTTTGATTTTTTCAAAAACATAATACTTCTCTACCGGAACTTGTACAATCCTAAAGTAAAATGCCAAAAAAAAATATATTAATTGATGAGGTTCTTATTTGTTGAAAATTCATCTTCACTTTTTACTTTTCCAATATAGAATGTATAGGGAAAATATTGTTTTCGTGATAATTTTTAGAAATATTTTAACGGAAATATCAATTTTGAGGTCCCCTGAGACCATTCAAAAACCGGAAGTGGATGTTTTCTAGAGGGTGATTTTTATTTTCTTCAGAAATATTTTTTTAATGTGAAAAATATTACAAAACTTTTCAAACAAATGTTAAAGGGAATGAGAAACTGAACAAGTTTTATTAAAATATATTTTTCATAAAATTCTTAACTTTTTGGTATTTTTTGCCAATTGCTAATAAACTCAAAAGTATTAAGAATAGCCTTTTTGCGTAAACCTCAAAGAAACATTTATTTGTTGAGATTTTTTTGTATTATGTATAATTATTCTTTATATTTAAGTAACTCCGATAATTCCACGTTAAGAAGCATTTAAAAATTAATTCTAACAACTCAACTATTATAGAAAAGGGCACATCAGTTGTTTTATTAATAAAACAATTATTATTATTTTGTTTTTAGATAAATCCTCTCAATCTATTGTATTATATTCTATCCAATGTGCTTAATATTTGAATATATTATTCAAATATTAAGTTTTTAATTCTACAGAAATTTCGGTCACACACGAACAGGCCTGAGTTCACTTCTTGTGTTTTTCTACTAATGTCCATTTCTTAAGCAGACTTGGGATGGTCACCTTAAGTTCCTTTATTGCTATTTTTTTTTTTTACTGAAAACTTAGTAATTTTTACTGACCTTGTCAGTTTGACAGTTAGCTACATACGATCTATATGCAATAAAATAGTCAATAGATTTTTTTTTTGTATTAATTAAAAATTTTACTTTCACTTGTTTAAAAACAAAATAATATTAGATACAATCCATTTAGAACTTAATGTAAAAAAAAAACTAAACCATTTTAGTTATAAACTTTCTTGGCAAAATTTTAGCAGTGTTTGTCAGATGTGTACATATAAACATTACAATATTGCAAGGAAATAGTCTAGAAGCAATTTTGAAACTAATCCAAAGAATATATTTAATAAATTACAATCTTGTAAGAAAATTTTCATAGTCTAGAAGCAACTTTAAAATTAGTCTAAAAGAGTATATTTAATATTCGACTTTTTATATTTCTATTCATTGCAATCGTGGCAACCGGGTTTATCTGCTTCTATTGCATATATGTATACTTTAATTAATGATGATGATATGAAGCAAAGCTCTTACATGTCTAGTTTTTCCAAGATTTGGGGCCAGATATGCGACTGGCCAGAATTCGCAGATTAAGTTACAGAAATAAAACTACTCGTTTTGTCTTCGGCAGCCAAGCCTTCTTCCCCTCGTAACAAAATAAAAACGCAATTGCTCATAAAACTTTCAACTGGAATTTAAATTTAGGATTCTGTTCCATATAGATATTTATGAAAAATATTTACAAACCTCTCAACTCCGAAGAACGCACTTCTACTCCAAATCTTTTGAATATTACAAAGAGAAGAATGTCAACAACAGCGAAGGACAGGTTTCGATCAATTTTGGATCTCATCAGCGTAGCTTAGTTAAAGACAAGGAAACTGAGTTTTACTTTGGATCTCAATTTACTGCGCTAAGCTGATGGGATCCCAAATAGTTTAAAACCGGTCTGTGATTCCTATTGATAAGGTAGAAGAACGACAAATCCGATGCAAGCAACTACAGACCTATAGCCATCATATCAATTATTGGTAAGATATTATAATAAAAAGCAGGCTAGCAAAATATTTCGAAGAAAACAACCTGCTATCCAGCTCACAATTTGGTTTTCGCGAAAATAAAGGCACAACAACAGCATTACTTGTTTTCATAGGGCACACTACTCTAGCATAGACAATGGCGAATACGTTAGTGCATTGCTTTGTGACCTAACGAAAGCCTTTGATTGTATCTCCCTTAGCCTATTACTTCAAAAACTGAGCTATTATAAGATTGATGAAAACACGATTGAACTATTTAAATAATATTTCTCAGAATGATACCAATACGTCGATTCAATTAATACCAACTCAAATACTTTACCAATAAAATGAGGTGTCTTGCAGGGATTTGTGTTAGGGCTCCTTCTATTCATCATTTATATAAATGATCTTGATTACCACATAAACACTTCAAACTTAGTAGTTTTTGCAGGTGACACCACAGCACTAAATAATTCAAAACACCTTGATCAACTCCTATTAAAAACAAATACTGTCAAATCCGAAATAAAACACTGGTTTACGGAAAATTAACTGGCTCTAAATGATTTTAAAACACAAACAGTAATTCTCGGAACTTGAAACCTAGACAAAGACTACAAAGAAAAAAAGGAAAACTACTTGGCGTTTATTTTGAGCCAAATCTTACATGGTTCGAACACTGCAAGAGACTTGGTAAACAGTTATCATCGCTCATTTTTTTATTTAGGAACACTTCGCATTCAGGAAGGTACTGTAAAATGCATACAATGCACTATGCCACTCTAAAATGAGCTATGGAATAATAATTTGGGGTCACTCAACGTCGGAAAATCGAATTTTTAGTTTACAAAGAAAACTCTTACGGCAAATTGCTGGAGTACATTACAAAGCGGACACTAAACCAATTTTTGAAAAGTACTGCATACTAACACTGCCTGCTACATATATATTACAGACTTTACTGTATGTTAAACAAAACCTTCACAAATATGAATCTGTAAGTGAGGTACACCATTACGTGACCAGAGCAACACATAACCTGTATGTTCCATTCTCGAGGCTAAAGCGAACCCAATCCGGTGTTAACTACCACGGAGTCAAATTCTTCAACTACCTTCCAGTTCACATCAAAAAATTAAGTTACATGAAGTATAAAAATTACATAATACAACTACTATTGTCCAACTGCCCAATGAACGTAAATGATTTTTTCACATACACATTTTAGTTGTACATTTGATCTTATGATAAATCTCGTGCATGCACGTATTTTATGTCTATATAGATATTTCTTTTGACGAGTGTAACTATTTTCTTTATAATATTTTGGCACAATAAATAACAAACAAGGTAATAATAAATCAATGTTTTTGCATGATTGTTACTATAATTGTCGCTGTTGGCAGTGTTCTATAATTCACCGTGGTTATCCACTCAAATAGGAAATTTTAGTGCAACGCTTTGGCTAATAGATGACACATAAACGGTATGTTTTTGTTAAAAAAAAAAGATTAACAAGAAACGAAAAAAATTAAAATTCATATTCAATTTTTTTTGAATGGACGAATTAAGCTTCACATCGAACGCAATAGCAACAACCTTTCATAAAAGTTGGTAATCGCTGAACTAATACACCTTGTATATTTATACATTATGTATGTAAGAAATAACAACAAGAAAATAACGGTAACACACGTTTAAAACTTCAAACCATTATAAAGTTTAATTCAAATTAAGTTGCTATAATGACCGAATTACTCAACTTACCCATTTATAGATTTGCGAGAACGATAATTAGACACGTTCAAATTCTGGTAGTAAACAACATTGAAATTTTGATGAATATTTATGTTTTGATTTTTAGATCGTACAGTCGAGGGCACTTTTTGCCTCGGAAAAATAACTATTAATATTATGCTCGTTTATTTTTTCTAAATGATAATTATAGTTTACATGTTGGTAACAGTCACCAACATTCGCGCCCATCGATATTCTGCCAAGAATTTTTCTAATGTCCAAAATATACTCACTTATTAGTATTATGACATTAAATTCTTAAACACAGCTTATCGCTTTAGTATTAGAACTAATTTAATATCAATATTGTTTACGTAAATAAAAGGTTTTTCAACAAGTATATTGTTTTTTAAGTCAAAATATAAAAAGAATTTAGAAGAAAATGGTTTAAATTTTTGTTGTAATAGAAAAAAATGGCTGGATTGTGTCGTTAATCACGTCACAGATTTTTTTTGCAAATATTTAATGTATCTTATGAAAAGTATTTTACTATGTGTGTGTAGATAGGATACTTAAAGACACTTAAAAGATGAGTGTGAGGAAGAAATAAAAATATAAAAGTAATAATTAGAGTTTTCCAAAATTGTCATGGAATTGTTATGACTATCCGCAGACACATATTTTGCTGTATCACAGCTCAGCGGTGCAGCTATGTCATAACTTTGATATCAATTTTCAAGGTGTTATATATTTGGTTAATTATTATATATTTATATTCATTTATACTGTAGGCAACACTAAATACATTGTACTTGAAAGATGTTGCAAGGTGACAATAAAGACAGTTTTAGTTCAGCCATCATTA
Source organism: Ontholestes murinus (assembly GCA_963969525.1). Lineage (NCBI taxonomy): Eukaryota > Metazoa > Arthropoda > Insecta > Coleoptera > Staphylinidae > Ontholestes > Ontholestes murinus. The sequence continues at coordinate 21,290,575 of OZ018393.1, forward strand.
GTAGCGAACATATATTTTTGTCCTCCTCTTGTGAATTTGTGAATCCCTAAATAAGTAAACAGGCGAGTTACCTCACAAGGCACGTTCAAAAAACGATATTACCACAGATGAAAAGGCCGCTCTTGGCATTTAAGTGTAAATTATTTTCAGTCATCGGTGACTGACACTGTAGTATTCCAATGGAACCACATCAGTTACCGATGACTGACAGTGAGTACCTACTTTAAACTTACTATTTAGCGCTGTCAGTCACGAGTTCAGTGTTAATTGTTACTAAGATTGCCTGATACGGCCCTTCTGTACGTTATTACAACTTGGCCACCTAATATTCCTTCAATCAGCTGTAGTTATAATCTCGGATAAAATGTATTATATTGAAATAAAACCAGTATATTTAATTAAATTTTTTTGGTAAATCAAAAACACGTTGCTTACTGCAAGTGAAACACGTGACTGACACATTGCCTGACATGGCGAAACGCCTAATTTTTTTCATTTGAGCTTTTTTTTTATGTCAGTCACAGGTGTGTTATAATTACGTTTTGTCAGGACGTCGCGGGTCAGAAGAATATCACCAGAGTAATCGTTAACAACAACTCGCCTCGTCTTTATTTAAGAATAACAATACACCGTACTCACACTACTCGCTCACACTCCCGCTCAACTCGCTAAACTCCCTCAATAACCTCGATAACTTCTCTTCGCTCACCTCGCTTCAGTCTCTCCTCGCTCGCACACTTCCGCTCACCACGCTTGCTCGTTGCTAAAGAGGTCGAGACGCCTCCTCTTCCCGCCGTTCTCCCTTCTTCCCCGCCAACCTGTCAAACCTCTCCTTTGCGCTCTCAGCTCGCGCCTCTTAAATCTAAATTCACGCTATACAACCACTCATACAATTTACATTTATAACATTTATAACACTCGTCCATCCTGAATTAAACCGCGTCCTCGCGGTTAGACGAAATCTTTCATCCAGCCCGGTTTCTGTCGCCTACGCTCGGGTCTGCTCGCATCAGGAACGCCTTCCAACTCGTCGCCGCTCGACGAATTCTCCGCCTCTGGCTCGAATTCCGCGTCGCTCTCCTCCCGCCCTTGCACATCCTCGTCCTCTCCATCTAACTTCTCATCATCGGTCGCATCGCTATCTGTCAGCACCTCCTCCACGTCAAACTCGTCCTCGAACGTCTCGCCCTCCACTGGATCATTCTCTGTCGCGTTCTTGTACAGTTTTATCTGCGAGACGTGCGCCGTTGTCTCGTAGATTCGCCCGCCCTCTGCTTCATTTAGCGTTCGCACTCTGTAGGTGTCCGCTGGAAGCACCTCGACGATGACTAGCGGCCCTCTGTACGCTGGTTGGAGTTTCGTGGATTCCCCAGTCGCCACAGGTGGTTTCTTCAGCACCACGATGTTGCCCACCTCGTAGACAACGCCTCGAAATCGCGTCTTGTCGTAGTACGCCTTCGTCTTCGCCTGACTCGCCTCGATTGACCGCCGCACCTCGTCGTGAATCTCGCTGGGGTCTCGCCTTGGACGGTCCCTCTTCGTCACCCTCATTAGTCGGTTGTCCGACGCCGTTGGATGGAATCCAAACAGTACCTCGAAAGGTGTTCGCCCCGTTGTCTTGTTCTCGCTACGGTTTATGTCTCGCTCCACCTCGCGAATTCGCCTGTCCCATTCGGTCTCCTGCTCAAGGGACGCCAAAATTACCGGGACCACAGTCCGGTTTACTCGCTCGACCTGACCGTTTCCCTGTGCGCGATGGGTTGCGATGAGTGTGTGGTGTACGCCCTCTCGCTGGCAGAACTCCTCGAACTCCACTGCCGTGAACGCCGTCCCTCTATCGCTCACCACCATGTCAGGGTTACCATACTCATGGAAATAGTCCTGCAGAATCTGCACCGACTCCCTCGCCGTTGTTCCTCGCACCGCATACAACCTTGAGTATTTGGAAAAAGAATCCGTTATAATCAACAAATACGAATTTCCACGCATACTCCGGGGAAAAGGACCCAAATGATCGATATGGACACGCTGGAAGGGTCTAAGGGTAGGGGGAATTGGATTTAATAATCCCGCACGCCTTCCGCCCGGGGTCTTTCCCCACAAACACTCCATACACCCTCGGATGTGTCGCCTCACATACGCCCTCATCGACGGAAACCAGAAGTTCCGCAGAATCTTGGCCACCGTCCTCTCTTCCGCAAAATGTCCCATACAGTTGTGGTACTGGACCACCACTGACTTCCTCATTGATGACGGAATGACGTAGAGCACGCGCTGCTCGCCGTTCACCGTCACCTGTCTCACCAGTCGCCCCTCATCGAGTTGATAGTTGACAACTCGATTCTTCTCGCCTCTCGTGAGCTCTTCTTGGGGTCGCTGAAGAAGCTCCACTAGCTCTCGCAGTCGTGGATCATCGCGCTGGATTAAGTCCACTTCCTCCACACGAACTACCTGAAACACATCAAGTCTTTGCGCGCACTCGTCTATAGTATCTCTCGCGTTTTCCACGGGTGCCCGACTAAGAGCGTCCACATGCGCCATTCGCACGCCCGCACGATGTCGAATCGTGAAACGATACTCCATGAGAAGACTATACCACCGCGCGATCTGTGGTTTCAACGCCTTCTTCTCGTTGAGATAGATCAACGCCTGACAGTCCGTCACTATAATAAACTCTACGCCCAACAAATACGTTCGTAGTCTCTCAACGCACCAGACCACCGCGAGTAACTCGAGTCGGCTCGAGTGGTAATTTCTCTCGGCGTCAGTTGTCTTTTTAGACACGCAATGCACCAAACGCAACTCGCCTTCATTATCGCGCTGTAATAGCATACCCGCTAATCCTTCCGCGCTCGCGTCAGTATGTAGCTCGGTTTGCGCTCGCTCGTCGAACGCACGTAATACTGGTCGCCCAACTAATTCGCGCTTCAAGTCCTCAAACAAACTGTTCTCACGCTCGCCCCACACAAAGGCCTTGTCCTTACGCGTTAAGTCGCTAATCGCCCGCACTTTCCGCGCATAGTTCGGAATAAACTTACGGAAGTATCCCGTCAGCCCAAGAAATCTGCGCACCTCGTGCTCATTCCTAGGTGGTGGAAACTCCTCGATCGCCCGCGTTTTTGGCACTCCCGGTTGAATGCCCTTCTCGCCCACGCTGAAGCCCAAAAATTCGACGCTCGGCATCGCAAATCGGCATTTCGTTAGTTTCAATGTTAAACCCGCACTCCTCACCCGCACCAATACTTTCTTCAACCGCTCAACAAACATTTCGAAATTCGCCGCCGGAATCAAAATGTCATCTAGATAGTATACTATCTCGCGCCCGTTCAACTCACCGAATACCTCATTCATCATCCGACAGAACTCGTAGGGCGCATTTGTTAGCCCAAAACACAATCGCTCGAACTCGCCTGTCGTGTCGGGGGTGATAAACGCTGTCTTCTGCTTCGCCGCCTCAGTCAATGGAATTTGCAGATATCCATTTGCCAAATCCAAAGTCGTGAATAACTTGTTACCCGCTAGCGTCAAAAACTGTTCCTCGATCTGAGGGATCGGATAGTTCACCCGCTCTGTTTGGTTGTTTAGGAAACGAAAGTCGATCACCAATCTCTTCTCGCCGTTCGCCTTTGGCACCAAGAGCACTGGACTCGCATAAGGTGACTGTGTTTCCCTTACTAGCCCCGCTTCCTTCCACTCCTCTACAATCTGCTTGATTGTCGCCCTGTCATCCGCACTAACCTTATAGGGCCTTCGCCTCACGGGGATTCCATTGTCGCGGATATCCACCTGCATTAAATGTGTGCATCCCATCTCGGCAAGTGACTGCGAAAAGCAATCGCGGTTCTCCTGCAACACATTAATCAAAATTTCTCGCTCTTCCGGCCTCAATTCCGGCCCAATGATCATCTCCCCCTCGGGCAATGGCTTCGCCCTTTCAATTGTCAAAATCTCTGCAAGCTCCTCGGTCTGCAGATCCTCAAACGGATCTTCCACCGCTTCAACACTCACCTCGCCACTCTCAATCCGCCACTTGACATGGTGATTTAATAAAAAGGTCTCGCCAATCAACATGTTAGGACCCATCACATCGTTCGGAACAACGTGAATCTCCAACTCCCTCACCATCGCTGTGCCCACTTTCAAATCCACGGTGACCACCCCGAGTGAGCTTACACGGTGCGGCGCTCCGAACCCGTTAAAAGACTCACATCGCGTTTCGTCCATCGCCAAATTCATTCGCTTCGCCTCGCTCTCTTTTAAGATGCACTCCGCCGCGCCTGTGTCAAACACTCCCTCGACTTCGTGCTCGCCGTTGATGATCGCCAGTTTTCGGAAACTCTTTTTCCTCTGAACCTTCCTCACAAAAAGCACCTCTTGCTTAAGCGGACACGCGCCAGACATGTGACCAACACCCTGGCATTTAAAGCACTTTACCTTCGGGCATGCGTTGCTTTTGTGGCCCTCTTGCTTGCAAACAAAGCACTTAAGTCGCGCGCACCTCGACGCCAAATGTCCCACCTCGCCGCACTGGAAGCACTTCCTTCCCTCGCTGGAGTTTCGAGCAGTTGGTGTTGCCGATGGTCTCGCAGGCCCCGCTGAAGCTGTCACGTTGGAGCGCGTCGGCTCCGACGGTTTCGCGCTCGGACGCGCCTCTCGACTTTTACTTACAACCGCACGACGCGTACCTTCTAGCCGCTCAAATTCAACCAAATCATGCAATAGTTCGTCTGCCGATGCATGAACCTTCGCCAACATAACATTGTAGCAGTCGCGTGACCACAAACCCGCCAGAACTTGTTCTTTTACTTCCGCGAACGCCAAATCTAATTTACGACACAACGCCACTTTCGCGAACAAATACTGATCTACGGCTTCATCCCTGAGTTGCACCCGCTGCATCATTTTGTTCAAATTGTCCACTTGGCTCTCCCGCACGAAAAATGTCCGTTCGAACGCGTTTTTAAATTGCGCCCACGTCGTTACCGCCGTACGAACGCCCTCATACCACTCACGCGCACCTCGCACTAATTTGTTTCGCGCCGTTTCGAAGATGTATTCATCTGTGAGATGGTGTAGCGCCTGTACGCTGTTCAGCTGTTGCAGCCACCTTCGTCCGTCTTCCCGATATCCACCAAACGCTGGGATGCCGCTCAAAACCTCCGGCATCACTCCTACACTTACAGTTGTTGTATTATTCGCTAGTTGGTTGAACATCGTCTGCATCAACGCATCACGCCGCGCATTTTCCTGCAGCATCATCGCCATTATCTCCCGCATTCCAGGATCAGCTGTTGGTGCTGCCGCACCGCCCGCTGCGCCATCTGTTGACTCCATTGTCGACCTTCCCGCACTCACCGCGCCGAAAAATGTTAGGTTGTCTTTCGCGCTTTCGCGCCGCGCCACGCCGACCGCGCCTAAACTTTACTGACCCAACCTCAAAGTTTTCTCGCCTCGCCACGCCACACCTTACACGCACTCGCGATTAACTCTATGATTGTCTTCGGGATATCCCACTTCTGATGTTAAAGTTACGTTTTGTCAGGACGTCGCGGGTCAGAAGAATATCACCAGAGTAATCGTTAACAACAACTCGCCTCGTCTTTATTTAAGAATAACAATACACCGTACTCACACTACTCGCTCACACTCCCGCTCAACTCGCTAAACTCCCTCAATAACCTCGATAACTTCTCTTCGCTCACCTCGCTTCAGTCTCTCCTCGCTCGCACACTTCCGCTCACCACGCTTGCTCGTTGCTAAAGAGGTCGAGACGCCTCCTCTTCCCGCCGTTCTCCCTTCTTCCCCGCCAACCTGTCAAACCTCTCCTTTGCGCTCTCAGCTCGCGCCTCTTAAATCTAAATTCACGCTATACAACCACTCATACAATTTACATTTATAACATTTATAACAGGTGACTAGTAATTTCGTCTAAAAAATGCATCAAAATGAATTAAATACGCATATTCTTGCTCATTTCATAAAATAAAACTTAAAGACAAAGAAAACATTTTACAAAAAAAACTTGTTGGCAGCCAATGTGTTAAGTAAAACTACGATGCAGAAACGCTCAGAATAATAAATTCTAATTATAACTAAAATGAAATAAAACACTTTTAACTTTGTTTTACCACAATAGTTAAAAGTTAAAAGTGTTTTATTTAATTTTAATCAAAAATGTACCACCAAGTAAACGCCGACAACATTCAAGAATCTAATTATAACTTTTATTTTCATAATACTGCACCTGTAAATCAATGTTTAATTTACAAATAAAAATATGACTGAATATATGAGGGAAGTTGGTGACTCTAATGAAATTGGGGTGAGAAAGAGAAGTAAGAATGAAATATCATTTTTCCCCAGCTGCTCTATCATCTCGAACCACTCAATCTTCACAAATGGTTTTAAAAGATTCAAAGATAATAGGTGTTGCCACTAACTCAATTGCCTTGTACAAAGAGGAACAGATATTCTAGCAAAATTCATATTATTAATCTAGTAATTATAAAAATTTGCTAGTCGGACGAATAATACAATTCAATTAAGTCATCAAATGATGATTAGCTAAAGATACTTCTTACAGCTAACACTGTAGTTTTGTTATTTGTGAGGGTCTACTGAAGTCAAATAGGTGCTGCTTACGTCAGCTGTGGCTGCATTAATAATGGATCACAAATTAACCAACAGGACTTTGACTTTTGGAACTGATAAGTTTTAGGTGCACCTTAGATGCTGATCAAAATTATTAATTTCCCGTGAAAGGAGTGTTGTTTCGGCAAATCGATGTTACTTTTCTTTCAGTAAAATAAATGGATGCAGTATTCATATAGAAATTTGTTGTTGAGTTACGTGAAGATATTATTAAAACTTGTTTAAAACACTAACACTTTCTTCACAATTAAATTTTATTTCGCTAGATGTACATCTCGGGTACTATGAACCCATTATCAATAGCTTATAAAATAAAAGATGCAGTATTATCAGCATCAATATCATTATTTATTCACCCATTTCTGGTAGATAGCGAAAAAATGTATTTATTTTTTTAGGTGAACTGTATTAAAGATAAGCCATATTGTCTATACTTTATGAAGCCAGGTTCAGAATATGTCAGGTATAGATAATGTACAATATATAGATTGCGCAGATCTTACAGTCGCTGAGTAATGTGTTGTAATTTTTACCACAAAAAATTATATGTCGGAAAGAAAGTCGTACATGACTAAACAGTTATTTGGGGAAGTCAAGATGGAACATTTTATAAATGATGTCATGGTGGGGTAATCTAACATACTCTTTCAAAATATTGGGAAAAGCAGTGTCTCGTTTAAGCAAAAAGCCTCATAGATTCTGTCATCGTTAAACACTGAAGGAGAGTAGATTAAATTGCACCGACCTGAGAGTCTGGAATAACTTTTCCGTCCTCAAAAAAGAAATACGATGTAGTAGAATTTTCTCAGTCAGTTACTTTAAGCAAGATATTAAGACGGTATCTCGATGCAAAGACAGAAGATTTATCTTGATTGATTTAGCCTTGAAGATGCTAAAAATTGCGACTAGCTTAAAATTTAATGGCAAACATTTCAAGCTCATTGCAGGATTTGCAATATTCATAAAAGTGTATGTATCCACGTGAACGAGTTTTTTTAGCATCACGATGGCAAATCCATCAATTCGGTTTATAACGTCTTCCGATTTCCAGCCTCCATTGTTCTCTGTCCATTCATAGATCCCCTTCTATTTTTCCCTCTTTCAGTTCTTTATCGACACCCTCTCTCCTGCTCTTTCTAGGTCTTCCTCTTCTCCTTCTTCCATGTGGGGTCCATTCCCATATTTGCTTTGAGAGTCTTTCGTTTGGTACTCTTTGTACGTGTCCAAACCATCTTAGCTGGTTTACTCTGATATCCTCGATTATGGTGTGTGTTACTCCCATGATCCCTTGTATCCTGTCATTGGTTATTCTCTCAATTCTGGACCTCCCGCCTGCCCTTCTTCAAAAATCCATTTCCATAGCTTTTAGAGTCCTTTCCGTTTTTTCTTTGAGCGTCCATACTTCACTGTTATATGTTATTGTAGTTTTTACTATCGTATTATATATTCGTCGTTTGTTTTTGTTTGATATGCCTTTGTCCCAAATGATTCCATTCAACCTATTGCTCTTCTACCTTGTATATTTCTGTCTCTTATGTTGTCATCTTGTGTTCCGTTGTTGGTAATCTGTGCTCCTGAGTATTTATATTTGTTTATACCATTAATACCTGGGGCTATATGTATTTCAAACTCAATTCAGTCTTAAGCTCGTTTAAAGTAACCTTATGACAGGTTGGTATTGGCAAGGTACATCTCATCAGATGCGCTGAGTTTTGAGTCGAAGTCGAAGTTTTCGTTCGGTTTTAATCAAAACTGGCGCTCCAAAGAGTCGGAAAATGCGCTAGTCTTATCGATCTTGAAATAGACTAAACCATTTGTACCTAATTTACATGATGTTGTTGTTTGAACGTTCTAATTAACCTCTAAATTGTATAAGGGTATTCATTCAGAGATTAAAAACAATGTTTCTAGCGATTATTACGTAATTTAGGCAGTTGGTTTCTGGGTTTAAGAGCTAGGATATATTTCATGCGAAGGAGAATTTTCAATTTTTCTTAAATGTCTTTCTCATTTATCACTTGGTAAAATATTTTAAACGATTACTAATAAAGGTTAAAATTAAATTACACTTCGTTTGTTTAAACAAGCCAAGTGTAATTTATTTTAAACCTTCATCAGTTATAATTCTTAATTGATCTGCCATCTACAACCGGCGATATTTCTATTTTTGATCAAAATTTGAAGCTCGAAAAAAGGCCAGGGGATAGACTTGCGAGGTACTACTCGTAGACTCATATAGCTACACGCATAATTAAGGAGATGTTAGTGATAGCTACTTAATGGTATACTTTTAGATCTAATAATCCGTAAATGGGACATAAAATTCTCAACTTTTTTTTGTATATGTCAGATGATAGTATTAACCTCTCTTAATGGTTTCTTTGTACAAACCGAAAGATCCAGAATAACTGGGTTGTGATCAGAAGACAACTCTCATCAGTGGTCTGAGTTAAGTTAGCAAAATGCAGCAGTGTCTAGAACCGCAGTACAATTATTGGAGTACAAGAAATATTTAGAAGGTACGACTATTAGCTTCAATACTTCTAATTTATGTGACCTTGATGTTCAATCTAGGGCTTTTAGAATATGATTTATATAATCTTATTTACCGTACTGGGCTATTTGTAAGCCGACATAATATTTAGCATACTTAATTCCGTATTAACAATAAATGCAGGCATCTTAATGTAAGCTGCCCATAATCGTCAGATAAATGTACTAATGTCTGGTATCGTTGTTATGATCTTAAGAGTGCAATATAACCACAAAACAGTCACCGAGTTATGTTTCATTAACTAGCATGAAGGAAACTTCTCTCTACTCTCTATATTATCCAACAATATTATATACAGTATCCTATGTCCTGCTCATAAAAGGCAAATGTTTCCAAAGCTTACAAAATCTAATTATAAAAAAAATCAACGAAACACTAACCTGCTGCATTAAACTATTGCTTTGGGTGGTATAACCTTGAGTAAGTTTAATGCATAAATGCATCCTTGTTTAAGGTATGTTTAGAGCACGTTGGATAATTTGTTATGGTAGGTCAGGTTTAACTAGTATAAGCAATAGTTTTATGAAGTAGGTCAAGAATACGCTAGGACGATATGTAGTTTACTACGATAGGTCGAATAAATAGATAATATATTGCATTCACTCTTCAGGTCATGAGCTATCATCATCTTGATTAATATTAATATTGATTTCATTTTGTTTTTGATACACTGTATTATTTTGGGTAAGAGTATCCCAAGGGACGAGCAGCTGAAGTATCGAGCTTAATCATCCTCGTGTCGCTCGATCTGCTCGATATTTCGGCTACTGGTTCAATCTTTGACATACTCGATATTTTACATGACTAAAAATCATAAATAATTACAAAGGTCTGACTTGAAGAATGTTTTACCACTCTTACCACAAATATCCAAATATATTTGCTAGTAAGTAACGATAGCAAAATGGTTAGTTGTTGGTTATCAATATGTCAAAGTGACATAATAGACTTTGTCTAAAATATCCTACAAAAGGATCAAAATAGAGCATATTTGCTTAAAAATAATTAAAAAGATCTCCGGACATGGCGAAAGTGTGTCCTAAATTATTTGTGTATTATTTGATTGTATGTATATTATATATTTTTTTTGTAATTTGTAAGCAGGAGAAACAAAGATAATAATAAATAAATAAATAAATAAATATAATCTGATAGAAGTCATTAATGGTGCGTTAGAGTAACGGAGACTATACATTCAATTAAATTGAATGATATAAAAAATAAATGTGTCAGAAGCAATATTAAGTTAAGCAATTTACATATTAACGTTTTTTGTATAACAAAATACGCATGAAAAGGAAGGAAAAAAATCAAGTTGGCCATGAATTTAATAGAAAGTAAAACTGCGCACGCTATGCTTAGTAATTTACAAACAAAGTTTATGTTAAATATCAATGTAGAATACTAATAATATAATAACTGTTATTTTAGGTGGTTAAAATGATTAATTATCATATAATTTAATCACATCTAAGACATCTACCTTTTTTTTTGTAGTCTGTGGGGAACATACGCAAAATTTAAAAAATCAATGCCCGAAAGGAGTTAAAGTAAAATTTTCTACACTTCTCACGCTATAACTTAGTTTTTTCACTTATAGCAAATAATAAAGTAGATATTGGATGTTGGATTAATGAGGCTGTTGCTTGTCAATAAAATTGATTTAAACCACATTTTATTTTGATATATCTAGTTAATAACTTTTTGGAAAACTGAATTCACTATATTTCGCACAACTCTATCCACTCAGTTTATTCTTTTAAAGTTTTCAACATCCCCACAAACATCGAAACTAACTATACAATTTTTGCTAATCCATCACTTGATGATAGATACATAATTTAGCGACAAGATAAATTAACAATTTAAAACAATTGATTCTAATTGCCAACTATATACTGTACATATATTAACATATATAAGTAAGTACTTTTTTTTATTTTCATTTATTTTAATCTTCTTATCTAAAAGTTTGAATATTGAGAGTACATTAAATTTTTGACAGAAGAAAATAAATTACTAGAAGGTAGACTCAGGTGCTAAATAGGCTGCCTACCTGACACCGAATACAAATCCCATCCATCTACAATATTATCAAACAGCGGGCATGTTGCAATTTCACCTAACCTCAATAACAATAAACAAACAAAAAAAAAACACTCACCTTTGCCATTATAAATGACTCGAATATATTCAGGAATTACAACGACATCCAAATGTATCCATTTTAAGCACAATTTCACTTTAATAGGGTCCAACGCGAAAACACGTGTTTATGGCCAACAACACACAAAAAACTGGCTCACTATTAATAGAAAGGTAGCTTTTTTTAAAAATTTTCCCCTTTAAATAGACGCCTAGAACGTTACTGACACACGCACACAATCAAGTCTGCTCAAGTGTTCCGAGACGCGGCTTGCAGTGGAATGTTATACCGGCGGCCGTAGGGTGTTCCAAGGTTATGTCACAATTGGCGGTACAGTTAACCTACTGTGTTTGGGCTTTAAAAACTATATTCCTTTATCGCCTGTGCGCGTGTTTTTTTAATACTGATAGGTACTACGCTGCTGGTTTCTGGTAACCGTATAGCGATTTAATTTTCATTGGGTCGTAAGATGGGTTCTGATTGGTCGAGAGAAAGTGGTCTGAGGTTCTGCTTTATACAACCAATAACACACGTGGGTGATCACCTAATTGGATTTAAAAAAGTGTGACTAATGTTTTTACAATTCTTATTCTTGGATATGATATGAGTCTAAACCAAAATAAAAATAATAGTTAACGTTTCGTTTGCAATATTTGCTAAAAATGAGTCATTTATGCCCGGTTAACAATAAGAATTTAAATTAAATACTTAAGTTCTTGAATACATATTCATAATTAAGGTTTCGGTTCATCGCACGTTTCGCTTTTAATTAATCTAAAAAAAATGTGTGCCAAAATAATGCAAAATTGATTTTAATGTGAATATAATAACTTGTGTCATCTAAATATGTTTTATTCGTAATTATTTGGAGTACATAGTCAATTTATGAGTGAAAACTATTTTAAAACATGTATTAACATTTCAGTCAAGACATTGTTAAATACCGTTGATTTTAATTAAATATATCCCGCTCCAATAAATTTCCCACAGATGGCTAATTTGAAACAAATAAGATGGCCAAGGAAGTATCAATAAATCTGGTATGTGCAGAATGCTTTCTCAAAAAATGTAAATAATTTCATATATTTACAAACATTCTGAGGTATTAATGAGTACCTGTTTCATATGAGTAATTTTATGTATTATTTATTTTATCCAACATCGAATCGAATATTTTTAGAACAAATATAAGATATATGACATTTTTGCAACAGTACCATTAGCCCACAGAACAATTACTACAAGAAGTACCTGCACAACAAAATATCAACAAAATAAAATCATTCAATAAATCGAGATGTTAATAATTATAGGATAGATTATAACTAGCTTTATTTCAAATTCCAAATAATATTCAATAATAACTGAAAAGAAAAATTATTAGCAGTTTTTAAACTCAAATTGTCGGAGCATATGAACGATTTAAAACAACAAAAATGTATTTTTAAATTACCTCCTATTACACAGTTATAGTATCAAAAGTACATATTGGCGAAGAAACACTATAAACTGACCCTAAAGCATGATGAGAAAAATTCTATACAGATATATTTAGAAAGTCAGATACAAAGCTTAAGGAACTGAAAGGTATAATTTAAAACAATATGTCCAAAATTTCATTTAAAAAGGGATACAAGCATATTTGCGGAATTAATAAATCAACAATGAATCCAGAAGCAACCAAGGTCTATCACTTGTGTGGGGAAGGATATGGGTTGAATGGTAGATCATTGAGAAACAGTGAACTGTGCCTGTGAATTCTGCAGCCAAAATGTTCGTATTGTTTTATGTATATATTTACATAAATATGTTAGCAGTAATAACGAATCTAATAAAGAAAAAAAGAAAAGAACGTTCTACAAAAGAAGAAAAGTCAATAATGCAAAGGCTTTTCACAAAGACTTAATCACTATATGTATTACGAGGCTTTCCTTTTATATTTCGGTAATAGAGGACAAAAAGATTAATTGTCGTACATGGGTTTATTATTTTTCAAAATGTTCTTCATGAAGATCAATACCATTTTGCCTGCGCTTGAACCAATTTTTGAAGTACTTTTTCACTCCGATTGAAGTACCTCTAAAACGTGCATTTTAAACGTAACTATCTCGTAATTTATTTTTTATTTGAATGGCCCATCAATTCGACTTTTTCAATTGTCAAAGAGTTAATGTGTGATAGCTCGAAATTTTCCTTGTGGAGAATGATGTGTCTTCGGTGGTTGGTTTTATTTATTTTTAAAGAACTTCTGACAAACAAATTGTTACGTAGCATTCATAATTTACCGTAAGATACGCACTAAAGCCAAATGTCCGGTGTTTAAAAAAAACAATAGTCAACTTCAAAGCACTTTGTGCGCAAACAACTTTTACCACCTTAGAATATTGTATTCTTAAAAATGGTAAGTGGAACTACAATAAGCGTTGTTTATCAACTGCATCTAATCTACTGGGAGGGTTCTATACATTTTTAAGAATAGATATGCTTCTAACAATTAATTAGCACATTACAATTATATCTAAACAAAACCATTAAAAATGATGTAACATATCAAATACTTGGAGAGGTCTGGTTCACCAGGAAATACATATTGGCTAATTGATGTTTAACATGGCCAGCGAAAACAACGTGCCTGAAGAGGACAACACTTTTAAATGCTGTGTAAATAGCGAGTGCAAACTGTAAGTATGGATACGATGTGGCAACTACTTCCATCGAAGTTGTCGAAAGAAGCGGGGTTTGAAGAGCCTGGATAGCACCAGAATAATCTGCTGTAATGAACCTAAAGAACACTTTCTTTGTTATATTATGTTACTGATATTATCCTTCTTCAGAAATCAAAAGCCTAAAAACTCAAGTACAGTTATTAAACAAACTAATTAATAAAATGGACGACAGAAATAATATCTAGAAAGAAAATATAAATTTAAATCAAATCCTTGCAAGATATTAATGTAAACAAATCAGGAGGCGACATCTCTGTTAGGAAAGCTAAACAATCAACGAAAACAAATAATACAGAAACACTATTAAGATCTACGAGAACCAGAGCACAATCAGTACTGTTAAAAAGGAATACAAAAACTCTGAGATGATCCGCATTGAAAATGAGGTATTCTAGAAAGGCGATAGAAAAAATATAAAACATATACACTGACAACTATTAATTCCTCCAATACTGTCTCAATGGAAAAACGATCCAGGGAACAGGGACCAGTAAATTACAACTAAAAATGAAAATCAACTGTTATCAGCACAGCGGCACACAAACTGTCAATTATTCACATCGAACCAAAAAGAACCTAGCTATTTATTCAACGCGTAGGTGCTAATGTGACTACTGAAGTCATGAAGGATAACGTGAAAATAATTGTTAACTGATTTGACTTTTTATGTGAAAAGGTGACAATTAATTCTAATAGAAACGCACTTTAGATTTCACCTGACACATCACAAAATTCTCATGGACCCAACAAATTGGCCCGAAGGTATCATTATAAGCCGCTATATTTTTAAACGAGCTAGCCGAGACTTATAAAGAACCTGATATAGCCTTTAAGATACACATACAGGGTGGAAAAGCCAATCCCTTTCGGACGAGTTACAATCCGCAATTTTTTAAATGGGAAGTATGGGCTTGTGATATATCGTTTGAAGGGCCCCTTCATTTTCTATTCAAAATTGCTTTTGTTTCTAATTTTATTGCAAAAATTAACATTAAAAAATGAAATCATCTCAAATTCGTTCCAATACACTCAATATTGTTCTTAATGTAGATGTAGATGTTCAAAATGCTCACCGCGAGCGTTGTAAACAAATTATAATCTTAAATAAAAGTTTCGATATATCTATATTTCCTATTTAAGAAAATAGGGTTGTAACTGACACCCGAAGAGGGTTGAAGTTAGGGATCACATGTTTACGTTGAATAACATCAATTTATAATTTAGATTTGACGTGAAATTGGATTTTCAAAAATATGTACAGTAACCGAAATAATGAATTTATTCCATTTGGCTTTTTCATAAAGTAAACGAACTGAAATCATAAGTACAAATAATATAGATTTTGACATTAATTGTTTCTCTTAACACTCGCGCCAGAAGATACGTTATGTTTTAGAATAGGTAATGTTGTATCATATTTCGCTCCTTTCCATGAATATCAACATGGAACGGTATTGCAGCTATCTCATAATCAACATACCAAAAATAATATTATGAACATTAATAACCTATTAATGAAAAGCACTCCAAGGTATCTTCAAACACACAATTTAATAGTTATTTGTAAATATAGATCACCTTACGGAGCACCGCGAAACGCATCACCCAACGCAGGCTGATGGACCAGTATCAAGACGCCAACCGGAAGAAAGGCGTCTGAACGAAAAAACTCATCCCAGTGTTGGAGCCTTGGACGACCAGAAGGCACGATAAGCTGTCGTATCACCTGACAAAGATCTTGTCAGGGCACGGGTGCTTCGGCAAGTACCTTCACAAGATTGGAAAAATCCCCAGCGAGGAGTGCCCTTGGTGTAAGGACGTGGT
Source organism: Ontholestes murinus (assembly GCA_963969525.1). Lineage (NCBI taxonomy): Eukaryota > Metazoa > Arthropoda > Insecta > Coleoptera > Staphylinidae > Ontholestes > Ontholestes murinus. The sequence continues at coordinate 21,306,476 of OZ018393.1, forward strand.
GGACGATGCACGCCACACGTTTTTCGCATGCCCACGTTGGGAACGGGAACGGGAAAAGCTGAGCAAAGAGCTGGACGGGCCTGTCGAACCAGGAAGCCTTGTCCTGCACATGCTGGAGAGCAAAGATAAATGGGCCGCAGCAGACCGGGCGGCCAGGGAAATCCTGGAGGGGAAGGAAGCTTTTCTATCTGGGACAGGACTCTTAAGCGAGGGTGAGGAGAAAGACACGGAGGACGAAGGCGGATGAGGGGGCGGAAGCAAAGAAGAGGTGATGGTGTAACGATGCCACTGGTGTCCCTGTCTTATCGACCTGAATATCGGTCGACCAGCATAAACGGGTCCCACGAGGATGGCGGCGGAACATTATAAACATTAGAGTCCCCCGCGCAAATATATAAAGCAGAGTCGGTGAATAGACCACAGTGGCAACACTGGAGGTCGACCTTAATTCCGTTAATTCCATTTAAAAAAATCACCTCACGGAGAGTATAATCTTTGTTAGCCACACTTACCAAAATATTTGAAAGTATTAATAACAATAACCACCATATAACCCTCGGTGTTAATTTTAATGTACCTTCAACACTCAGAATAAAAAAGAACTAGGTAATCTGCTAACAAAATACGGTTTATCTAGTCAAGTAAATTGCAAGACACGTAATAATAATTGTTTAGACAACGTTTTCTCAAACTTTAATCCTCATGAATTGTCAGTCCAGGCATGTGATTCTTGCTTATCAGATCACATTAACATGCATGTGAATGCAAAATAGTGCATTAATTATAAGACCCATTTCAAAAATAGGCCTGAATCAATTTTATGCATTACTCCAGACTACGGACTGGAATAATTGATGATAGTAATTATGGTACCGCTGAAGATGGGGTTGATTTATTTTCAGATATTCTTAATCAATACTTCAAAGATAATTTCCCTGAAAATGTATTCTGGGTACAAGTAAAATGAATAATCAGATTAAATGAAACTCTATATTTCATTAAAGAAGTTTATAATCGAAACCCAATACTTAAAGACTGTCATTACTAGTATTTGAGATCTTTTGAAGCTGCCTTAAAATGGGCAAAGATATATGCGAATAAATCTTATATTTATAATTCACCAAACAGTATAAAAGCAATGTGGATTTCTTGTTCTAAATTTGTCATACCATATTCATCAACTGTTAAAAAATACTTTTGTATATATCAATATCTATCGAGGTATTAGCCAGAAATGTAGTTGTTTCAATAAGTAATTTGTTTTGTAGCTTAGTAAAACTCATTGTTATAGATTTATGAAATGTTTTTGTGTTTTTCTAATTATTAATGAGAACTGTAGCAAAAATCAAACTGGTGCAATATGCCAAATTGATTCCAACACTTTCAATTACCATTTCTCTAACGTGGTAGACACTTTCATTAAAACATTACCTTTAATCAGTAATTAACTTGTAATAAGTATGGCTGAGCATGGCTTCAAAAATTAAACAAATTACTTTAAAATTACAGAAACTACATACATAAATATACGTGACATTATACGTAAATTATAATACTCAGAAAGCCATGATATATATAGACTAAAAACCAATTTAGTGAAACAAGTGATAGATGTCATTATTGTGCCATTAAGTAAACTAATTAACTTATGCATAAAACAATCAATTTTTCCCAAGTCATTAAAAAAGTACACGTGAAATCAATACACAAGAAAAGAGATGAACAGCTTAATTATACCAATTCTTTCAAAAATCTTCTGTTTCTGTTATCTTCCGACAGACAATTGGCTTCATTAATTCTGAAAATTTACTATCCTCACAATAGTATGGTTCTCGTATTGGTCGATCTACGGCGGATGCAGCTAATGCTATGGTCAAAAATATCCTGCAAGGATTTGATGGAGGTATGCAAACAACGCCAACCTTTTTGGATATGAGCAAGGCATTTGACTGCGTCTGTTTAGTTTTACAATTTCCATTCTGCCACTTGCCATCAACTTATATCTCACCCAAAGAACACTTATAGTTGGTACCAATCAAAACAAAAAAAATATAAAATATGTAATAAAGAGAATGGATGCAACCGTTATTACGTTGTAATCAATACTTACTGTTGTTTAGTTTTATATAATTGTGCCTACACGTTACATAATATTTTTACAATAATTATTTGTAGTTAAAACATAGTAAATTTTTCAATTCAGTGTATAAAATATGTAATTGTATTCTCTGAATTTATGTCAACGACTTGTATGTATGTTTTGATCTAAATAAACTAGCCAAAGAAATAGCTTGTAGACGGTTTGATAATAATAAGCTAAAAATAAACAACGAAAACAGTTAACATTATATTTTTACTTTAACAACTATATCCAGACAACCAAACATATTCTAAATTTATGGGTGTGTATCTAGGTAACAAGCTAACCTGGCATATGAATGGTGAACAAATTGCAACAAAAATAAATAATTACATATACTTGCTGAGTCAATTGAACAATTTAAAAATAAAGAAAACGCTTAACTTTTTTATTTCTCGTGACTAGTTTCAATTACAAGGTAATCATTATTAAACTGTACTTAAATTAACAATAATGCAGGTGTATATACTAAAAGGCTTCCAATAGAGGGTGTTACCGGCGTTCAGTTTACCTGAACGTGGTAACAAATGCGTAATTATATTTTAATCCCTTTTACGAGCTACCCATTGCTCTTAATAATAATTTGCATAAATTCCGCATTATTGAAATAATCCAAACGAGATAATTTTCCAAAATGTGCAGCTGCCAGTGCCGAACAATAAATCGGACCCTTTTTCGGCGAACGAGGATAATTACCTGTTCCAAGAATTACCGTGCCTACGTGACAAGAACAAAGCCGCGGTACCTGAGATCACCATATAAAACCAGGCCCGACCATCGCTCTTTACCAGTCGTCTGCCATCAGCAGCGGTGGTCAGCCTGGTCGGTTCCGCCGATTCAAGCCTCTTGTCTTTGTATATAGTGTATATTTTTCTGTCTATTCTGTTGTAATATATTTTCTTCTTCTCCGGCCCCATGTTTTAATTTACACACTTTCTCTTGTTTCTTTACTCTGTTTCACAGCTAGCCGGTGCCCATACGTTGACGTGGCGTGGAAGCTCAAGCAAGTATCACCGAAGGGAAACTGTTTAATCGAAGCCTGCGGCTGCTAATCGATGGTGAGCCTCGCCAGGGACCCCAGGGCCGCCTCCAGTGCGTGTTGGTTCCAGAAAGTACCGCCGGTGCTACTTCCTTGCCAGTCCACCACGAGGACGTCCTCCGCTCCACCGTTAACAAGGGGTGTACAACAGGTCAATCTGGTTGTTTCATTAAAATCTATATTGATATTGAGTTCACAATAGAAACATAATCCAATAACAAAATTAATTATTTACACTTAACCTTAACTAAAACCAATAACAAACTAACATTTGATATATATCGTAAATCCACGTTCACAGACACAACAACTTCTGTCGCCCATTTAAACACAAAAAACAAGTTTTTACTTAATGATAACCCGGAATCCTTAAAAATAGAAATAAATAAAATAAAATAAATGGATGAATTAAAACGAATGAGTATGCAATCAGTCCTATAGGGGACAGGAATTCTTACAAAACTTTTTCGGAACAATATGTTAAAAAATTAAGAATGTTTTTAAATAACGAGACGAGTTTTTAAATCATGTAATAAGTTACGTCATTTAATTTTCAACGCAAAATCGAAATTAGACATTATGTACAAATAAGGAGTTTATAGTTTAACATGCCCAGAATGTAATGGATTGTACATCGGACAATATGGTCGCAATATTCACATACGTTTAAAAGAACATGAAGGATCATATAAATTGAAATAAAACTTTTGCAAATTATTTGTTAGAAACAGGCCATAAATTTAACAGAGATGTACTTTCGGTAATCCATCTCGCCTATAAAGGCAAACAGATGGATTTACTGGAAGCCATGGAATTACACAAAACAAAAATTAATTTATAGGGAATTTCTGTCATTACTGACCAAGTTGAAAATGTACCACGAAGTAAACGCCTCCAAAATTCAAGAATCAATTGAACAACTGTTTACCATATTCACATACATGATACCCGAGCTAATGGTAATATATACCTCAACAGATCATGCCTCACAAAAGCACAAAACGGCACACATTACTATGGGCTAAAAATATTAATTAAATTGCCATAATCAATAAAATTACTGAATATAAAACAGTTTAAGATAAATCATATCTTCTTAAGAAGGCATATTAGAGCATTGCCTGATAACTATGAACTATCTGCTAGATAAACCCTGCTCCCATTTAAATGAGCACCTAATATATTTTTATACTTTTTATTTATAGTTTTATTTTACTATTTACACCAAATATTTAATTAGTAATAGAATATTTGAAGGATTTTGCGCCAGACTATTCAAATATTTGATGTTAAATTTCAAGAAGGCAATCACAATACAAATTTACTATTTACAGTACACCTGCATTTTATCTATATGTATTTATTTATTTATTTATATTTATCATATGTATTTATTTATTAATCATCATAAAAACTCCTTTAACAAACAATTACTCCAGTTCACAACATTACTAAGAATAAAGAAGTTAAGTTTTTAATTAGAGGTTAATTAAACTATTGGTGTTTCACAATTTTAAATTGTGAAACAACACCAAGAGTTTAATTAACCTCTAGTTAATATAAAAATGTCTCACCACGGGTTAAGTGAGAATTTAATTCGTCGTATATTAAGTTTTTAATTTTATTTCTACATATCTCAACATAGTAAGCTATAAGATATATTTTACCCATCATTACTTGAATGTATACTTGAACGAAAATGGGTAGATGAGTGATTTAAGTAGATAATTAAGTTTTTGTTTATTTTTTCTGTCTCTCTAGGATATGAATAGGAGGGGCATTTGAAAAGTCCGTGCAAAAATAAAAACTACTAACGTGTTTGGGGTTAAGTTTGTTGATCCCTTCCTTAATAATAGGATTTGTCCATGTCTGCAAAATATCTATTAGTGTCTGCAATTTCTCCTTGGCAACCCATTATTTAGATTGTTGTTTGGTCTCAGGAGTATAGTAATGTATCCATGTTTAATCCACAGTGACGAAACGATGCTTAAAGTCCTCCGGATTCTTCTGGAACTGCTGCAAACCATCCTTGCAACATTTCACACGATTCCGTTTTTGGTCAAGCGTGAGCAATCGCGGCACCCATCTTGTGGATAGCTTTCTCATGTCCAAATGCTTATGCAAAATATGCCCACAGTACTAGCAATCTCACGCACCTTAACTCTTCTGTCATCCATCAACATATCATGGATTTGATCAATGATTTCTGCAATCGTAACCTCCACAGGCCGTCCAGAACGTTCAGCATCTGCCCATATGGCCAGTCCGAAAATTTTGAAACCACTTATAAACTGTTCTAATCGAAGGTGCAGAGTCACCATAATGTTTATCAAGCTTGTCTTTAGTCTCCTGAGGCGTTTTGCCTTACATAAAGTAATGTTTAATCACCACACGAAATTCTTTGTCGTCCATTTCTTCAAAATCACTCGACTTCCTTGATTCACACAAATGCCAAACCTAAAGAAATAGACCAATATGGCTGAAACTTGGTGCGCGTTCATTCAAGAGATGCTATTAACTAAACATGACCTTGATACGCGCCGGTGGTGCAATCTCTCGGACAAAGCACCCTCATATAGTGGGAAGTTTCATCATCGGACATAATTGGTGTGATTTTGAAATATTGCAACGGTAAATATTTACAGATAATAAAAAACCTATTTATTTAAGTTTCATGTTTGTTATTTGCAATTAATAGCAAACAGTTATTTCTTTCATGGATAAATATTCTATTAAGGTGTTATTTATGCCTAAAAGGTATATTCTCATGAATGCCTGAAGGCTTAAAACTCTTAGTAAAATACCGTTTGCATGTATTCAAATGCGATACTCTGATGAGATCCAAAATATATATAAACCGGTCAGTAGCTGTTGTTTTATATCATGATGCAATAAATAATCAAGTCGAGCAAACTTTGATATAAGTAAAATATTACAACAAATACGGATTAGAATTAGAATGGCTAAAATGTTATAAATTCATCGATGATTGTTTTTTGGGTTTCGTGAAGAGTATATCATTATAAATAACAATGTTGTATCCTTTCTTTGCACTTTAAATTGTTAATTATATGATAAATTATCCGATTAAACTTTTAGGAAACAAATAAATGCAATATATATATATTATGAACAAACTTGCATTTAAATCTATTTTGAAATTCAACAGCGAACTGTTTGCGTCATAAATAATTTCATGTTTGTTTTTTTTTGCGAATTTATTAACATAACTGGTTACGCTTATTAACGTTGACATAGTTGTATATAAATAACTGTTTTTTAATGAAATTTAGATACATGTTGATGTGTATTTTTTGTAAGATACAGTTTGAAATAGTAGCTTAAACTAAGTATTTTTAATATAATTCTGTAAACTATGTTAATATGATTTGTGATTTATAATGTGTGTGCTTATACATTATATTAAATACTAATTTACCAAAGCAGTATTTTTGATAATTTAAATATTACTAAGAAAAATGAATTTCTGAACATTACTGCACCGTGGCCTTGCATTATGTAAGTACTCACAGCTAAGCAGCTAATAATATAAACTAAGTAGTTTTTGGTATACCTTCAATGACGAGCTGTATTATACCGGAACACCTGTCTAAATTTACATTAGTAAATATTTTAATAAGAATAACTTTCTAAATGTCGCAATATGAACATTTCAAACTGCAACAAAGTTTTATTTTTGAATCGTCAGTATTTTTTAGAATCATAATATTGAACCTGATAACAAAGCCGTTAAGATGAATTTCATAAAAAGAGTTCATATGATTTCTTGCATAAAAGTTGGACACATTGGAGTTCTTACCAATAAATCTTTTATTAGTAATGTTTATATGTTGTATATCAAATATTCATTTCCTATCAACAAAAGTGAGTCTGGCTTATTTTGGATCTCATCAGTCTAGTGCAGTTAAAGATTAACCTTAACGACATATCATTTATTACTTAATTCTGCACTAAACAGACTTTCTACATCCATGACAACGATAAATTTTCAATAAATTATAATATGAATAGGGATATTCCACTACAAAGCATATTAAAAGTAATTGAACATGAGTTGAAAAACCGAGTCTTTGAGAATGCATTGACAATCTTTATAGTTTCTTGCAAAAACATGTTGCCTGTATTGAATATAATAATATAACCATTAAAACATTTATTGTTTCTTTCAAATGTAAATAAATTGATCTTTTCTATATAACTGCTTTAAATACTCCAAAACATAATATAATAAATCAAACAATCATCAATGCTGAGGCTTGAAAATTCTTAAACATATTTAAAAGTCAATTGAGCATTTTTTAAGGAGCTTTAAATTATCTACTCATATTTCTAACAAATATCAAAAGTTTTGGTGTAAGATTTATTATTTTGGTTTTTATGTTAGATAATTAAAAAAGAAAAAAAATAACGTGAGAGCTTGTATTAAAATAATTTATTCAAAGGTTTTCCTTTCCAAATTACTTATACATTGGATATTCGTTGTCTTGGATCTTAATGTCTAGACTGGACCGGACCGTACTAAAAGACAAATGGATTATTTCAAGAAGATAAAATGTTAACTTATTGAAAGGCAATCAAACGGTGAATTAAACTTAATTATTAAATTCAACAATGACATTCCCTACATGACTACGATTAATTATCGCACTTCTGTAGCCTCAAAGTTAAATGATCTGATCTTGCTGTTTACAACAACAATTATGATGTAATCAGTATAATAGAAACTTGGTTATATAGTGATTTATTAAATGCTCAATTACAATTGAATAACTATAATGTATATAGAACAAACCGTACCCTATCTGGTAACGTTAGGGGTGGGGGTATTTTAATCGCGAATAAACAAAATCATCTCTCATATCAAGCAATTCAGAAAACACATTTTTATTGCGTTAATTTTAATTGCGTTAAAGACTGCACACATTAATATAATTATCGGAGGTGTTTACATCGCACCTGGGTTTATAGCTGACCCAGTATACCAACCACACTATAATGCTTGAACACATCTTCGAAAATTATCTCAATCCTAAAGTAGTTATATTTGGTGACTACAACTTGCCCTGTAAAATAGAACAAAAATGGAGCGATTGTTTACACTATTAATCCCGGATTTTAAAGTTAATTGTATTATTAACAGCTACAATTTTTAATATATTCCTCAAATTAATACATTTACAAACTCAAGAGTTATATTTTTAGACCTGCTCTTTTCAAATATCTCTCATGCTGAAGCCAGTTTGTCTGATGACGCTCTCTTAAATCTAAGTCGACGTCATTCTGTGAATGAAATGAAATTTCTTTCTCTCATAAAATTTATTAGGAAATTAAAAGTACCTAACTAATATATTTGTATCACCTCGCTAATTATGAGTCATTGAATTAATACTTTAATTCATTTTTTTATTCGGATGAATGGATAAACTTAATAAATACAGCGAATATAGACTTAATTATTGACAGATTTTTCGAAATAGTTCATTTTGTCATAAAAACTTACATCCCAACCATTAATCGTATAATATCTCTAGAAAAAAAAGTACCTTATTTGGATGACAAATGAACTTATAGAAATTTTACGTCGGAAAAAAACAAGTTCATAAACGCTTCAAGGAGACAAAATCATCGTTTGACTACGTGCAGTTTTTACATCTATGAAGTAAATGTGATTAACTATCTATTAATTGTTATAGAAATTACTTAGACAATACTGAATCAGAACTTGCTGATGATACTTCAAACTTCTAGAAGTACGTCAGAAATCAGAAAAATTATAATTATAAACTTTGTGTGATTAAAGAAGAGGCATTTAATTTTATTTCACATCTTAAACGGAGCAAACGAGAAGGACCAGGTGGAATATCGAATTGTGTTCTTTTGCATTATATTTATTCATTGTGTGGCCCTATTTATGATTTAATGTCTAAGTCATTAGGGTTAGGGAAATTTCCTAATAGATGGAAATTACGTTATTTAATACCAATATATACATCTGGTGAGCGTAATCTACTTGAGTATTATAGAGGCGTTTGCATTCAGGAAAGCATTCCAAAAATGCTTGATGAACTAGTTTCTAAAGATTTAGCTCACATTTGTTCTCATTTAATATTTTCGCAACAAAATGGATTTGTAGCAAAAAGATAGGTTTTTTTCATGAATTAAATCTTTTCTAGAAAATAGAACAACAGAGTGTGCATTAATAATTTTTTTCACAGGATTGTTGTGACATCTGACAATATATTACTAAAAAAAGTTGTACAAAATACATTTCTTCACACAATGGAATATAAACTGATAATTACACTGATATTAAAAATATATTACATATGCACTCTCTTGAAAATCGTTGAAATGTATCCGATATATGTATTCTACACAAGCTAATCAACGGCTTTATTGATTGTTCATTATTTTAGCGTACCTCAATTTCTACTTTTCGGAAAATTATCCTAGATTGTTATTTCATGAACAAGTTTATACCAACAATTTTAGTCGTAATAACTCTGTAGCCCGAATTATGAGATATGCAAATAATTACAATAATTACGATGTTTAATATTAACCCCAACGCATTTAAATAATTGTATTATTTATTTTAATTTCATATTAACAATTCACAATATAAGGCGATTTAATTATTAATTGAAAAGATTAAGGTCAAGCTGGAGGTATGAAATGACCCCGGCAATTAGACGCTGTGAGATCATAGTTCATGTTGAATAGAGAAAATAATAGGCCATATCAAAAAGAATGACGGCTAATTAATAAGTGTTTAATTTAGTGATAAATTAATAAGTTCCATAAATTAATTGACTCGAAGATTTGATAGTAACAAAATTTAATTCACATCGGAACATGTTCTTAACAAGGAAAAGCGTTCATTAATATTCGGTTTTTATTATATAAAAATTCACTTTCAAACGTAAAAATTCAATTTAGAGAAACTAAAATATCATTTATTGCCTAAAGCGATGCACTTGATTTTCATAAGAATGAATTACCACCAACAATTACAGGGAACTGTCAATGTTTATAAGAATAATAACATGAAGAACATTGAATTACGTATTTGTTTATAATAAAATAATTTTCTCAAAAATCTGGTTTATTGGTATCAAGTATTTAGCTTTCAGAGATGTATAACCGTAAGGGTTATAAAATAACAATACAGGAAAATACAAGAAAGAAAAACTGTATAGATAATATATTAATAAGCAAAAATATCTGTGAGAATTTAAAATATTACACCTCAATCAGTAAAGCCGTGCTATCTGATCACACAAATAATTTCACTTGATTTACCCAAATATAACGCCATTAAATATCGAATTGTTCAACCGATTTGTGAAATAGGATTGAGTAAAATGAACCAAGTACTTGGCGTTGCAGATTGGAAATTTATTTATCACTGTAAAAACATTCGTATGTGCTTTGAGAATTTTATTTTGATAATGCAGAGAGCGGTTGATGTTGCATTACCCAAAAGATATGTGAAACTAGGAGGCCATAGGAAAATAAATTGGTTTGATGATGATCTTAAAAAAATGCGAGAGCACCTAATATTTTTAACTGATGTGAACAATATGCATCCACAACTACATCTAAATGCATCTATCTAATCTAAAAAAACTGTATAAACTAGCAATTAGAACAAAGAAAAAACTGGCAACGGATAATTACATAACAAATAATAACAACATTTCAAAAGCAATGTGGAATGTTCACAACACAAAAATAAAAACTAATATATCTATTGATAGTAAATTAATTGGATGAGTTAAGATAAACTTGATTATAAAATAAAGCACTAAAAACCTTTCTTCACACAGTTTATTTGAAATACCAAATATACATTTCGGACACAAAGTGACCATTATCAATGGTTTAATTTAGTTTTAGTTTACCAGTATTAAACCATTAATAATGGTCACTTTGTGTCCGAAATATATATTTGGTATTTCAAATAAACTGAAGAAAGGTTTTTAGTGCTTTAGATCTATTGATATTAAAGCAATACAATTTAATGAATATTTATTTTCTGTAGCAGACACCATAACAAACAACCTCAAACATGTTTCACCTATCTCAGAGAACTAATTAATGAACTTAAATGCATTAATCATATCTTTGAAATTATAAGCTTCACAATAGATCCTGTATCTGAAACTGAAATATATAATATATTAAATAACTTATCAATTTTTATGCGATCTAACAAAAGCCTTCGATTATGTATCTCAAGAAATTCTGTTAAATAAATTAAGATATTTTAAACTGGACGATAACACCATAACGTTTTTTGAATCGTATTTTTCAGAGAGGTATCAATATGTTGAGCTCAATAACGAAAAGTTACCTACATTAGCACTGACATGCGGTGTATTACAGGGGTCAGTTTACGTTTTATAATATATATTATAGATTTGGAGAAATACATAAATGAGACAAAGCTTATATTATTTGCAGATGATACGTCAGCATTAAATTCAAACTTGAACGTCGAGGAATTATTATCTACAACAAAGGATATAAAAGATAAGTTGAATATTTGTTTTAGAGCTAATGAACTTTCACTTAATGAATCAAAAACACAAATTATGATCTTTGGAACGCGCAACATTGAGAGTCAATACAAGCAATAACGAGGTATAATATGAGGCGGGGGATGAGAGTTTGCGGTCGGTCCCTCATAAAAATTAGTAAAAGTTAAATACCATAAAAGGTCATAAACGCCAAATATCTTTGGGACGACTATAACTACTGGGGCTCTATTTTGAACCTACTCTAACATGGTTTACTCATTGCGATAAACTTTCGAAGCAGTTAAGTTCATTAATTTATCTATTTAGAAATATAACAGCATCTCAAAGCGTACTTCTTAATGCATACCATGCACTGTTTCACTTTAAAATGAGTTATCGCATTTTAGTATGGGGACACTCAGCTTCATCAGAAAGAATTTTCCGACTAGAGAATTATTTAAATCTCATAAAATATTGACATTGCCTGGTGTCTATATACTTCAAGCTCTTCTGTATGCCAAGGTAAATTTATCAAAATATGAAATAATATCTGATAGACACAACTATAATACGCGTACGAAACATAAATTGTACAATCCGTATGTTAGATTAGACAGAATTCGCTGTGGCGACAATTATTATGGAACAAATTTATACAATTCACTCCCGAAATATGTACGATTTCTAGTTGTTAAACATTTTAAAAGATGTATTAAACGTATTATCAAATTGTCCGTTTTTTCATTATAATTTTAAATATTATAATGTAGATATTTTGGCACAATAAAGAAAAAATGGAAATGCATGTCCAAAAATTTTGCTAGAATAAGTGAGGCAAATCTCAAGGAAGGAATATTTAGAGGCCCCAAAATAAGATATATAATGCAAGATTCGTTGAGAAACTCAATTTAGAGGAAACATTGATGTGGATATGCTTTAAAGAAGTGGTGTAAAACTTGGGAAACTTTAGAATCTTTGGGAAATTTTAAATCTAAAAACTATATGGTATAACGATTGTAGAAAATATGTTAAAGGTATATAAAAACTTGGGTGTAACATATCTCTCAAGATTCATTTTCTACTTTCCCAATTAATTTTATTCCACTTAATTTGGATGAAGTTAGCGACTAGCATGGAGACAGACTCTATCATAATATTTCAAGGATGGAAAGACGATATCAAGAAAGATAGAATCCTCGTATTTTAGGAGATGACTGCTGGTCTTTAAACGGGAGACTTCTGAGACAAGTTATAAGCGCTGATAAAAATATTGTGGATAATATTAAAATATCGTAGTGAATATAATGTATGTAAATATATACTCTGATATTTTAATATTGTAATTAAATGCATTACCTCGACTTTTCTTTAAATTTTCCTGAAAAAATAGAGGGCGACACAGAAAAAACCAGTACATATTTGTAAATGAAACAAACATTGTTTGTTATTGATACTGTTCACCTTGTGAACGAACTTGTGAACGAAATGTACATCTAACATTTAAATAAACAAGTGAAGTAAGGAATAAACTGTGTGTTATTTTCATTTACAAAACACTTCATGTAAACTCAAACCAACAATAGTGTGTACATATTTGTAATCAGTACATTTCAATTTATGGAAATCAACTATTTTTATAGTCTGGAATATAAAAAAAATTAAAAATTTGGTGTACAGTATAATTAATGTTTACATTATTATTGTTATAATTTTCGCTGTTGATAGTTTCCTTGATTTGTCGATGGTTATCTATTCAAAAAGGGGTTCTAGTGTAACACTTAGATAATAGATGACACCTTTATAGTAATATGTTAAACTATTTTTAATCAACTAACGTTCGTAAACCCATTATTATTATTATGTTGAAATCAGTGCTGGAAATTTGCGATTATCAATCATATTATAAGTCAAAAAGTGCATGGGGGTTTAGAAAATATTTTTTCTAAGAATTTAATACCTTATTGTGACTTCAAGCTAAACTTTTTGTATCAATTTACTCTAAACCTTTGGCTACAATATTTCTATTATATTTTGAATGAGTTATTCACCTCGAATCCAGGTAGTAAAGACATTTTTAAAATACAAAAACATGTGTACTATTCCGTGGCTTTGTCATAAATTATCTACGGGTATACCTATAACCCGTGACTGTGTCATTTTCCTTTATGAATATTCCTGCTTAGCATATAAAGCCACATATTTCAACTCATTCATAAAAATCCGTTCTGTATTTTGTATATTTAAAGCAGATAATTAAAATAATATAAAAGAACCTAAACGTATTATATGGTTCAATGCACGTCACATCACAACAATTTTTTTCATGGATTGTGATGGATTAAATTATATCTCAATCATATTCACGTATTATCTAAAGTACGAGGGACATCCGGAAAGTAGTAGCAGTTGGGGAATATAAAAAATAAGAGTATATGTTAACAAATATTAATGTTTTATGTGTTAAGAATATACCTTAACCTAATTGTCTACATAGTAATCTTGAAAAATTAGGTATTTATCGTAACACGTGATGAGTTATGATATCACAGCTTCATATTCGTCTTCCGCCAGTGTATGAAGGTACGTAATCGCATCGTCTTTCATTCCTTCATTTCTTTAAAATTTCTTTCCTGCCAAAAAGCCCTTGAGTTTTGTAAATAAATCGTAATTTGAAGGAGCTAAGTCTGAACTAGAAGGTGGGTGATTGAAAGTCTCCCATTTAAATTATTGTTATCCGAACCGACAACAGACCTAGCTGCATTCTTCAATGTTACACAATGTATTGGCATTGATAGTATCTTTAGGAGTCATGAAATCAATAAAAATTACACTTCGCTGATCCCAGAAAATGGTTGCCATGACTTTGCGGGTAAATATTTTGAATTTTTTGGGTTTGTTTAGTGAATGAAAATGATACCACTCCACTAATCTCTTGCCTTAGGTGTTGCATAGCAAACTTAAGTTACGTCACCAGTGACTATGTGAGTCAGGAAAGAGTATCCTTCAAGAGAATAGTGCTGCAGCTGTCCTCGTGGCTTTGTGTTCATCAATAAGCATGCAACGGACATACCATGTGCAAATTCCAATAATGCAGCTGATCTTTAACAATTTCATGAATAACTGTTCGCCAAACATTATGAACATGTTTGCTGAACTCATCAATTGTATCGCGCCGATTGTTCTCTACGAATTCGTTAATTAAACTCACCAACTCGTTCGTAATGGCCGACGGCCTTCCCAAACGCTCATCATTGATGCTCTCTCTTCCTAAGTTAAAATTACGACACCAGCGCCGAACAGACGACTCATCCATTGCATTTTGTCCAAACACTTCCTTCAATTGACGATGAATATTGAATTGATAAATCTAATCACATCTGGCGGCGTTCTTTATTTTCTAGAACATTATAAACACTCACATCAACACCACCATTAAAACCAGCGAAACATAGCTTTGCATACAGGCAGCTGAAATACAACTGAACGTTTTAGCACACATTCTGAGGCTACGCTATTCGTAAACGCTCCGCACGGTGAAATGAGTACTACTTTCCGGAAGTCCCTCGTAGATTATAGTGTGTATGATGTGCACGTAAATATTCGTTGTTTGGTTTATGTAATAAGCTTTCCCGAAAAGACATAAATAATTCTCTTTCTTCATACTTAAGTTTATTTATTATTAGGTTTATGCATAATCATGGTGGCTTTTGTTCTATCCACTGATTTTAAATGTCGTTTCAGTTCAATAAGATAAATTTGCTAAAAAAGCAAAATTATACATTAAACTAATAACAATTTTAATAAACTAGGAAATATTAAGAATATTTTATATAAATTTGTAAATTTGAGCAATAATTTTAAATTAAAATCTTATGCTGATGTTAATATAAATTTGAGCAATAATTTTAAATTAAAACCTTATGCTGATGTTAAATGGATTGGAGGGTGGGTTAGTAGAAACCCACCAACCCTACATATATATGTATACTTAAATTAAAAACCGTGTTTTACATTTTCAAAATATTAAAATTAAAACAGAAATGTGATTATTTTTTTAAATGCTAAGAACAGTGTTATAGTTAAAGTTTAAATGTATATCTAGGGTGGGTGGGAGTCCACTATTTCAGCCTCTAATTAGATTACAATTAACAGGGTGTGCTGTAGTATATAGCTTAAAAACGCAAGATTTTATAATTTAAATCTCCATTTTATTCAATTTATTAAACGGAAATTATATTATTGCAGCGTACTTATGACCTACTTCAATAAACTATGCATTCGTATAGTTTGTTATTGATTTATTATTATTTAGAGACCACCCACCCACTCTACATATATACGCAGACTTTAATTAAAAACAGTGTTTTACATTTTCAAGTTTTAAAAATGGGTGATAAATAAAACACTTGTGTTTTGAGAATTTACACAATTCAATGTCGATGCACTGCGACAATTGTTTCGCCACAGAGTGGCTTCATCAGGCAGATGATAAATTATAGTTAAAGTTTAAATGTATTTGCAGGGTGAGTGGGTAGCCACAATTTTACCCTCCAATTACATGATAATTAACTGGGTATGCTGTAGTAAATAACTTAAAAACGCAAGATTTAATAATTTAAATTTTTGAAGAAAGAAAACAGGATCACTTTGTTTTACCACTTTTTATTTAACAAATTACATGTGACTATAGTTTCGACTATTAACTAGTCATTATCAAACATAAAGTGTTTAACATTACGGAGTGTAACATATTTATATTAAGCAGTTGAATAGAGGCGTGTGCATCAGGTCTACCTGGTCGTTAAGAAGGGAAATTCCCGGATTATTCTTAGCTTTAAAAATTTCCATGGCTTCTAGTAAATCCATTTTGCGTCCTTTATCTGTTAAGTGGATTACCGAGAGAATGTCATTTTCAAAAGGGTGATTCGTTTCCAGCAAGTGATTAGCAAAAGTTGAATTATTATTTTTCTGAGAAAATGATTTTTTTGTGTTCGTTCAATCTAATTAGAAAATTACGACCAGATTGGCCGATGTACACGCTTTTACAATGGGCACAAGTGAGCTTGTAAATTCCGGATTTATTCATGATATCAATTTCAGTTTTACAATTAAAAATAATTAAAAAATAATTTTTAATTTTAGTGCTTACCATTCCGAAATAAGTGATTGCTTTGAATGCTTTTTTGTCTGGTTCTGTTTTTGCATATAAATATTTACTGAGACGCTTCATTTCCGATTTATGAATTAATTTATTAATTGTCTCTTCTTTGTATCCATTATTAATTGCAATGTTTTTAATTGTGCGGATTTCGTTGGTAAAGTCTTTAGGACTTAAAGGAATGTTGAGGGCTCTATTAATCATTGAGGTGAAACTGGCTAATTTGTGTTTTTGAGGGTGTCGGGAATGATTTGGAATGATTGAGTCGGTATATGTAGGTTTTCTATAAATGTTAAAATTTAATTGGTTATTTATTTTATGAATTGAGAAATCGAGAAAATTTATTGAATTATTTGTTTCTGATTCTACTGTAAATTTGATTGATGGATTGATGGAGTTTATGAAATTAAGAAATTGTTTAATTTGTCTATCTGTTCCTTTGAAACATGCCAGGATGTCGTCTACATATCTGAACCACCAGTTGATATGTTTCTTCCCTAACGGAGAATTGAGTATTTGTTTTGTTAGGTTTTCCATAAAAATTTCGGCTAGTAATGGGCTTATCGGCGAGCCCGTCCTTCATTTTGTGAATAGAAAGTATTGTTAAATGTGAAATAATTATGATTAAGCATGACTTGTATGATGGCTAGAAATTCTTTCTTAACTACGGGATTAACATTATTTTTATCTATGTGGTCTAGAATAAGTTTTATGCAGTCTTTTGTTGGTATTTTGGAAAACATATTTGACACATCAAATGAAACTATTTTAGAGTAATTATCTAGCTTTAATTCGGCTAATTTTTGTGTTAGTTCTACTGAATTTTTTATAGAATGTGGATCTCGGAATTGGGTGATTGTTTTGAAAATACTATTCATTTTTATGGCTAACCTCCTTCCTGGTGTGTTCGTATATGAAAAGACGGGACGGATAAATTCATTTTCTTTATGAATTTTGATAAAACCGTACAGTATATGTGATGAGGGATTATATTCAAGTATATTCAAGATGTAGCACAAAGTAAACGCTTCCACAATTAAACTTTTAATCAACGCAAGTGTAGATATGGCGAAAAAGTATTTAAAATTACGGATTAAAAAACAACACGCAACATTCAACGCATGGTTCAACCAACAATGCTTAAAATGGAAAGTCATTCCCAAGTTCATTCAACTAACTACAAAAACAAGAACCCAAGCAGCTCTAAAAACCAACAAAGCAGCGGAATGGACCTGGCTAAAAGAAGAAGCCAAATTCTGGTTCAAACGCCGAGATATAACCATGATATATATCAAAATCCTACATACAGAACTCGTCCACCATCTCCACCCTGTGTAATTCGATCCACTTGACGACTATGTTCGAGAAAAAGTTAGCAAGATTACATACGAGAAGTCGAGAGTCCAAAAGCAGAAATTAAAAAAACTCCGAGCCGAAAAAACAGTAAGTTCTCCAGTAAGAAAACTTCTATAGTAGAGTTATAAACAAAACAAATGTTCAGTTTAACGATATAGAAACAACTATCCTTAAGTCAGGCCCCAAATACTCCCCACATATTGACGTTACATTTTTCAAAGAATTATTAATAACTGAATCAGAAATTGCTTTTAATAAATGCGAAAATTCAGAATTAGCAAAATCAAAAATTGCCCAAATTTTAAAACAAACACCATCGGTTTGAAATTGCGATAGTAAGTCAATTAGTAAAATAAAGAAAAAAGTAAAAGAAAATAATTCAATCATAACTTAGGCCGATAAAGGCAACTCAATAGTAATTTTAGAAAAAACAGACTACACACAAAAAATCAATGATTTTATTATATCATCAAATATCACAGAAATCAACAAAGATCCCGCAAGTCAATTTATAAAACAATTAAAATCTATAATTAAAGAAACAAATTCATTATTTAATGACAGTGAAAAACGTAAACTTTTCCCAATGAATCCCTCATCACCTAGACTGTACAGTTTTATCAAAATTCATAAAGAAAATGAACCTCCGTCGTTTTATATACGAACACACCAGGGAGGAAGTTAGCCATAGAAATGAATAGTATTTTCAAAACAATCACTCAATTCCGAGATCCACATTCTATAAAAAATTCAGTAGAATTAACACAAAAATTAGCCGAATTAAAGCTAGATAATAACTGTAAAATAGTTTCATTTGATGTGTCAAATATGTTTTCAAAATACCAACAAAAGACTGCATAAAACTTATTATAGACCACTTAGATAAAAACATTATTAATTAAATTTACAGTAGAATCAGAAACAAATAAATTAATAAATTTTCTCAATCTCTCAATTCATAAAATAAATAACCAATTTAATTTTAACATTTATAGAAAACCTACATATACCGACTCCATCATTCCAAATCATTCCCGACACCCTCAAAAACACAAATTAGCCAGTTTCACCTCAATTATTAATAGAGCCCTCAACATTCCTTTAAGTCCTAAAGACTTTACCAACGAAATCCGCACAATTAAAAACATTGCAATTAATAATGGATACAAAGAAGAGACAATTAATAAATTAATTCATAAATCGGAAATGAAGCGTCTCAGTCAATATTTATATGCAGAAACAGAACCAGACAAAAAAGCATTCAAAGCAATCACGTACTTCGGAATGGTAAGTACTAAAATTAAAAAAGTCCTTGAAAGATGTAACGTAAATATTTGTTTCAAACCCTATAGTAAATTAAGTTCAACTATTTTTAATTGTAAAACTGAAATTGATATCATGAATAAATCCGGAATTTACAAGCTCACTTGTTCCCATTGTAAAAAAGCGTGTACATCGGCCAATCTGGTCGTAATTTTCTAATTAGATTGAACGAACACAAAAAATCATTTTGACAGAAAAATAATAATTCAACTTTTGCCAATCACTTGCTGGAAACGAATCACCTTTTTGAAAATGACATTTTTCGGTAATCCACTTAACAGATAATGGACGCTAAATGGATTTACTAGAAGCCATGGAAATTTTTAAAGCTAAGAATAATCTGGGAATTTCCCTTCCTAACGATGTTAGACTCCGTAATGTTAAACACTTTATGTTTGATAATGACTAGTTAATAGTTGAAACTATAGTCACATGTAATTTGTTAAATAAAAAGTGGTAAAACAAAGTGATCCTGTTTTCTTTCTTCAGTATATTCAAGATGTACCACAAAGTAAATGCCTCCACAATTAAACATTTAAATTTTTATTTTTATTAATTTATTAAACGAAAATTATATTATTGCAGCGTACTTATGACCTACTTCAATAAACTTTGCATTCATACATTTTATTATTAATTTATTTCTATACTAAATGCAATACACAAACTAACCCTTAAGCAAATTTTTACCTTTCTGAAAGGAAAATTAAAATCTATTGCTTTAGATTAAATTGTAATTTTCCGCATTTTTTCAAATAAAAGCTTATGATGATGTGCTTTGATCTATACTAGCGTTCCCTATATCTATCTTCTTTACTTTTTATGTTATTAACATGTTTGTTAAAATATGTCAATATTCTGTGCAATAAGAAAACAATGAGTACGTAATATTAGTATTACTAGTATAGATAAAAGCACAATTAAATTCTGCGTCCGAATATGTAAAAATATACAGCGTATTCCATTTAAGAAAAACGAGATATATTGGTTTAAATTTGATCAAATGTGGTTTGAAATTTTGAACACCCTGTATATTATTTTTTCAAAAATAACCCATCATTGGATACCGTCAAGTATTGACTATGTGTAGCCAAAATTACAATCCTTTAATTTTATTTTAGTCGGAGATATGTATTTTTAAATTGAACTGAAAAAGCACAAAATTTTTAATAATATCAATTATCTCGAAAACGCTTAAATTTGGACGTTATGTTACTTAATAATTTTTTTCACAGAATTTTATGTAGAATCTAAATACGTATTAAAAAATATAGTATTCCATTTGAAATAAGAAAGTCGGTGTTGACTTCCGGTATAACCGGAAATCGTATAATCTTGAAAATATTTTAATTAAATAGAGCACACTTGAAGAGGTCCATAAACGTTTCGGTAAATATTTTATGTGTAATTTCGAAAATAGTTTATAAAACACAGCTGAAAATAGAAAACTAACAATAAAAACAGATCTTTCATACCTTAAATCCAAGTGGTTTTTAAAATCACATCAATCAAAACCTCCTATGCATCCAATGAAGTGCATTTATAAAATGACAGAAAGCAGTCCGCTTCGTTTGATAGTTATGACAGTAACCTTCTACATTGAAGCAAATATAATGTGAATAAATTTGCATACAATTATACATTAAATGGTATAAATCAGTAAAAACATTATCCCAAGGTCGTAAAGCGCAACGTATATATGTTAATTGCATTACATTACAAATTATGTTTATTAATAATTAATAATATAAGATTAAAATATGTTATTTATATTTTGGTTTTCGTTACGTGAAGAGATAATTTACGCAAAGCCTTCATAATTTGTTCGCTAAATGTAGATTTCAAGCACTGAATGCTCAGCTAGCTATTTATAATGTGCGCTTGAAATGTATATCAGATAAAAATAAATTGTGAAGAGTGAATTATAATGAATGAATGAAAATATTTCAATAATAAATAGGCTTAAATTGAACAACATGTATTTGTATAAGACAAAAATATATTTGTTTTTCAGTAGTAGTAGTAGTAGTGTTTGGCTATCGACCATGTGGTCCTTCCGCCATGTGTTATTTATGTATTTGTGTGTGTAAATGAGCTTGTTACTTTAAAGGATCGCCGCCGCCACTCTAAAGCCCATTGTATCCCAATGGTGAATGGTACCGGTCACCCATCTAACTACTGACTCGAACCAACGTTGCTGCACGTCAGTTCGGGGCCGTGACCGAATGCGCCACCGCCGGCGTATAACTCTTTCATATTTACTCTTTCTTTATAAGTTGTTTCAAAACAATGTCTATTTTTAAAGAGTTTAAGGTTTATTTTATGTCGTTGGTTGTAGATTAATGTTTCAAATCTAATTATAAATATTTATATAAATTTTGGCATACGAAATAAAACATTAACAACATTCAGTAATAAATCTTGCGCAAAAATTAAATTCTAGCATTTATTCCTATAGGTTTAATAAGTTTTACATGAGGCGTAAATACAAACAATATTCGCATATTATTATGCAAATTATTTCCTTTTAAGTTGACACCGTTGTTGTTCGAGTTCATCCAAAATTTGAATATAATAGGCTTACTAGCGTAAAACGACAATAAAATGGTTTTATTAATATAAGAAATCTTCATATTGGGATGGTTTAAATGTAAACATTAATAATAATGATTTTTATTTAGACTAAATTAAGAAGATAAAGATAAATTAATTCTAAGGTTGATACAAACTGCAGTTCTAAGACAGACAAGCAATTAATTTTTATGTATTACTTTGATTATAATATCAAATAAATATTAAATGCTTGTCTGTCTTAGTACTGCATTTTGTATCATCCTTAGAATTAATTTATCTTTATCTTCTGTTTTGTTTTTATTTTCAGCACTTGAATAAATTTTTGTTTTGTAGTGGTAGTATTTGGCCATCAACCACCTGGTTCTTCCGCGGTGTGATTTGAACCCAATGTATTATTTTAATAATAATTAAAAGTATTTCCACTCTGCATTAAAGGTAAGCGAATAAATGATGATATGGGTATAAGGCATATATTTTATTACAAGAAACATTTACGGGTGTGAAGTTGGCAATAGATTTGGTTTGGTGAAATTTAATTAAAATAGAATAATTACGATAAAGTTTTCATGATTATAATCAAATCTATGGTCATTAAATACTGAAAAAAATCTTAGCCTCTATTTACACCCCACTAAAACTACCCTCACAACCCTCAAAATTGAACTAACTACAAAACAAGCGCTAAGTACAATTTGGAGATAAGCTGTTTCTAGGATTAGTTTTACCTGAAATCGGAATTAAATCTAACAGCCTATTATTTAGAGGGCGCAGATCGAAATTAAGGAGTTTGTACATGTGTTTTCTCCATTCCTATTACTTCTAATGGGTTCAAGTTAAAAGAATTAGACTGTTTTAATAATTTTACATTTTTGATTTTACAATTATACCTTGTTTGTAAAATATGATGCGCAAATGCTGATTTATAAGGATTCATATTGCTAATGTGGTAACAATGTTCTTTAAACTTAACATTAACATTTCTTCGGGTTTGTCCGATGTAAATTTTTTCGCAACTTTGAACAATTTAAGGAGTAAATTCCAGAGTTAAGGAGTGGATCTTGTTTGCTAAACGTATTACCTAGGAATTTATTAGGTTTTGTATTTGTATAATATGCCGGAATGAAGCTGAAATTTTTAAGAATTTTATTTATGTGATGGTTGGCGGCAGATGCGTGGATCATTTTAACACATGTATGTTGATTTACTGGATTTGATATCGGTTCTAATGTTGTAATAAACTGCATATAATGTTTTTTCGTGTATTTGTATAGTTTTTTGGTTGTATTTTTAATGAGTCGGCTATTTTACGTATGAGGTTGAATTCAGGTTCTTGGTTTTGTTTGGTAATCGGGAAGTTGATGGCTCTGTATGTCATATTGTTAAAAGCAGAGAGTTTATGTTTAGATCAGTGTTTCCCAACCTTTTTTATGCCATGCCCACCTAAGCCTTTCTAAAATGCGTATGCCCCCCTATGTAACATATACAGAATTTTTAATATTAAAAAAATTGAATAGTTTACTTAAGAAACTTAAATGATATGTTTTAGGAAGAAATCACTAGGAAATTATGAACGAAACAGAGTAAGCAAATTTTCAAAACAAATAATGAAAAACAGAAATTTAAATTCGAAATACTTTTAATAAAGATTTTTCTATAAAAATTATTATTTTAATTTAGTGAGAGAGATAGATATTTGCTGCACAAAGATTTTATATTAGGTTCTAATTTGGTTACCTTCAGCCTCAAGTCTTTCCATTGTGTTATATCTAAACAATTTCTGTTTTTCCAGTAAATCATTTACAGCACTAAATCCACATTCAGCTAAATATCAAGATGGAAACGATAACAATAGTTTTCTTGCACATTTGGTTAAATTTGGGTATTTGATTTTCTTGATAAAGTTTTAACAACTCATAATTTTGCATTAATGCGAGTTCTTCTTAATACTGCATATTTGATATATCAGACAAATCCACTACCATTGGCCGCATCATCCATGTTGGAAAATCAATTTGTATTAAATCAGAAAATCTTTCTTTTAAATCAACCGATATAATTTTCAGATGATCGACAATAACAAGTATAGCAGTATCAACTACTTCACATTTTTGGAGCCAATGAAACTGTTTAAAGTCTTTGTTAATATATTTCTGACATAACTCTATAAGGATATGAAATCAAATATCTTCGCTTTTGCATTGACAAAATTTTTATTTGTTCCTTGAAATTGCTTATTTAATATATTTAGTTTTTCAAAGATATCGGCTAAATAACTCAGAAATGCTTTACTATCGACTGTTAACAGATACTTCATTTCAGCTTATAAATCACTAAGAGTATCAAAAACAGTTTCACAAATCTTTTCAGTCAGTTCCCTTTACTTCAATGTGAAGTAAAAGTCTCACATGGTCTGCATATTTTTCTTCACAAAATAACTTGAAGAGACGCTAACATTTAGCAATAGCTTTAGTAGTATTGATACACATTATTACAGAACTTCATTTAGAACAGGCGAGGTGTTTTTAGCTGTTTTCCCTATGAATTACACAATGCACAAGAATCATTTTTGGATTCTCACATTTCATCAATTTTGAGCACCCATTTAGGAGCACCATCTGCAGCACAAGTTGTTATATTTTATCTAAGTAGTTTTTTAGCTTATTATATTCAACGTATCCACTTAAGTATGCAACATATAGGAAAGTTTTTATTATTAATTTCTCAAAAAATTTTATTCTTTATAAATGTTGGTGCTTCAACTTAAACATACAAACAAGACAGAACAAATGACATTTGACATATTAGCAAGATAATGAATAATTTTTATAACTTTTGCATTTTTTAAGTACTCTTAGTTTTGACGTATCTGTCATTCATATTTATTATTAACAAATAATTAATTAGTAATTTATTAAGATTTGTTGTCTCCTAAATTATGGCCTTACAAGATAGAGCAGAGTTGGTGCTAATATGTGGCGATAACTATAAAACCTGTAGAAAGGCAGCTAAAATTTTTAACGCCAGGCAAAATTTAAAAGGACCGGAAAATTTGAATTGTATATAAAAAAAGAATGTACTAAACCAGTGAGAAATGGGGAGAATTCATTGGATATCTTACAAAGCGTGGTTGAAAATCCTCAAATATCTGTTAGAAAATGCGCGAGGAGTTTAGGATTGGGAAAGTCAACAGTTCGTAAGGTACTAGCGGCGAATAAGTTCAAACCAAGATATGTTCAAACTTTGCAAGAACATGATTACGATAATCGGTCTGAACATGGTACAAGGTGAAATAGAAATTGATAGAACATTTCCTAAGAAGATCTTGTTTACGGATGAAGCTACATTTACTACAAATGGTGTAGATTCATGACAAAACTGTCGTTGGTGCTCAAAAGAAAATACTTTTTATGGGGGTGGTTAAAAACAGTGTTTATTCTGAGAGGCCTTTTGGAAATTTAGAGGATTTGGAAAATAAAATTAGAAATGGTATAAGATATTTAAATAATCATCCCAATATTCTTGAAAATGGAATCGGAGATTTTAACAGAAGAACAAATTTATGTATTGGGAGGGAAGGTGCTCACATAGACTGATTATTATTCAATTAATAATATCGTTAAGATTGTTAATTTCAAAGAAATTAATTTTTCTTATTGATTAGAACCCTATGTCATTTGTTTTGTCTTTTTTGTATGTTTAATAATAAAAAGTTTCCCTATGTTGCACATTTACGTGGACAGGTTGTATATTATTAGATAATTTTACAGAACAACGTTACTTCAGAAAAATACCCTTTATTAATATATCTTACGTAAGTTATCAATATTTCCTGACTGTCTCTGAATGTTGATCCATCCATTTGCACTGAGAATTTTCTTGTTTTTACCTTTTCAACAAGTTGTTCTTCAATATCTTCACTCATTTGGTCTATTCTTCTGCTAACAGTATTATTACTGAGTAGTATAGCTTTTACATCTTTGACAAGTTTTTCAGGAACCGTTTTAAGAAATGCTTGATATTTTATTAAATTCTCTCCTATAATATGATTTTTTCCAGATTTAGCGAAGAATAAAGAAATTTGATAACTAGCGTCAAGAATACTATTATGAGTTGAAGTATGAGCAGTAAATAGAGAAATCTAGCATTGCATTTAAATGGCTTGGAGCAAAAGGGTTAAACTCCCGTCGAGTCCATTTTCGAATTGCCCCCCTTAATAATCAAATTGTCCCCCTGTGGGGAAACGTTGGGAAACAACGGTTTAGATGGTGAAAATGAACTCGAGTGAATATAGTTATATGTATGAGTTCGTTTTCTGTGAATATTGAATTCCAATTTTCTCTCCTTTCTAATAACTAGTAAATCTAAAAAAGGCAAGTTGTTTGTTGGATTCAGCTTCATACGTAATTTTAGTGCTGGAATAAAAACTGCTCAGTTGAGCTAAAAATTGAGAAATATTAAAATCGTTTTTTGTGATGTTAAAAATGTCATCTACGTACCAGATCCAAGTTCTTGGAAAATTGTTCAATTCAGTTATTGAAAATGAGCACATGGTGCTCGAAATATACATTTAACGTGTAAAAATAAATCAGTGAAGAAAGGAAATCAAATCGTGTTTTATTAGTGTTCAATTCTGTTTGAGCTCTATTTCGAGATGGTTTAGAAAAATTTTGGAAAGAAAGGGAAAAAGGGAGTTGTATGTGTTTCAACAATTATGAATGCAATAAGACGAAATGAGATGGATTTAAACGTTATTTAAACTATGTATTTGATATTGTAAATGGCAATGAAACTCCAAAAATTATTATAATCATTAAACTCGCATGATCAAATTGATGACCTGGGATGTTTTTAAATTTTATGACGACAAATACATCAGAAGAATTTTGAAAGAAATCATAGCTTCTTTTCATTGCTAAGCATAAAAGGTTTCTTGGAAATATAAGTAATATATTATATTACTTAGTGAATTTGAAGTTTTAATTTATTAAAATCTCATTTAGAAAAATTATATTCTTTGTAAAGTGAACTACAAGATCTAGAGGATGATATAATTTCAGATATCGATGGTACCACATCGAATACATTATATGAAAATAATAAGTTTTGACAATATACAAATATAATAACTTTGAATATAAGAATTGTATTATTTGTTAGAATTTGCGTCTTTATTTCTTAAACATTTAATTCCTTTTATTACTTATTTATGTGGAGAAGCCTACTTTGTGAAAAATAAAATAATTATCTAGCGGAAGATTGGTTTGGGATTGTTAAGAATAATATATTGCAGGGAAACCGTCATTGCAAACCTTCTAGGCTTATTCGTGATTATAATTTAAACGAGTATCGCGAACGTACAACATAAAAAGCAAAAGATGTGCCGTAAAATCAAAATGCTTAAAAGTAGATGTAGAGCAATCACGGAGCAAGAGAAGGAAAGTAAAACACAATTACTTCAAAGCTTAAACTATATCAAAATTCAAACTAAAAAAAATCCATAACTTATAATTTTAGCAAGTCATTTGTAACAAAGTTAAGTAGTATCACTCTACGGGAATGAAAATTGTATTTTGAGAGTTATGCAATGCTAAATATTAACGCTCCTAGCGAAGAAATGTTGCTGGACAATTTTTTAATTGATTATGTTTTGATGATCCTTGTAAAAAATCGAAATGTCAAAGGTTTTATGCAAGCACAAGTTCAACAATTTATGGGAGAATAACTAACAGCAGAACAGAAAATAACTGAAAATATAGCCCTTTTCCCTATTTTATGTAATTCAAATTGGATACTTTTGTATATCAATTTTAAAAATCAAAACATATTGTATTTCGACCCTTTGAGTAGAAGAAGCCGTTCGGCAAAATCTCATTTCAATAAGTTGGCATAATATTTATACAGTTTATAGTTTAGTGCATTAATAACAAATGTAACCGATAAAAAACATAAACATTCAATCCATAACTGACTCCTACAATTGCGGTTTATATATTTTGTATTATTAGGATGATTTGGATATTATGTGTGTAATTTTAGTTTTTATAGATGTGCATTTATTCTTTTAAACAAGCAGGACTTAAATTTTGTGGGCTGTGGGGTTAGGCTTAGAGAAGCGAAAATAGGGGATAAAATAATTTTTCAGTATTTAATGACCATAGATTTGATTATAATCATGAAAACTGTATAGTAATTATTCCATTTTAATCTATTTGGCAAACGAAATCTATTGCTAACTTCACACCCGTAAATAATATTTAAATTATACGTATTCATGAAGGAAAACCTATACCAATTATAAACCCTTTCTTATATGTTGAAAAAAGCACACTTTTAATCAAATCGCATTTTTAAACTAGTATAAATATTATCTAAATCATTTCCCTCATTATTGTTTCAATAGGAATCATGTTACAGTACACACACAGTATAAAAAGTCATTGTAATAAAAATATAAAAGTCAATTTCAATGAGCAGTAATTAGCATTATAAAACACACTATGTATTTGAAGGTTGACACCTGAAACGTGAATAACTGGAATTTGCATAATCAATCATTACATCCGTAATTAGGTTGTCTAGCGTGTTCCGGACGAATTAAGCACTTTACGATAAGTAGACAATAAATACTCGAACTTAATGATGTAGTATTCTTAAAATAAGAACGTAATTCATGTCCACGTTAGAGTGTTTTAAAATTCTATTTTTATATCATAAATACAATATAATCATAATCCAGACATAATTATTATTTTCATTAGATGAAAATTGTACAATGCTATTGTTAAACACTGAACTAAAACACTTACTATGTATTTTAGTTTACTGTTTATAATGAATTACCACAATCGCAACCATTTGTATGATTATTTGATAAGTGATTAATTAATTAATAATCGAAATAAACCACACTGTATCAAAATGATTTCTATTAAATGATTTATTTTAAAAAATCTGGAAATTTCATATATTTCATTATAACTTAATAAAATTCTAATAAATATTGAATCGACCAGGCGGATACATAATGAAACTCTATAAAACATTGAAATAAAACAACGTAGTATTCATCTGCCTGATGAAGCTACTATGTGGTGAAACATGTTGCAGTATTCAACAATAAAAGTCAAACCCTCTCAACTGTGTTGTTTTATTTCAATTAAAAATTCGAATTGATTTAGGCAAGGTTTTTAACTGGTTAATTTATCTACAATCACGCAAAGCACTTAAACAAACTAATCAAATTAATGCTAAAATGATGTATTATTCCTAATCAAGTTAAGTTTTCACATTTTTATAATATAATAATAAATTATTCAACCAAATCACGTGATTATATTTTATTATCCAATACATATATTTTTTTAATTCCGATTAAATACATTTTTTATCTTAATTAAAAAGTTGTTCGTGCGTAAAATTAATTATTCAGAAGCATGTGAATTCAATGGATAACGTGTCACATGGACGTAAATAAAACGTGGCTTCTGATTGGTCGAAAACGATCACTCCATATCGTACTATCAACTTACCTTATCTTTATTTCCTTTTAATTGTTTTTTTTTTTCAAAGGTAAACACACACGATTATTGCAATCAAGGCGCGTGCAACGCGAACCGTGGATACATATTTACTATTGGTCTACTTGTAAATGAATATTTATAGACGCGCATATTGGTTCAATGCCAAGCAGTCGCGATAGATGTGCGAGAAAAAATTTTTGGAAAGAAAAAACGAAATAGTGTATATATTAATATACCGGTAAAATTATTTTTAATTGAGTTATCAAGTCATATAGTTTTAAGTTTATTTCATATTTGATTAAATTCAAACTCCCTAAATTAAAATTGTGTGATTTTAGTAGTGAAATAAATATCTCATACTTGTGGCTGAATTTATTTATATTTTGTTTTAAATGTGAGAATTTGATGCTTTTTATGCAAATTTAACATACGTCTCCAAAACTGTATTATAAAATAATGCCTAAAAACTTTTCTTGGCACAGTTTATATATTTCGAATACAAGTGACCCTTATCAATAGTTTAATATCATTGATAATATACAGGGTATGCAAGTTAAATATTTAAATTTGTAGTGCATTATTAATAATGATAATTAATAATAAGACAAATAAAATCTCTCTGTTAGCTGGAGTTTTTACATTTAATGTAAAACATAAGTGCAGAAATGCTCACGGAGATTTTATTTGTTCATTACTAATTATCAATATACAGGGTGTTCAATTTAAGCGAAGACATTGAAATATCTCGATAACTACACATCGAATAAAAAAAAATATAATTAAAATTGGTTTGCCTCGGAGGGGAAAACATCTAATGATACGAAACTCGACCCACTACCCTCAACCTCCTAGGGGGTAGGGGGTGAGAAATAGAAAAGTTAAATTTTAATACTCCGGGCAAAAATAAGAAAAAATCGTTGAAAAATGGGGATTTCCTGAGAAATACGAGGAGTTTTTGTGAAATAAGGTTGGTTTATCAAATAAACTGTGTGAAGAAAGTTTTTAAATAATTTAGTTTAATTTAATAATCTTCACGTAGCTCATCCAGTCAATTTACTATTCCAAAACAGTAGATTTTGCTTCTTAGATCTTTGTTTTTTACCATTTACTATGTTTTCAAATAGGGGATGTTGAAAGTAAGTGTGTTTAGCCAATTCATCAAAATAGTTATGGAATTTTTTATTGCCCAACTACATTTGAGAGAACTTTTGTTATAGCCAATTATGGGATGATTTTAAACACTGTAATTACTTAGATATTAACAACTGTGTGTGCAATCATAATGATGGTTGCGACCGTTACTACGTGGTAATACATAATGGACACTGAATAAAACACTTACTATGTTTTTAACCACTAAAATTATTGTGGTTAAAAATGTTGATTGAAGTAATCTGTTCTATAATTGTGGTATTAGTAAAAAGTATTCAATTAAGAAAGATCTTTATTAGCACATAATAATATAATAATTGGGGTGAAAAAAGAATAAGGAATTTCCAATCTCCTTCTACATCTCAGCTTTCACTTGCTACTTTTTTTATTTCACCAAGAGTTTTTTCTATCTCTTCATTCATGAAATCTTCAATAACTTCCCTTAGAAGTCCATCTCTTATCTCACATAAAAGTCCACAGTTTTGTTTACATTTTAAGTCCATTCTTTTTTAGAATATTCTACATTTTTGTTTCACTTCTATACATTCTAAATTTTTTACTCGTTCTTTTCAAAAGCTGTATCTTCTTTCTTGGGTTGGGATTAAGTACAGAACCAAGTAAATATCTTTAAAACAAAGCGGATGATGCCTTTGAAATTTCGCAGGTAGGTGCAATAAGGCAAAATGCATCTGATGTACATTTGTTTGTTAATAATATATATCCTCAATTTTTAATTTAAATGAGACATCCTGTATATTTCTGCAGATTTTTAAAGAGCATGTTACTTCAAAATTGTAAATATTGGGTTTAGTATAAAAATCTGTAAAAACAAGAAATAACTCACTTTTATTTGTAGAATAAGTAATTTTATTTACTTTAAATTACTAAGGAGAATAATAATTTAAACAAAATTAAATCAAATGTTCAATTGTTTGCCGTTCACCTCCAGATCATATGCTAGCCTATTAACGAATTCTTGAGTCATTCTTTCCAAGACTTTGCTATATATTAGTTCACATGCATCAATAATTCTTTGTATCAATTCCTGCAAGCGTGTTGGCCGTTTAACATAAAAATGTGAATTTGGATAACCCCAAAGAAAAAAAATTGAATAGGCTAAGATCCGGAGAACGACCAGAACACTCTACTATGTTCAATCCATCTATTTGAAAAATTCGCAACCAGAAAATCCCTAACCCATCCATCATTACAGGAAGGTGCCCCATCTTGTTGAAACTATTTAAATCTCATCGGAAAACACTACATTAGATGAAAAATGTTCGTCGACATTACAGATATTCATCAATTGGTTGCAAAACTCCAGCCGTCCGTCAAAATCATCTTCTGACAATTCTTGAACCAATTGTATCTTATACTTTTAACTTTTATAAAATCTTCCCTACAGAACGTTGACTTATATCGTGGTTTTGTGCCACAATTGAGGTAGAAGTTTGAGGTGATTCCTCTAAATCAATTGAAGTGTTTTGTCTAATAGCTTTGATCGTAGGGGTCCGCGGTCTTTCAGGTTTCGGCAAATTATTGGCCATCTCAGTTGCATTGAAAAAAATTAATAATGAAAAAGATTAGTGTGGATAATAAAAGGAAGCAAGGAGTTATTTGGAACTGGATAAATATATATTCATTTTAACCTATTATTTATATATACAGGGTGTTAATATTAAGTCGTTACACCCGAAAATGACAATTAGAACTCGTTAAAACAAACAACTTTTCTTAGTTCCAATTTGTGATTTTGGTGCTGCGGTTCGGAGTTGTTGGAGTTCTTTTGTTTTTCTAAAAATCGCTATAACTCCTTTATTTGAAGGACTATTTCAAAAAACCAACAAGTTTTAAAGTAGCTTTCCGCTCTCTAAAATATTTGTATTTACAATTATTTTTTATTGTTTCAAATAACAAAATGGTTACCGGTCAAAAAGTTTCAAAACAAAATATTTTGATAACCACTCCATCAATTTTTTTTAAGAAAAACATTTATCGAATCCTTCTATCTACTACAAAATTTGTCCTAAACATTTTTTTCAATCTATCCAAAAAAGTCTTTATTCGGTTACTTAAATTACAGATAAGTTTGTTAATTAAAAAAAACATTTAAACAAAGTAGCTTCTGTCACTGAACAATAAAACAAACGAAGATTATATTTGACAATTACGCTACATATTTATAATACATTTTCAAAACGGCCGCCATTCCTTCGAAAGAACTATCAGCTTCTCTTTTATATCTTCTGCTGCATTCTAGCCACTAGTTCTTCCTCTATTCATCGGTGTTTCGTATACCTTCATCTGGCTCCAAAAAAAGAAGTCTAGTGGACTTAGGTCTGGACTCCGTGCTGGCCACGCAACAGGACCTCTCCTCCCAATCCACCTATTTTGGTTTTCTCGATTTAGCAATGTGGTGACTTCTCGCGTTGTGTGAGCCAGTGCCCCATCATGCTGAAACCAAAGTCTTCGCCTGGTGTTTAATGGCAAGTCCTCAAGAAGCTCCGGTAGTACAGTATCTAAGAAAGTGATATAATTTTCACTATTCAAGCGGTTTGGGAGAATATAAGGCCCGATTACGTGCTCCCTTCGATTCCGGTCCGTATATTCACCCCAAAACATGGTTGCTGTGTACGAATAAATGTTGAGTGGGGATTCTTGTCACGTGATTATTTTTAGAATTAAATACACCATCCGTCGTGAAACAGGCTTCATCCGTAAAAAAAATAAATTTTTCAAAATTCCTTTGAAGATCTAAGAAGCCAACAACAGAACAATAATCTTGGCTGAAAGTCGTCTTGGACCTGCTTGCACTTTTTGTCAAGAGAATGGGTAAAGGCCCTGCTATTTCAGAATTTGCCAAACTGTCACATGATTTTCAAGTACTCTGTTAGCTATTACCCTTGTGCTCATTGATGGGTCATCTTCAACAATATCAAGTACAGCCTCGTTTTGGGTAAAAGCAACCAGTCTCTGACAAACGTCTACAAAGCTGCTTACTTGGTTGGTGACGATTTGGGTGTCTTCTCTAATAAATTCTTCCAACTTCTCGTGCATTACTTCCCCAAAAACCAAAAGCATGTCAATAAGTTCATCATTTTGATAAAAGTGCATTTTTACATACAAATTATGCACAATAAGCACACAAATTATGAACTTTTCCTACTCCCATAGTAGTAAGTAGGCAATAACGCAATCGTTTGTTGATTAGTAACCTTGGTATTATGATACATGCAACTAATGAAGAAAAAACTAGCACGTAATATATTACGTAACCATTATTATTACGAAACTCAAATCAAGTAGCCTAGACAAATGAATTTGACATTTATCGCTGTTGAATACATATTACATTGACGTTATTTTGGTTTAATTATTATTAATTATTCATTGTTAAAATAAGTGAAAGTGACTCCACAGAAGAAATTGTTGGAATTCCACCAGAAATTAGGCAAATAGCAGAACATACCGCAGCGGATCTTCTCCCGGAAAAATCCAAAGAGCGTTATGAAGTGGTTTACGGTAAATTCATGGATTAGCGTAAGAATAGTATTTAGTCTTTTTCGGAAAATGTGTTATTAGCCTATTTTGGGAAAATAAGTAAGAAATACAAACCTTCATCTCTTTGGGCCATGTATTCGATGCTGCGAAGTGTTTTAATAGTAAACATAACCTCAATATTGCAAAGTATTCCAAATTATAATGAATGGGAGTAGAAAAAGTATAATACACAACTCGAGTTGTAAGTCACTTACGTACTCGTGGAATTACTGCACTCGCCTAACGGCTCGTGCGCAAGTTTTTCCACTCGTACGTAATATATGACTTACAACTCTCGTTATGTAATATACTATTAAAGTATTTCAATTAGTGACCTACGTACAAACTAGACAACCTTACAGTGCATTAAGTTCGAAGTACTAGTATCTCGTTCGGTTTCGTTTACTTGCAAATATAATCTTTTTTTGTTTCATTGTTCAGTGGCATCAAGCTACTTCGTTTTAAATGTTTTTTTTTCGTAATAGTCATATGTAATTCAAGTAACCAAATAAAGACTTTTTTGAATAGATTGAAATAAATGTTTAGAACAAATTTTGTAGTAGATAGTATAAGGATTTTATAAACGTTTTACTTACTTAAAAATCGATGGAGTGGTTATCAAAATATTTTGTTTTAAAAATTTTGATCGGTCGTCATATTGTTATTTGAAACAATAAAAAATAATTGTGTTGGATGCTTGAAGCCATAACTTTGTGATACATATTGAATCAGGAACTTTATCAAATGATATTTAATGCAAAACAAAAATCCAATAAAATGAAAAGATCTGGTGTCTATATACTTAAATATGGATCATGTAAGGATGTTTATATTGGTCAGTCTGGAAGAAATTTTGATATTCGCTTAAAAGAGCACTTGAGCTCCTTTTACAATAAAAAACCAACTCCACATTTGCTAATCATCTCATTGAAAATAATCACGTTCCAGATAATAATCCCCTAGAAATTTTATATTACGCCGAAAAAGGTCCGAAATTGGACCTACTAGAATCCCTGGAAATTTATAAAGCCAAACGTAATCCGGAAAACCCTTTAATCAACGGCCAGACTGACCTAATATTTTCATCCATCTTTAAAGCAATTATGTAAAGTTATTTTGTAATTTTACTGTACGTTTGATAATGGCCTTGTAAGGTTAAAACTATAGTTACGAAATAAATTCCGTGTGTGATATTGACAAAGTAAGTTTTATTTATCATTTGATAAAGTTCCTGAAAAATAATTGTATATTCAAATGAGAGCCGAAAGCTACTTTTGAAACTTTTTGGTTTTTTAAAAAAGGTTTTCCATTAAGGGGGTTATAGCGATTTTTAGAAAAACAAAAGAACTACAATAACTTTAAACCGGAGCACCAAATCACAAATTAGAACTAAGAAAAGTTGTTTGTTTTAAGGAGTTCTAGCTAGCAACGTGTAACGACTTAGTATTAACACCCTGCATATACCCATATCTTTCTTCTTTTATTATTATTTCTTACTAAGCAAGATTATTTTATTAACAATTATTATCTAGTGATAAACTTCTAAAATTGACATTTCAAATAATCATCAATATCCGTATTCATAAGACTTGATTGCAGCATGTTGGTTACGTTGTACACATGTATGTACACTTCCATCGGAAATATCTATATCAGAAAAAAGTGGAATAATTTTTAATAGTAATTTAAAGGAAACCTTTTCTTCGGCTTTTTGGATATAGATAAGTTGTGTTAAATCATCATATTTTGACCCCAGGAATCTATGGTCCACCCATTTCCCCACATTAACGGGAAACCCTGTATTTATTAATTTAGTTGTTAAAACTAAATAAATAAATTATTATTAAATTGATCTAATTTGTATTTCTGACTATGCCAATAAATAACAACAAGTTTGGAATTTTGATACTAATCAGTTCTATTGGCGATGTGGGATGAAATTAACATGAATAATTATTAATTTCAATAATATTCTTGCCTCTGTTTCCCCACATCACAAATAAAACCCCTTGCTTAGATTTTAAATTGTTTATTTGCAATTTTTAGAAAATTGTATTTAATTCTCTTCTCTTATTTTATAATAAATATTAAGCGTATAGAATTAGCAAACAGGCATTCAGTAGATAAGAAAGTTATAACTACATATGTAACTAGATACAAAACGGTGGATACTTGCAGATATTAAAAATCTCATTGCCATATATAATCAGTTTATAAAGACAACTTATATACTTATAAAATGCCGTCAAAAAAAGCCTAGACGAAATCGTTCGCATAGGTGGGAAGAATTACTTGTATACTATTATAGGCCGATGATAAAGATCTAATTAATTACATATTTTAAAAGATGGGATGCTTTCATTAGATTTTGCATCTACTCACAGTTGCCAAAATTTTGATTTAAAATATAATAATTGAAGAGATCGTTAATAATTTTAAAGAGTAGGAAACCCTTCTCAATTATAAGTAAGAATAAGCATTACTATTATAAGATAAAGTAAGATTTATCAGTATATTGATATTTTTATGAAGCAAAAAAGTAGTTTTGAAACATTGTTAAGTTTTCTGATAATTTATTTTTATAAAATGGAGCACGTGTTCAAATAAATTTTACATCTGAAGTTTTTGGACTGAGTGAATGAATATAAACTGTATTGTTTATTTATTCATTTATTTTAAAACATTGGACATACAAAAAAAATAATTTCAGAAAAATACGACTGTAAGTTTTAAAGACATTAAAACATACATATTTATCTTATATTTTAGTACAACCTCATAATCGATTTTTTAGGAATAGAAAATGTTTTATAATTTCACTAACTGCACTATATCTTAGTTATGAATTAAATACGTTAATTAACGCTTTTCTTCCTTCTCGTAGTACTTACCTTAACGTGTTCTTCATTTTCTAAAAGAAAACAATCAAAATCATTTAGTTGTTATAGTTTATATATTTGTTGTATATGAATATATGTTTCATGTCGAACTATTTTAAAGATAACAGTATATCAGTACAAGAAATTTCTTTATAACGTAGTGTTAGAGTATATATTTTACTTTTTTGTCATAAATATGTTCCTATAAACTATATCCAAACAACGCAAATTATTTCATTTAAGTTTATATATGGTATATGGTATAAACAATATGTACATTACATTAGGACAAATAGTGTTATCAAATTACAGTTTTAAAAAAAATCTACAGTATGTATAAACAGATAATCCTTGGTCAATAATAATAGATTTAGTTATTACTTCAAAATAAAAATTACTTATGAGGAAATTAGTTTAAGCATACTGTAGTTATATGCACAGATATGGACTAGTTGATATAATGTCTAAAGCTAGATAGTAACTTAACGTTAATTATAGTGTTTGAACATAATAACAACGTGCGTTTAAAGAAAACAACATCGAAATTGTGTTTAAATTGACTACGTAATAATGCGTACAAGGGTGTGTTAGAAATCACAAATATTTACATCAACATTTATTATATTTCTTTCTTATACGTAGCGAATTTTAAAAATTTTATGCATATTAAAAAAAACATAAATCGCCAATTATCACAGCAATCGTCCGTTTCAAATAATTAATGCTTATAATAAATTCTTTACTGAATTTTAAATATTAATATTGCTTTTTAAGTGCACTATATTTACTATATTTTTATTTTGCGAATTTTATGTGTTTTGATAGAATTGATTATTTATATCAATTTTATTAGTTTTAATATAATTGGTTTTTGAACACAATTTTATTATCAATGTCATAATGTAAGTAAATAAAATGTATTTAATACAACATTGTAAACGTACTAGGCTTTATATTTAGTTATAGAATGATTTAATCTATTCGTCAAATATATTTTTAAAATATAATCCGATTTTCATTTTTAAATGAAATTATATTTTAAATTGGCAATATTTTCATCTATAAAAGTGCACAGTCCTGACAGGCAATTTTATTCTTAATTGATAATATTACTCAAGGAAGAAATCTTTATTGAGATTTTCTATAAGTTAATTTTAAACAAAACCTACAAGGTTTAATATTATTCCGTATAATATTTTATTTTAAATTAAAAAAAAAAAATAATTTAGAAAACATTGATTATTATACTAATTATGAAATAAGTGAAATTTGTAAACATTTTTTTTGAAAAATTAATTATTAAACCTTGTTATTGACTTTTATTAATAATTTCGTTCTGTAAATAAATGCTACGCATAAGAAAGTGTAATGTGATGATCATACTCCATATATATTTAATTTGTCTTTATTTTGGTTCTTAATAGCAAGCAGCAGTGTATGCAAAATAAACGTTTCTTTATATCTAAATATAATCTATATAATCTTAGGTCCCAGAATATAAGTATAAATTGTGTTAAATATAATTTATATATTTCTTGGCTTTATTCAGTTCATCATGTAATTTGTTTTAATATTTTAGAAAACTCTATAAGGCTAGAATATCACTATTCAACTTCTAGCAGGTGGATAACTTTGATGTCACACGTTTCATAATCATCGAATAAAGCTTGTTATTTTTTTTTTCTTCTTCTTATTTTGTGATGTTGGTCCTATTTTATGAATATAAAGATATCACAATTTAAAAATATTATGTAGATACACTAGAACACTCATTAAATATGTTTTTTTAGACGATATATATAAAATTGCATTATTGTTGTACAAGTCGGATGGAATTGTGCTAACTTATTTGCGTTTCGATAAAACAAGATTTAAACAGCAGCTTAATCGAGTTGAATATATTCTTTTACTAAAAAACAGCCAAGTTTTCACAAGTTCGCATTTATTATGAACGCAGATACGCTTATTTTATAATTTGTAGCCATATTGTCATAGTTGATGATTATCCTTAGAAATGAAGCGAAATGTTAATTAAATAAGAAAAGCATTCTTACTGTAAATAATTAGGTTGTTTAATTAAAATATACACAAATTTTGCCAGTTTTAGTCATTATTTTAGATTGATTTCAGATTATTTCTCTAGAATTAGTGAATTTTAATTGCAAAACAATATTTTTAATATATAATGTAAATAAAACACTTGGTTTACCTTATATATTATGGAATTTCACCAAGTAACAGCCTCGTTAATTCAATATTTTTAATATAGTTCTACTAAATAATTTACAAGAAACAAGTGTATGTTACCACTGTGTATTTAATTCAAAATGCAGAGAAGTAAATTTAAAAAGTAACTGTTAAACTAAGCCTCGAATGGATTTTAATTAATCAAAGATATTTTCCTATTTATTTGCAGAATCCTTTAATTAATCAAAGTTCTTTTCCTATTCACTGGTAGAATCCTTTAAACTAAGGAGTCAATCCACTGATCTAATAAAAGTCGAAATATTTTCGTTCCATTTGAAACGAATAAAATGTGTTTATTTGCAGCAAAGTCGCGTCTTAAAGTTTTTGCGACATTCCCAACTTTTGTACGCTTTATAGTATCGTTGAGATTTATATTGTTTTTTTATTATCTAGTGTAAAATTATTCCACAAATATATATAAATAATATTGAGCAAAATGATAGTTAATGTACATATATATAATTGTTTTTAGAATACGTTAAAGGGCTTTATTTCTCCCATAAATGAACTCTTTTTAGATAATGAATTATATTACGAAAATGGTTTTAACCTATTTATAAATAAAAAATCGTATACGAAATCCAACTTTATATCAAATTGTGAAATGTGAGTATTAAAGTCTATAAAGTTTTAAGTCTGATTTTTATTTGTTCAGTTAATTATGACTTGTTTATATAAACAAATATATTAAATGATATCGAATACTCTTATAATTTATCTTTTTGCTTGTAGCATAATCTTTGTTATACATATTTACAAAGCCATTGAGCTATAAGTAAATTGATTTAGGGAAAAATGCAGAGAAATCTATCAGACTTGCATATAAAAAAATAGTTCCAACAATCTTTCCAAATAAGGTGGAGGTTTCCAAAAAATAATTTCTAATTACTTTGCCCAAAATATTCCTGATAAATTTAATGAAGCCTACAATATTTCTGAAAACAATTAAATTAACGGCAGATTTGAGTAATATTTGTATGATGCAGCCCTAAAAAAATAAAAATATAGAAACCCGATTCAAAAAAACCTACCATGAAGATATTTACTAGAGATTAGTGATACTGCAAATTTTAGATATAAATAAATTTGATTGTTTGAATCTCACGATTGGTCTTAATATTCCAAGAATATCCATTTATTTCAATCAATTAACTCTAAAGCATTGGTTTTAGACACATTCAATTGTTTGTGAATTTTCAATCTCATCAGCCTTCGCAATCACGACATTCTTCTTCTACTAATGTTCCTTTTTCCCTTAATTTTACCCTGCATGGTTACTCTGAGCATCTCATATCTCTGCCATCTCATTACATGTTCTAGATTGTGTAGCCTTCTTCTCTTTATACTTTTTGTTAATTCGTATTCTTTATCCATTTCTTATAATACTTCCTCTGTGTTCGGGATATGCGAAGAATCCTTCTGTAACACCACATTTCGAACGAATGTGAATTATCTATGTGTTCTTGTTTCAGTGTCCAGCATCCTTGTGTTTTCTTATTTCAATTTCAATGTCTGGACTGAGTTCATTGTTCACTATTATTTATGTGCACTGACTCCAATGCAGGTTTGTAATTATTCTTAAGTTTTTAGATTGCAGAATTTCAACTAGTTTTTCATGTCTCAGTTTATCGAAAGCTTTTTCGAATTCCAAGTTTATATCTATGCACCTTTCTAACAGAGTAAGTGCCAACGACGTCTCTCTGACGCCTAGTCCGTTTCTGAACACAAATTGGCCCTCATTTATTCCCTCTTTTAATTTATCATTATTGCGTTTGTGTATTCTTTAAGAAGTAAATTAAGTACATGACTTATTAAAGTCATGTGGTTTGTAGGATAGCAAAAAGGTGAAGAGCAACAATTTTCTGAACATAACTACCATTTTTTATATTGCATTAAATAATCGAAGAGTTAAGGTAGCGGCATTAATACATTTAAAATTTTCAACAGGGATTTGATTTGGGCCTTCTGCTCTTCTGTTTCTGATGTTATTTAGGGCTCTTTTTATTTCAAAAATTCGTTATCTTTCACTTCTGGTTCTTCTGTTCAATTGTCTCCAAACAAGTCGTAAATGTATTCGGTGCATTTATTTAATTTATCATTTGTATCGAAAATTTGTATCGTTTGCACTTTTAAGTATACCCGGTTTTCCTTTTATATTAGTATAAGTTATATATTTTATTTATTTGTGAGCTTGAAAGTGTCATGTTTTCTCTAATACCCTTCTTTTTCTTCACATTGGTCTTTTAACCATTTTTCTTTGCTTATTTAATTGAAATATTTATTTTCTCGACTATTTCTTTGTACGTATAATTAACTCTTCCTTTGAAATATCGTCTTCATCCATTAAGTCTAGGATCTCTTCTGTTATCCATTGTTTCTTTTTGTATCTTGTTGGTCATAGAACTTCCTTTTGAATTTGATTTTTATTTTTGTATTCACCAAAACCATTTGTGGTCTATTTCATATTATTTATATTTCTTCTTTTTTATGCTCATCAATTCTTTGTTAATTTCCTCTGCCATAAGTTGTTTTGTGTTTGTATCCCTTAGCTTAATAGTTTCAGTTTGTTTGTTTTCTGATCATCTTCTTATCCATTTCATTTTGAGTCTGATATTTGTAAATACGGAATTATGGTCTGACCCTATGTCGGTATTTGGAAACATTTTTATCGATATAAATGTGTTTTTGAGACTTTGTCTAACCAATACATAGTTTTTCTGGTTTCTTACGTTTTGTCCCTCTTTATCTACCGGTTATTTCCATGTGTAGTGCCTCGGTTTAGGATAATGTATTTGCTATGACAAATTTATTATTTTGGCCGAATTTCATTATTAGCTGGCGAGATTCTAAGAACATTCATGTCTTTTTAATAAATTATGTAAAAGCATTGCTTGTCAATAAATTCCATTTTTCAAAAGTTTGAATCTAATAGTTACTAGTAAGATTCTAAAAAATATTTTTGTTTCAATTTAAATTTGGTTCTCTTTAATAAAATGGAACAAACACATTTTCATATTCAAATGTTTCCAAAGTTTGAATCTCAATATTGCTGACCTGAGGAGATTCTAAAACTAATCCATTTCTTTTCAATAAAATGATGTAAAAGCATCGGTTGTCAACACATTAATTTTTCACAAAGATTGAATTATTCCCGGTCAAATTCTAAGAAAATCCATTTCTTAACAATATAATTAGACAAAGGTATAGGTTACTGATACATTGAGTTGTTTCTAAAGTTTTATTCTCAATATTGCCAATGAGATTCCGAGGAATTCCAAGTTTTATTCAATTAAGTACGGCAAAAATGATGATGATGATTATCAACATATTTTATTGTTTCCAAAGTTTAAACCTAATTTGCAACCATTTTTTAAAATCAAATGAGACAATAGGTATTAGAAGAAGTAATAAATTTGTTATGTTCTATTTGTTTTAGAACATAACAAGTGTATTACTTCTCCCAATATGAAAATTTAGTTCCATTAAGAAAGTAGCGGAACAATTGTCTCCAATGTTTAAAAGAAATAATCTCATTATTACAAATAAGAAAATTCATTTTTCTTTGATCAAATAAGGCAAA
This sequence comes from Ontholestes murinus, assembly GCA_963969525.1. Lineage (NCBI taxonomy): Eukaryota > Metazoa > Arthropoda > Insecta > Coleoptera > Staphylinidae > Ontholestes > Ontholestes murinus. The sequence goes on from OZ018393.1 coordinate 21,349,527, forward strand.
CGTATTGTTGTTTATAAAATAAATTGTTTACAATGTTTAAAAAGCATTGGTTTTCAAAATATTCAATACTTTATGAAAATATGTTTGAACCTTGTTGTTGCAAGATAGAATTATAATCCATATCTTTTGAATAAAATAAAGCAAATGCATAATTGTTTACAAAGTTTGAATCTCAATATTGTTTCTGAAATTACATTTCAGACCTAAACAATTCAATTACGTTTACGATTTTTGTCTTTAAAATAAAGCATAATCTATTTCCCAGTATGTATATCAAAAATTTTATGAAAATGTATTTTGATACTTGAGGCTTCTACTTGGTTATACATTTTGAAATATAAAATAAATCACTTACTTTGTTTGTAGTGTTTTATTTTGTATTTATGAAATTGATCAATAGTTGGCTTTTTACTTTACAAAAATAACATACAAAATATTATGATTTGATAGATTAATAGCGCTGAAAATTGTAACCAAGTTATAAAAAATATAATACATCAATTTCTTAAGAGAATTAAGAATAATTCTGTGTTCAAAATTGTAGACTTTCAATCACCTGAAGAAGTAATAAACTTGCAAAACCTTTGCTGTAAAAATAAACACACTTTTTTGAAAATTACAGAGTTATTCATAACCTTAAAATAAATGAATATGGATTTTCATCATCTTAATGACTCATCAAAGTCATTTTCGAAATAACCTTTGAAAAGAAACTAATTAGAAATTACCTAAAATAGGCTAAGTGATTGTGGAAAGCTTAGAAGGTATTGAAAGTTTGAAGTATATTTTATACATCATCTTCTTTAGATAAAATATGCCGAAAGTATTAGATGCCAATTCATTGAATTGTTTCCAAAACTAGACTGCTATGATTGCTGATGATATTCTAAGAAATTCCATTTATTTCAATAAAATAAGGCAAAAGTATTGTTTGTTAATACATTTAATTGTTTTAAGTTTAAATCTTTTTATTGCTGAGGAGATTCTAAGAAAATTCTTTTCAAACACATTATCGGTAAGTGTTGGTTGTCGGCACATTCAATATTTTCAAAGATTGATTGTTGCCGACAAAACTCTAAGAAAATCCATGTTTTATAATAAAATGAGAAAACATCTTGGGTTGGCAACACAAAGTTGAATCCCATTAATGCTGACAAGGTTCTAACAAAATCTATTTCTCTTCAGTTAAAATAAAATAGGCAAAAGTATTGTTTATAACCACATTCAATTGTTTTCAGGATTTAAAAAGAATCTTTCGAAGATAATCTAAGAAAATCCAGTTCACTTCAATCAGATAAGATTTTAAACATATTGAAGAAAATATTATATATAATATTATTTAAAAAGTGGTAAAACAAAGTGATCCTGTTTTCTTTCTTCAGTATATTCAAGATGTACCACAAAGTAAACGCCTCCACAATTAAACTTTTAAACATATTTATTTGATTGGAGAGAACTGGATTTTCTTATATTATCGTTGAAAATAATAATAATAATATTCATTTGTTGCACTAAATTAAGTTTGAACAATTTACTATAATAATAATCTTCACGTAACTTGAGAAATATATTTCTACAAGTTTGAATTTCTGAATTTTTGTTACTCGATGTTCTTGAATATTACATTTATTCTTATTTTTTACGAAAATATTTGTAGAATTTTTTAATTATTAGTTAATTTTCTACAACAAACTAAAGGATTTTAATATATTTTACTCATGACTCATGAGAACAAAGAAGATGAGAATTCTAAGATACATGGCAGGAAACAGAAAGAACAGGATCTAATCCTAGTTAAAGAGGAATAAGAAGAAGAAAAAATGAGGCAAACGCATTCAATTGTTTAGAAACAAAAATTATCTACTGAATTGATGAGTCTGTTACTTGTTGAAAATCAATATCACTTAATAAAATACACAGTATACGGTTTCAAAAATGTTTTTATTTCTACGACAATGTTTCACCACACAATGGCTTCGTCTGCTAGATAATAAATATTTCTCATTTGTTGAATTGTTCGTGAAATACTGGGCATTCCTAAATAAATATCTAGGATTAAACGCTTAATATTACTTATTAGATAAAACTAAAAATCATAGTTAATATATGAAATGAAAGAGCAACTCAAATAGTTCTGTTGTACTATAGTTTGCAAAAACCGAATCTGTAGATACTGTGCAACGTGCGTTCTGGATTAAGTTCAGATGTGATCCCTTAGGTGGTAAAAACATTGGTAGATGGTATCATCAGTTTTTAATTACCGGCTACCTTTGCAAAGGGAAGAGTATGAGACGGCCAAATGTTTCTGAAGAGAGTGTTGAGCGAGTGATAGACTCTCTCACTCGCTCAACACTCTCTTCAGAAACGCGTATCCCGACGAAATAATTTCGGAAAGCTAGTCGTGAATTAGCAATTCCCGTGATGTCTGTTTGGAAAGTTTTACGGAATCTTTAAAATAACATAGGATTGAAGCAGCTGTTGCAGCAATTACACCAAAAACATTAAACAAAGTTTGAGAAGAATTATCTTATCGACTTGATGTATGCTCTATGATGACGAAAGGTGCACGAGTTGGACATTTGTAAGCTTATTTCGTAATAAATATTACAATGCGTTAAATTCCCGATATTCATATAAAAACACCTGGTGCTATAAACGTGTTTATATTTATATTACTAAACACATGGAGGTGTAAAACAAAATAAAGTGTTTATTTTCCCAAAAAATCAACTACGACGTAGTAAAGATCGCTACCATGATTTACATTAAGTTACATTGAAGCTTTCTTTAGATATCTGTAAGCAAGACTCTACAGTTTCAAAATTGTAAATTTTGAAAGTGTGAAGATTATGAACAACTTACTATAGCAAAAACTTTAATTTTAACTGCAGGTCAGATCAGATTATATATTTAGGAATAAAAGAAGAAGAAGAGATTAAAAAGGTTCTGAGTCTTTTTGCATCAAATGAAAGCTATTGCCAAGTGGATATAACAGTAAACTATATGTTTGTGATATTTTTGAATAGAAATAGAACAATAAGCTAAGAAAATAATGATAAAAGTAATAGCAGCAAACATCTGGGAGAGTAATATGTATAATTATAAGTTAAATATGTGAACGATAAGAACAACAGAGGTGAGCTTGAAATAAATAGTATATTGAGGAGAAGCGTCAAAAACCATAAGGTCTCTAAAAATTGAAGTTTAAAAAAATAAAATATTAAAAGTAAAGAAAAAGCTTACTTAAAAAGGGCATATGTAAAAAAAAAACTAAAACGTAGATCAAAATTTAATCAACTCCAGAAGGTATTATAGAAACAAAACATTTTATTAAAAATATACGAAAAGTAGTAAAAAACCGAAGAGAACTATAGAAGAAATTTACCAAAATGTAACAGAAAATATTAAGTAGAAATGAATAAATACAAGTTTGTACTTTGAATGAAAGATTATCGATATTACGGAGCAACAGAAAAGAGGAAAGAGTGACTTTGAGGAGTGCTAGACGCGGAACGGAGGAAATGAATGGGCGAGGGATATGGGAAATGCGGGCTGTGTGATGAAGGAAAGAATATGTGGAGCCATTCAACATAATGAAGAAGTATGAAAGAATTGACGTGAGAATATGGGGCAAGAGTAAAAATTCTGACTATATTAGGACGGGAAAGAGGAAGGGAGTGGGAAGATGGAGACTAGGAGAGAGTTATGGTTGTTTTGTATACTTTGATATATGTTTTGTAAAAATTGAGAGAAGTAAAACTCTTGTTATGATCCATTTCTTTATTTTCAGATACACGTTATTGAAAATAAAGAAATGGAACATAACAAGAGCTTTACTTCTCCAAATTTAAAAATTTGGTTTCATCAAGAGAGTAGCAAAACCAGTATCGATTATATGTTTTGTATATTTTAGAGTGCCAAATAAAGGTTATGGAGCAACAAGTGTTTTTCTTCTTCAAATTTAGAAGAAATTCATAAAAAATGTTTTCTAATTAGTATAGAAGTACTAATCATAAAAAACATTGCATTTGTTAAATATTAGAATATTACGCTAGGAATAACATAAATTAGATATTTGTGAAATGAAGGTTTCAAAGTTACCTTATAATCAACAAAAATACATTCTAGTGAAGATTCATTATTAATAGAAACTTTAGAATAATATAAAGAAGTCACAAAGAAATGTAAACAAATTGATATTAAAGTTGCACGTAATACGAAAGATAAAAAGTTTGAATATATTTTATAAAAACTTAAATTAATGGAACTTAAGAAAGATAAAACTATAGGAAAATCTAGTTAAAAATCAAAACCAAAACAAGAAAAAAGATGATTCGTTAAAGGACCGATATGCTATGCCTGTGGTTAAAAGAAAACCGCCTAAAACCATTACGTTTTAATGCCTTCAATTGCCTTACGTTGACAAGATCCATATGTCAAAATCAGTCTGAAGCTATTGTTGACAGAGAAATAATAATTTAAAACCTTTATTTAGAATGATCAGGAATTTAAATTTTCTAACGCGTACGCCAAATAATTAGAAAGCATTTAATAATTTCCTGTATAAAGTGTATAAAATGTGAATTTGCACATTCTCTACACATTTTAGTAAAGAAAATATGAAACAATGAAAGGGATAATCAATTAGTATAATGTAGAATATATTAATTAGAGAAAAATTATATTAAATTAATGTAGAATATTAACTATTTTAATTAACGTAGGGTATATATTTTTTGATAAAAGTCTAGTAACAACAATAAATGAAAGTGACAGATGTTTTGCATCAACATTTAAAAGTCATTTGATATTTTTTTGTGTAGGCTGGTTGCTTTATTTAATAGTTGCCAATTATTTTCTATTAGAAAACTTCAAATTTTAGGTGAAGACTTTCTAAGAATTGTAATATTAAAAGATTTTTTATTATTGTTGTCTAATTTATAACATTATACATCAGTTTTAGATTTATGTCTTCATTGCTTAATTATAATTACCAGCATTGAATTGACGAGGAAGATGAAACTTCATAATACATTATTTATTAAACAAAACAACATTGGATTCATCATATAAAAAAATGAATCCCTCTAAATTGTGTTTGTTTATTTCAATTATACTCTTGACTTTTAATTCTGATATCCATGTCTCCTAAACAGTTTGTTTTATTGAAATGCCTGAATGTTAGTATAATACTGTTATAAAGCGGCGACTTGTCAAAAGTACAGGTTTTTTAATTATTAAGTTGAAGATATACAGAGCATTTCCCAAAAATATCTACAAATATTCAGCTGTAATTAATTATATTAGTATTATAAATTGCTGTACCACGAAATAATTTTACAAATAAATGTGATAATTTTAAACTTCAAAATCATGCATTGATGATTCTTTCAAATTAAAGTGTTTCATACCGTTGCTTAAAATTGATATATTAAATATATTTTCGTATTTTTTAATGTATTCTGTTGGAAAAAGGCTAGAGACTAGAACATTACTTATTCTAGCGTATTCTTGACCTACCACAGTAAATGATACAATTGCCTATAAACCAAACTTACATTAGTAACTATAAATTAGCCTAGGTTATAAGTTCGCTAGTTTAAGTGATAACGTAGACTCTAGGTTAATGCATAGTTGATTGAGGTAGGTACCTAAATTAATAACTATAGATTAGCCTCGGTCACTAGTACGTAAGTTCAAGCAATAACGTAGACTTTAGGTTAAGCCATACTTGATTGAGGTAGGTCAGGAGTACGATAGATAGAAAAATAATACATTGAGGCGAGTCTGATTTCTTAACAAAATTTAACTAATTTAGTATTCATATTGATTTACAAATAATTTAATTAAGAATAAAACTGATTAAATAAAAATAAAATATGTAGAAAGTTTTACGCGTGAATGTACAGAGATATTATTGGTCAGTGGTATAAAGGAAAAGCAACAATTTGTAAACAATATTTTTGGAAATAATTTACCTGCTAATATAATTTCAGAATTATTATAGAGATTTCTCAAAAACTTATATTTATCAAAAAAAAAATAATATGTGAGCCTTTTGTATTAATATGATCCACTTAACATTTTCATTCTTGACCATGGGAAACTAGGCCAAACTAAATTTATAATTAGTAGTTAGAATTCTTATTATTATTTCTTGAGTTACGTAAAGTGATTAGATTAAGTAAGCTATTGATAATGAGCACATCGTATCTCGAAATATGCATACAGCACATAAAAAATATACTGTGAAGAAAGTGAACTCTAACTTATATTATTTATTTCGTTTGTTATTGAGAAATTTTTCTGACGTCATTAATTTTAATTATTTTGAATCAGATTTAACACTAGTTAATCGCGACTCACCAATATAGGGTTGATAAACTAGCCCTTGGTTTTATGACAATATGACTACAAAACGGAAAATACATTTTAAAATATATAAATATTATTTTTGATTACCTCATAAAGCTTGATGTTGCAGCGACAAGTATCTTATGAATATTTGAGCTTCCCATTAAAAAATAACGACGCTATCAGCTAAGCACTATATTTTTTTACCTCTCATAAATAAATATACTCTATATAAATTTATATTGACGTATTTATTACAGGTATATATCGCGTTTAAATTTAATCCCTTTATATGAAAAGATATATACGAATGAATTTCTTATCAATGAAAAAAATGAATCATTATTATAATTTTTAAAATTTAATTTTCATCCAATATTTAAGGAACGATGATTACAAATAAAAAATTAATTGTTCATAAGGATTAGAAATAAATTATCATTATTAAAGTCTATGTAATTGCCTTTTAAACTATGCTCTTAGATCCCATTTAATTATTTTAAATTTGTAATATAATTTTATAAAGTAGAGTTTTTTTCTTCAAAATATATATGTTGGTATATTCTTATTTATTCTTTAATCCTAATTTGAGTTTAATCTCTACCAATTAATATTTGTTACAAATCATGCATTCATCACCCCTAGTATTAATTTTGAAAGTATTTTTGAAATAATGGATAAAATACGTGCGATTTGTTTTATCCTTCAACATATTATTAAATAAAATCTTGTTAATTATTGTTATTAAATAAAGTCTTGTTGGATTCATGAAATGTTTTCGTATTTTTAGTTACATAGTTAAAGCTTTAATTAGAAATTCTATAAATATATAAATAGTAAAATTTGATGAATTGATTAATTAAGAATTACAAGGATTTAATTACATAGTTTATACAACTATGATTATTTTTAACTATTAATAGTTTTAGAAATTTAAATTATCATAATTATCGTTATTATTAATATAAATTGATAAGAAATTCATACAGATACGCTGTATTTATATAAAGCACAATTAGGGTATGTATCAAAAATTATGCAGGTGATATGGGAATATGGTTCTTTCAGCTTCTATCACACGTCGGAGCTTTTCAGTCGTTCGAGAAGAGGCGCGTTTGCGGTTATTTCAGAATCGTCCAAAGTGATGACGACCGGTGAGCCCCTTCCATCTTCTTCTGGTATCGAAGCCCGCCTATCGAAACTAACAGTATTGACATCTAAGCTAGTCGCCATTCTAGGCAGGTGGTTGGATCTATCGACGGTCGGTTGCTCGAAGCTACGGGAAATTTTTGGACGATCACTTCTTTCTAAAACAACCGTCGGATGATCCACGGACCTATCTATGGACCTGGAATCGAAACTAATCGTGGGCCCTTGAAAACTATACGACGGCCTCTCTATGGTAATCGAGGCCTTCCTTCTAGGCTGCTCGAGGCTAATAAAATTCCTGTGCCTGTCCATCCTATCTACCGCACATGAAGACCTGCGATTTCGGAATTGCTGGTAATGCGACAGCATCGGCCTCTCTGTCTGAATGGAAGGTCTGTGTTTCGCGTGGCAATGCGCCCTCTCTATCGTTATCGATGGTTTTCTATCTCTATAATTTATCATTGGCAACATAGAACTGTATCCGGTTAATGACGTCGGGCTTCTTTCGTTCAGTACCATGTGCTGGATGTCCATGGCACTTTTCGCCCGTCTCGGCGGATTCAAGAACGCCATCGTCGAACTGCCGACGAATACTGAGTTCAGGCGTGGTCTTCGAGGTGGGTTCGGTGATGGTAAACCGGAATACGTGTCGAAACAGTTGACGTTGTATTTTGAAAATGACATCCGCTGCTGAAACAAAGAAAATATGATTAAGTCATCTTATTGCGTATCAATCACTCTACATGTTAATTTTCTCACAAACATATATAATATAAAGCTATTGGAGTTATACTGAACACCTTCAGAAGACTTCTTCGTATAAATAAAAATTTCCGACGCAAAAATACACTTATTACATAGGTATTATATATAGATACAATAAAATATGGTAAACCACATCAGTATTAATATTCTATTTCTATTTGTCACTTATCATGTGTCATCAGGCATCTATCATGAGTTTGTTTGCCGCCTAACATTTGTTATTTAATATAATTCTTCATTTGTAATCATTTGTCATGTGATATCTGCCATCTATTATTTATCAAATTATAAAAGAAAATGTTTTTTGTTTACTACACTATTTACATACCAACATTCTAAAACAGAAAAAGGTTTTATAAAAGTCGCTAAAACAAAATGTCATAGATAGAATTAAGAACCAAAAGCCCCTGAACAAAAGTTAGCTATAAGGACTTGTAAGTTTGCATCACTATTGATAAATTAAGTCAAGGTTCATTCTTCCAGTTGTGCTTGGTATCTAGTTTTTTTTTGTGGAAACTATAAAAATGCATTTTAACTATCTGCAGGAACTGTTCTTATAAAAACCAGCCTAATGAAGAAGTAAAATGATGAAGGAGCAGTGTTGTTAAGAGCCCTCTAGCCTTTGTTACAATGCTTATATTATTAATTAAACCTGATGCAGTGAAATTCAACGTCAATTGACCGTGAAACGTGCATAATTTAATCTAAAGTCTCTAGATTAATCATAATTGTAGCCACCAGTAATACTTTTCGAATTGCTGAGGGCATGCCCATGACTCTTTGTCAACTCTTAAATAGAAGGATTTTGGAAAAGTTATATTGTTTGCCGAACAATGTCTGGTCTCTTCATTAACATTTACATCGGTGAAATGCTTGTGATCAGGGTTCTTATATTTTCAGGGTCATTCATAAGCCGTTGAACCAATTTAACGTAACATTTGGGGATTTCTAAGTAATTCTATTTGAATTCAGCTTTGAACATGCAACAATGTTTGTAAGTTTATTCCTAATAACTTTAAATCTATTAATCGTCCTATTATTTCCAAACCGCAAGAAAAAAAGGGAGTTGATATTATGTCAGCTTGTTATTTTAATGTGGCGCTACTTTTATTACTAAGAAGATGTTTATTCTCCTCAAGAGGTGGTGTCGCTATTAGCGTCCCTGCACTGTGGTCCTTTTGTGAAGGTCAGGAGTTTCTGCCAGGGGAAGCCCTTTAGCTGTTCTTCAGGAAGCACAGGTTTCCCGAATTTCTCCATGCGTTGTCGCCTGTATGCTTCGCATATACACAGTTGGTGTTGGTTTTATTAGTAAGAAGATGTTTTTTCTCCTCATGAGGTGGTGTCGCTATTAGCGTCCCTGCACTGTGGCCTTCATGGTCCTTTTGTGCGCATCTAGATGTTTTACTCCTGTATACTCCTGTGTCTTCAATAAAGATCAAGGGTTTCTACCAGGGAATGTTCTTTAGCTATTCTTCAGGAAGCACAGGTTTCCGGAATTTCTCCATGCGTTGTCGCCTGTATGCTTCGCATGTACACAGTTGGTGAAAGTTTCGTCTTTTACCATGTCATGGATGGCATAGGGGACTTTCCTCGTTTCCCATCCTATAATTGTGTTTATTCAGGTCACAGTGCTCAGTGGCTAGTCTTGCGATTTTTTTTTAGTTTCAATCTGCTCCGTCCTGGCAGCATCACTATGTTATCAGGGACCATCTAGAAAGAGTCTCTTTTCATTTTGGTTGTGCCATGTCTTTTTGTGCTTCTCTGCTAGCTTGCGTCGGATTATTTATTTTCCGATTTTATGGAGTATACCAAAAGCGAGTTCAGATCCTATGAATTCACCTGGTGCCCCTTATTTGGCCAGCAAGTCGGCCCCCAAGTGTCCAATAGTTCCTTGATCTTTGGGTATTAATACTAGCTGTGTTTCTCTTTTGAAGATGGTTTAATAATCACATATATTTTGAGAAAAAAAGTTTCAGTATCTTTTAATATATGGCAAAAATTAGGCTTAACTGTATTGAAGTAACAAAATTTTAAGAAAGCATAGAATTGTATAGTTATTTTCAAACTTTCTTTTTGGCATTCGTACCATGAAAAATATATTTTTTGTAGACGGCTTTTCGGCTTCATCCGATCGATTTTTATATAGATGATCGTGTAACTTATACTAACCATTATGGTTAGTTTTTACAGGAAAATTTTTAAGGAAGTTGATTTATTTTTACATATATGTAAAATTTGGAAGCTTTTTATATCAAACCAATAAAACTTATACTCCAAAATTTGATTAATACATCAAAGCTGTAAACAAATATATTTCTTTAATATAAAAATGCTCCCTATAAAGTTATTCAGATATATAGATAAAAATCCTTCATCTTAAATAAAATAAGGCTTGTAAGTGTGCATAATTATTACAGTTGTGCCTGGTATCTAGTTTCTTGTGATGCATCCTGGATTATTTCCGTTATAAACTTTAATACTGAATTTTAATAAGGCGCAGTAACTTTTCCTATAGATGAAGATCTTATTAAAGTTATGATGTAGTGGAGGAGGGATTTTATGTCTGTGTTTTACCTACTTTGTCTCGTTCAATTGCGTGCGCCATTTGGAAGCAAGTGCACAGATGCAATTTGTTTGCGGCACGATTCGCACTCGTTCTGAGCGGTTGGCTCAAATTTTTAGACACGAGTCGCACTCGTGGTTGTAGGTGAAAGGGTGGATTAAAACTGGTATAATGATACGCAAGAAATGTTTCCATTGACTGTGAAATTTGCACAGTGAACTCCGCCTTCAAGTCTTGTGATTTAAATTTTAAAGTTATTGTGAGTTTATTTTATTTTGTAAGATTGCTTTAGTAAGACTTGTAAAGCAAATAAACTAAACTAAAGCCTGCATCTTCGGGTTGTGCTTCTAATCCTAAAAGATTTTGTACATGATCTATTAGATCAGAGTAATTTTATATGAGTGCATTATTTACAAGCACAATATTATCCATATTTGGATCGGAAGGCAATGCTATTTATGAAAACATGTTTTCCACTAGTCCATAGTTTTCTGAATTTTGCTGAAGCAAGACAGCTGTCTTATTGAGGGTTCCGGGTCTTGATCGGTTTACTTAGGGTGCTTAGTAGATTGGGTCAGAAATTAAGTATCACGAGTCTCGTATATTCAGAACTTTGTTGGATTTGTACTAGTTTCAAGTAATTCCAAAAATGATTATTTAGACTCCGCAAATAGCATTTGTTTTTGGATATTTCTATATATTTTTTAGTCACCAAGAACACTTTAAATTACTAATGGTACGATCATAAGTTCGGGTCACTTTCTGAAGCATAAAAAAGCTTCAGGCAATTTCTGTTTTCTGAAGGATGTCTGAATGTTATTTATTTTTGGCTCATATAACTCTTGTATCTATAAATTATTTGTGATCGGGGTTTTTATATTTTAAGAGTCATGCATTAGTCATTCTACCAATGAATTTTCAAATATTTGGCGTAATATTTCTTTATTTAAAAGCAATTTTATTTGATTCCCTTTTAAATATCAATAATATCCACAGAATTTATTTGTATTGACTCTAAACCTTCAAGCCTTTCCATTCAACACAAAGCAAATGGTGTCGCACTGATGTCAGCTATTGGTCTTTATGAGCTTTGTGCTGTAGATTAAAGTGCTGTTTCTCTTAACAAGAGGATGTTTAAACCACCACGTATATTTAAGAAGTTTAAGAAGCTAATCTCAGCATCCTTTAATATACGGCCAGCAAATATTAAACATAACTACTGAATATCTGCACCAAATTTTTAAGAAAGCATCGACTAGAATTTTATGGGTCTTTTTGACTTCGAATATATTATTTTCTTTAGGAATTATTTACTATGAAGGCTTTTCAACTAGATTCTCTTCATACTCATTCTTGCTTTTTTGTCTTGCTGGTCTTTGCCTATCATATTCCTTATAATGACTAAGTCAGTCTATACAGGGAAAATCTTTGAGGCAACTAATATTATTTACAAATTAAACACAATAATTACAACAGTTATTTATTTATATGGTGAATGATACGTGAATGTATTGAAACCATTGGTCAATATATAAATAAATAACTGTTATACAAAACAAAGTAATTATTGTGTGTAATTTGTGATTTAATATGTATATCGAAGTAGAAGCCTCCATAGTTAATGAGTTAATATTATTTAGCATATATGACAAATTGAAAAGCTTCTTATATTAAAACAAATTCGCGTAATTACATTTAAGGCCTGTGCATAAGCACAAGAATAGAAAATCCTAAAATATTTTGCACTTGATCCATTAGAGCGGGGTCACCTTGTATAAATGGATTATTTACCTTGAGAAATATTTGTCATATTTGGTTCGGCAGACAATACTAGTTATGAAAACATATTTTCCACTAGTAAAGACATTTCTGAATTTTGCACAGAAGTGTTATTGAGAATTCCTGGCCTTGACTTTAGTGTGTACTTGATAGTTTTGCTAAGAATTAGATAAAGCTTCCCTAGTAGTAGTAGTAGTGTTAGGCTATCGACCACGTGGTCCTTCCTCCATGTGTGATTTGTGTATTTGTGTGTGTGTAAATGAGCTTGTTACTTTAAAGGATCGCCTCCGTCACTTTAAAGCACCATTAATTGTATCCCAATGGTGAATGGTACCGATCACCCATCCAATTGCTGACCCGAACTAACGTTGCTTGACTCTCGCTAACGCTAGTTCGGTCGCAACCGAATGCGCCACCACCGGCGTGTAAAGCTTCCCTTATTACATAGTTGCGAATTTACACCACTGGCATAACTATTAGTTAATTCCACAGAAGGATTACTTAAAAAAATATTTAGACGCTGCACTAAGCATTTTTTCTTATTTATTTAATTATTTACGTCATTCTTGGATATCGTTATAAATTTCCCTCTAGATATTACTTTTTCAGATTTTCATTGTAAATTTGATTTTAATTATAATTATATATTATTAAGTATTTGTAAGTAAGTTCAAATAGGTTTAAAAGGTAAAAAACAAAATTGAAATCATGAATCAAGTATTTGTACTTAAAATGTTGAGCATTGGACGCAACAAATTAGCTAATAAGAAATCAAAAATAAACAATCGTATGAAAATCTAATTGGATTGAATAAATTTCAATTTTAATTCTTTAAAGATTATTATAGCCACTATGAATACTCTCCAAATTGTTAATGGCACCCTTATGACTCCGTATCAACTCCTGAAGAATAGAAGGGATGCGGGCTAGATCTATTATCTGCAAAAAGGCATGTGAATTTTTGAGCATGTGATTTATTTCTGAGTTTCGGTTCATCAATTGAAATCGGTGAAATGTTTATGATCAAGATTTTTAAATTTTTAGGGTTAATAATTAGTTTTGTATCAACTGATTGCCAAGGATTTGTAGTAACATATATGAATTTTCAAGCAATTCTGTTTGCGTCCAGTTTTAAAATTTAGAGAAATAATTGATAATGACTCTCAATCCCCGAGTCATCACATTGATCCCAAACCAAAGAAGTTGTACTGATATCAGCCGCTGATTTTTGTAGGCTTTAAGCTGTAGGACATGTTACTGCTTTTATTACTAAGAAAAAATGCATAACGACAAGAAAGGTGTAATTTTTGACGAATAAATTATTGTATGTAAGTAAAGTAATGCATTTTCAATGCTATTTTATTACTGTTAAACCAAGAAGAGAAAAAAACCCAATAATCACTATATAATACTTTAGATATAAATCAGAATGTAATAGCATATCATTATTTAATTTATTAAAAATTATAGGAAAAAAATCAAATTACAATTGTATAGGAAAATTAAGTTGTAAATGCAATCAAACTTTTAAATACATTTATAATAGTACTCGTTTGCATAAATATATAGAACCCATATTAAGATAATGACAATATCTGATTTTCAAATCAACATATATAGTGTTCAAAATAAACCAAATTTGAAAATCAGACATTGTCAAATTGGTAGAAGTAAAACTCTTGTTATGTTCTATTTCTAAAGAAATTCCATCAAGAGAGTAGCAGAACAAGTATATCAGACATTGTCGTTAACTTAATTGAAAATGGATTTTCAACGCGTATAACGTAAATATTATAGTTATTGATTTTTTTTCCGAGCACAGGTTTTGCTATTGTTTCGATTTATTCAAATTGTAATTAGGGACAAAAAATCAAAACAATTAGTAAATATGTTTAATTTGGATAAGAGAATTTTACACCGTTGTATAATTGCATAATTAATAATAAACGTTTTGTGCTTATTTTATCTATAAGATCTGTATTTGGCTGTTTGCGTATGATACGAGGACTACGTAAATACACCTTTAACGTAAAGTAAACATACACATGGATAGGTTGATCTTTGATCTAATAGTGTATTACACAATAATATTTGTAAATAAATATTTGCAGAATTAGCTAAGATATTAGATATTTAAGTGCATTAAATACGTAGATCTGTGAAAATATGAGCTGTGTAATAGCTGTACGAGTAAATAATGATACATTAAAACAACAAGAGAACAGCAACGAATATTAAATTAACCTTCAGGTTAAATAGATTGGAATCATTTTAAATGAATGTATTATCGTTCTTAATTATTTTTTTATACAGAGTATGGCTGAATAAATAAGATAAAAATACATTCAATTAAATGAATTGTAAGGTTAGTAGGTTATAGGTTACCCTTCAATTAAATACGTATACAACTTTAATTCAAAATAAAAATAATAATGGCAAAAATGAATTTATGAATGACTATTGTAATATAGGTATTGTGGAATACCATTCATTTTACAAACATATTTAAACATAATTTAAAATAAATTGATTATTTGTAGAGACGTTTACTTTGTGGTACATGTTGAATATAATGAAGACTTTATGATTGATAATAACTAGCTGTTAGTCACATGTAATTTTAAATAAAGTGATACAACAAAGTCTTCGGGTCTCCTTCTTTAATAAAATAAAATGTCTTAATACGACTACTATCAATGTTGAAGTTTGTTAGGAATTAAATTTGAAGCGGTGCCGAAAAAATATATCCATATACTTATTCTCTAATTAATAAAATCCCGATATTTGCTAAATAATGTTAATATTCCTTATTAAAGAATTTTTGTTAAGGTATCGTTTGCACTACTTTAATTGGAGGGTAGGATAAGTGAATCCATTCTAATAAATCGTTTAAAACACTACCGAAAACTTTCAGCTCTTTCGATGCAAAATAAAACCTTTTTAAGATTAAACACTTACACATCTTAAAAATTGTCATGGTTATCTATGGCAACTTGACTTTAAAACGTATTTATACGTTGAAATTTTGATTTGAATTAATTGTGACCTTTTGTTCACAATTACAATATTACAATAAGTAGAGGACCGACTCAGATCATTATTTCATCTTGTTTGGTCTAATGGCTAGGTATGATTTTATTAAATTGTAACCTCTTATTCCGTAAAGGTTAAGTTTTCCCAATAAAATGTTATGGTTCATGCTATCAAATGCCTTGAAGAGATCCAGCAATATTCCTATTGGAATTTTCTCTCTCTCTCTCTCTCCATCTCTCTCTCTCTCCAAGGCATGTGTAGTACTGCTTAAATAATTAAATATTTCTGTGGCTGTAGATCTGATCTATAATAATAAATCACTTTATTGCCCAACAGGAAACCCCATTTACAAGACAAACATATATATATATATATATATATATATATATATATATATATATATATACACACAAATCATAATATACAAAACATTACTCTAATATTTAATCATAAAGTTATAATAACAACTTCAAACATTGAAGCTAACACACAATATCATTACAAATGATCAAAGAAAATGTCCTCATAGCGAGTCATCGCATTTCGACACATAACCTGAACTGGTGCTCTCCGTAGACAATTGGTACGGGCACCTGGAATGTAGAATGTGCTGGTGTGTCTTGAGCCTAATCTGGGAATGTGGAAGTCTAGTTTCGACAATAGGAAGGGAGCGTCCACTCTGTTGTGAATGATCTTCCAGAGAAACTTGGCGGTGAGCTCTTCTCTTCTAGCGGCAAGTGACATCATACCATGTTTTTTCAGTAACAAACCCTGATCAGTATCACGTTCGGAATAAATGCCATCTACTTTGTATGATAAATATTTTAAAAATCGACGATGAACTCGGTCCAATAGCATGTTCTGATTCATATAAAATGGATACCAAACAAGACACCCGTATTCGAATTTGCTGACGACATATGCAAAATATAAAGATTTTATTAGGTCGATGTCACTGAAGGGCGCACAAGTACGCATAATAAACCCTAACATTCTAGATGCAGACATTGCGGTGTTGCTAATATGACTAGTAAAGTTTAAGTCATTGGTGAATAAAATGCCTAGATCCTTAATCTCGGTACAGGTTGTGAGTTGCAAGTCATTAATTGCGTATATCGTTGGTAGAACATTGGATTTCCGTGAAATTGACATGGAACAGCACTTGTGAGGATTAAGGATCAGTTTATGTGATTCACACCAGGATACAAATATATTAATATTATTCTGTAGAGACACAACATCATTTGGTGAGGAAATTTTACTGAAGAGTTTAATATCATCTGCGTAGGCCAAAACTTGGCAGGTTAAGGAATCTAGAAGGGAATTTATAAAAATAACAAAAAGTATGCTAAACGATTAGATAGGTAGGATTTCATTATTTGTAGTAGACTCGGCGCGGCCCCAAGGTCAGCAAGTTTCATTAGAATTACCTCATGGTCCAGGGTATCAAAGGCTCGCGAAAAATCCGTGTATACTACATCCACTTGGCCTTTCTTATCTATAACTTCAAACACATACTGAGTAAATGAAGCCAGATTGGTTGTTGTCGATCTACCAGGCATGAATCCATGTTGGTTGGAGGATATGAATGAGGATACATTCTTAAGAATTGTAGAGTGGATTATCTGTTCGAATATTTTGGAAAAATTACTTAACAACGCAATCGGACGATAATTTTCTAGACGATGTTTCTCGCCCTTTTTAAATACAGGACTAATCTTTGCCAATTTCCACCTTGTAGGAAATGTACATGTGCTGATAGCGAGGTTTATAATAATCTGAAGCGGCTTAGCAAAAACAAATCTACAATCTTTGATTAAGAATGAGGGAACAGAGTCATCCCCAGCAGATGTTTTATTGGGCAATAATAAGAAATATGCTGAGATATATTTAACCTCGAGAAGCCTTACAGCAACTACTCATTCCAAAATTGAGAAAACGCTTAACAAAGTGTTTGGTCTATAATTCATAAAAACCTTTTTATATATTGGCCTAATAATACCCTGTTTCAGACATTCAGAAAAAATGCCAATTTTTAGGCACTTATTTATTTGATAATTTCAACAGTTTTGTGGGGATTTCGTCAAAACCATTTTTTTTTTTAAAGAATGTATAATATTAATTATTTCGGTTTCACTGGTTGGATACAGAAACAATGTGTTTGGATTTTTTTTCAATGTTATGCGTAAACGATGTGATTTTATAGTATTTATTCTGTTCGCAATGTTGCAAAAGAAGTTATTCAATTCATTTAAATTATTTTCTAAAAATTCATTACTTTTGGTTGAGGTAGTTTTTTTCTTAGGTACGTTTTTGAGAAAGAAAGACATATTAATTCATGTCATTTATTTATTAATTGAACTTTACAATACAGAGAATATTGTTAAAGCTGTTTGTATATAAATACCTTTTTAGATTCCTTTTTTAGTAATTTTTATAATACATTAAACCTTATTTAATAAAATAATTTGGCATAGTGGTATTTGTACAAATGAACAATAATTATTTATTGTATTCCATCCGATGTAGTTCATTAGTTGACACTTAAGATGATAAGTGCATATATTATTAAATAGAAAATGTAGAATTGTTATATAATTAATGGCCCTTTAGAGTGACGGGGACGATTCTTTAAAGTAACAAGCTCGTTTACACATATACAAATGCACAAATAACACGGCGAAGGACTACGTGGTCGATAGCACACAGTTTTTTGTATAAATTGTACTCTTCACGCACATTCTCACAGAAATACTACTACTAGAAAATAACATTGTTTTGACTATATGCTATAGTATAAAAATAATTATTCAACTTTATAATTATAAAAAAAACATTAATACAAAATATACATATGACTATATAAAATGGGTTAGTCCGTTCATATATTAATATTATTTAATTATTTATTAAAATATAGTAATTGCTTCTCAACTTAAAACATCGCCGACCATATACAACTATAAGTAGGATGTGTAACTAGAGTTGCATATGTTAACTTATATGAAATAGAAAATAAAAATATGATTTAAATTATAATATATTCTATAAATCTATTGGGCTGTACATAAATGATGTCTAATTAATTATTAAGTAATAATAATCCTAAAAAAAATGACATAAAGGAATGATTTAGATATGGTTGAGTTGTGTGCGAAATATTTTTTAAAACTTCACGATATTAACCTGTTAAATTCATTGCTTAATTACCAGGAAAACTTATGCATATAACACAAGTATACATGATTTTGGACCTGAGCAACCAAAAACTATTTATAAGGTAAATTGGGGGGTTGAATCCAAATCAGTAGCCCGTTTTTTAAATTGCTTCTAGTTTTCGATATACTCAACTAATTCATTGTTTAACTGTTTTTGATCATTAATGGGCATTTATTGATTAAAAAGTATAAATCAGAAATGGATAGAGGTTGAACTGAGTCTTTTATACTGATTGGAATCTGTTTCGCCCATTAGTGTCCAACAGTAGTCGCTCATCATGCCTTCGTCGCAAAATCCTTGGTATCTCCTTTTGATTTATGCTTTATCTATGTGTAGTCGCTCACCTTGCTCGTCGCTCGTGTCTCCCAAGTTTTGTAAGAAAAAAATCAAGATGTGAATGCAGAAAATATATCTTGATAGACATTCGAGCTAAAGTCTTGTTAAAGGTTAAAAGGTACTAAAATTGTTATCCGCGACGACCTCACGCCTGCCCGTTTAGCACTAATCAAGGCTGCTTCATCCAAACTAACCAATAAAAATGTTTTTACTAACTACGGCCAGGTATACATTAAGGTAGCTGATGGCACTAAGAAAATATTTAAAATTGAGAACTTAGTAAATATATAGTTATAATAATAGCACAGTCACTTATTTATTTGATATATTGGTTCTACGCAAATTAATCAAGCGCGATTTTTATTCGCTATTTTTTCTAAATCATTTTTTTAGTTATTTTTTTTTATACTTTCAATTTGTCTCCATAGTATATTTCTTGTGAATAAATTTATTGTTTCATTGTTAATTATATTCTTGCCATTCATCATGCATTAAACAATTGATACTATATTAAAATGTTAACTTTAAATTAATTTTATCATAAATGATACCTTCTCAACTCAAAATTGCGCACATTAATGTTAGATCATTGCTTCCGAAAATTATTAAGTTAAAGAACTTATTTTAACGCATAAAATTGATATCTTAACTTTATCTGAGACTTGGCTAAATCCAACTGTTCCTAATAGTGCCTTAAATATTAGTAATTATGTGCTTGTTAGGAATGACTGTTTGTCAAGAGGAGGTGGAGTTGCGATTTACATATCTGAATCACTGAACTACAGCCCGATTAACACAGTTACAGATATTGAGATATTTGTATACTAGTGAAAATGCAAAGTTTTAATGTTGTTGTAGCCGCTCTCTATCGTCCACCGAATTTTCATCACACTCAGTTCTTAAATGAGTTTGAAAATACTATTATAAACTGTTTCCCCTTATCAGAAAATATAATATGTTGTGGCGACCTAAATATAGATCTATTAAAATCTGATAATAACTCTTGCTCTCTATTATATGACGTACTTGATGGTCTTAATTTACAACAAATTATCAATGAACCAACACGGGTAACTAATACTACATCTTCACTCTTTGTCAATATTATTTTTGTATCAAATCATATTGACATTGAAATGCATTGACTGTCCGTTTTCCGATCATGATGCAGTATATGGTACTTTTAAATATAACCATGTTGACCGAGCTGCAGAACTACATATGTTTCGTGACTACCGAAGTATAAATATGAATGAATTTTTAAATTGACTTGAACAATAAGCCATTTCAAAATATACTTTATACAAATGACACAAATGATAAATTATCCTTATTTAATACTTATATATTGGATATATTTAACAAGCATGCACCCTTAAAATCCAAAAAATTCTCCAAGAAAGCTAGTCCATGGTTAACCGACCATATAAAGCTCCTTATTTACCTACGCAATACAGGTTACAGGAAATCCGGTAACCCAGCAGACTGGGACTACTATAAATCATTGCGTAACTATACGACCACTGCAATAAAAAATGAAAAGCGTGCATATTACTCACATATTTCTCGTAACAAAAGTAAAGAGTTTATCTGGAAACATCTGGATTCTCTAGGACTTAAAAAAGTGTCCACAAAAATACCAACGTCGAGATAGTATTCCCGATCGAAGACTAAATATTTCTAATATTAATGAAATATTTGCGAATAAGCCCCACTCATTAGAAGACCGTTTTCATTTTAAATTAATTGACGAATACACAATATTGAGATTTTTATTGGATATTAAATCATCCTCTACTGGGTATGATGAGATTAACATCAAAATGTTACTACTTTGCTGTCCTATTATTCTGCCATACATTACCCATATAATTAATACTTGTATATTAAATTCATCATTTCCAGACTGTTGGAAACATGCTATAATTACACCTATACCGAAAGTGAAAAATCCATCTGAACTTAAAGACTTAAGACCTATTAGCATTTTACCCACTTTATCAAAACTCTTTGAAAAAATTATCAAACAACAATTATTTGAATATGTAGAAACTAATTCTATTCTACCCCGTCTACAATCTGGGTTTCGGAGAGGTTATAGCTGCGAAACAGCTTTACTGAAAATCACGGACGATATATTATCTGCTACAGATAAAGATCTGTTAACTATATTAGTTCTCTTGGACTTCACTAAAGCTTTTGATACAGTTAACCACGACACTCTAATTCAAATGTTAAAACATGTAGGTCTCGACGATTCGGCTACCTTACTATTACATCATTATCTAGTTGGACGCAAGTCATGTGTACAACTTTATAATCAAAGATATAGCTTCCTAAGTATTAAGAAAGGTGTACCACAAGGATCTGTTCTTGGTCCCCTCCTATTCTCTATTTATACATCCAATATTCTTAATCAATTACATTTTTGCAAAGGTCATATGTACGCCGATGACAGTCAAATATACTTCTCATTTAAGCTTGAGTTCTTTCGATATGCAGAAATATGTGTGATGACAGACTTGCAGAAATTATTTGAGCACTCAGTTATGCTAGATTTAACCTTAAACCCTGCTAAGTCTTCGTTTCTCCTTTTTGGTAAAACACGGACATGTACAGAACTCTCCTCACAAATAAAAATTTTGATTAATGGTATAGAAATTCCATATGTCAAAGAAGCTAAAAACCTAGGGTGTGTGATTGATAACTCGTTCAGATACAAAAAACAAGTCAATAAATATATCAATATATCATCAAACAGCTTATTTTTCAATACAAGACAGACATCTGGCTAAATGCATGCAAAGACATAAATGACCTTAAAGGAAAGACATTCTGGACAAAAATCAATCAACTTTCAAAATATAAAAAAAACTGACAAACTACAACAGATAAAAGACCCGGACACCGACGAGACAGTCACTGACCCAGACATAATCGCTGACAAATTTTCCGCACATTTTAATCAGACCTATAAAAGACTGCAGGACATAAATTTTGACAACAACTTTTTAAACATTGTAGACAGTTGGTTTAACGACTTTTTCACCACGACAGATTTGACAGAAACAACGGACCTATTTACTGAAGACGATTACAATTACATCCTAAAAAGAGGAAAAAACACTGCACCCGGACACGACCACATACATAGACGAATCCTTAAATCCCTACCTCCCCATGTCCATCACCACATCCTCAACATTATTAACTACTGTTACCAACACAATTATTTTCCACCAGAATGGAAAACTGGCATAATAATATGTATCCCTAAACGAGAACATGACCCTGCCCTTATTCCTAGCTATCGCCCTATAACACTCCTACCAGTCCTAGGCAAACTGTACGAATCCCTCCTAAAAAATAAAATCCTTTCTATAATTGCAGACCGTATCCCTAAATATCAATTTGGTTTCCTTCCTAAACGCTCTACCAGCCTCCCACTTACCATCCTTACGTCCAATTTACAAACTACCCACCTTGAAGGCAAATCCTCTGCAGCACTCTTCCTTGATATCCGCAAAGCCTTCGATTCCGTATGGCACAAAGGTCTCCTATACAAATGTCACCTCCTTAATATCCCACCCCATCTTATACATATCCTAAAATCATTTCTGTTTAATAGATCCCTCAAAGTAAAAATTAATAACTCCTATTCCTCCACATTCACACCTGATCAAGGTGTTCCACAAGGTTCCCCTCTATCCCCACTCCTTTACAACATCTTTTGTTCCGACATATATAACCCCGATCCAAAATACTTCAATATGTCCAAATATATCCTACAATTTGCTGATGATACCGCCCTTATATCCCATGCTCCCACCCTATCCAAAGCCCTGCAAACATTACAAGAGCTCATCGATACCCTCGAACTTTGGTTCGCCAAATGGAGAATCAAAATTAACCCTCGAAAGTCCCAGCTCCTTATTCCCTACCACAAAATCACTAATTACCCATATACCATTTCTATTTCACAGAACCCTATATATCCTTCCTCACACATCAAATACCTTGGATTTAGTTTCGACACAAAGCTCAAATTCAAGAAACATGCTTGCCTCATTAAAAGTAAAATAACAACCAGAGCAAAACTTTTTAGAAACCTAACCTACAAGCAGGCAGGTATAAACATTAAAACAGCAGCTTTAATTTATAAAATGATATGTCGCCCCCTAATTGATTATGCATCCATCCTATTTTCCACAGTCCAGAATCCCACACTACACCATATCCAGGTCAGCGAGCGAGCCTCCCTTAGGACCCTTACCAAACTCCGACATCCCTTAAACCCACTACACAATCCCTCAAACCAACTCCTTTACGATACTACCCTGATAATCCCCATAGAAGAACGTCTTCAATCTCTTGCTGAGAAATTCTCCAAAAATCCCTTTAATTACCAAATCCTATCCCTATATTGTTTCCACAGAAACCCCACAATCACTCCAAAATACAAAAGTCCCCCATCAACAATTTTCGAACACATTCTATCATATCATCCATTTACATACTGACTGACCGACATTCGACATAAATGACTAACCTTGGCAGAAAGACCTCTGGTCGATAGCCAATTAACAATGACAGTTACGCAACCATTTTTTCACTTATGTAAGTTTAATTTAATATTTGTATAATATATGTATCTGTTTGTTAATAAAGATGTTGAATATATAGTTTTAGGAAAGAAATTAGATTGTATAAATTACATGAACAGAATGCGTGATGATTTCTTGAACTGTTGTATCAATATTTCTCTAATCTAATTAGTATTTCACAGAATTAGTTTAATTTAAAATTCAATATTTCTCTTTGTTTTTTTTTTCATTTTACTTACATTTGTTTTATGTTTTGGATGGCAGAGCAGTTTAGGGTTTTCCCTAAAACTGAATCCCACCTTAGGATTTGTTAATGATAATTAGAACTGAGTTTTCTGTTTTCTGTGTTTTTTGTATGTATCTTTATTTAGAAATTAAATATTATTTGTATTATTATAATTATAGTTATCATTATAAACAAATAAAGCAATTTATTATTATTATTATTATTATTATTATTATATTTAAAAGTATTATTGATTATATGTGTATTATTAGTTTAATTTTTCGTGTATTATTTATCTGAGAAAAAGAATGTAAAAAATTAATGATATTGGGTAAGGGTAGATTTGATAATGAGACGATCAGGGCTTAATTGGCGTGCAGTGCGGAATGGTAAGTAACTACGCGATTCGAGGTAACTTGACAGAAAGACGATATTTAGGGATGTTGAAAACGGACACGGAAGATGCCATCATTAAAAACTTACCACTCAGCTTAAAGGCGGCTTGCTGTGACAGTTAGACTGAGTTCAAATGCACTATACCGGGTGTTTAAAAACAGTGTAAAATATCTAAGATAGAGTGGAATGATATCTATAATTAGAATCAACAAAAAATCTCAGTAAAAATCATTCACCAAAGAAGCGTATAGTAGTAGTTGTAAATACAGCTTCTAGTTGAAAATAAAAAAGGGGTTAAAAGTTCATTTCTCACATTTTCAGGCAAGCTGAAGGATATTTAAAAAATTTTGGTACGTTTAAACAATTCTTATCAACATTCTAATCATTCGAGGCTATTTAAAACGCCAGTGTTTTCAAATATCGTCAAAGAAAGAAATATAGAGGATTCTATATAAAGTGATCTTTTTTGGTCTTAGAAAAGGTCCGCCCTTTCTTATTCCAAGCAAATAATAATCATTGTATAATAACTAAAGTCAAATACATAGTTATTTATAAGTACTAATGTTAATAAAGATCTTATTTATATATTTGGGTTTAAACTACTACCTTCTAAAATATTTTACCATCCCATCAATGTTAATTGACATTTACCTGTATAATACTTTATTTAAGATAAATACTTCTGTAGTTATCTTTTGTATTAAATGCAATAAAGTAAACCTTCTGTGTTTTGGAAAAAAATGTATATGTTTTATACCCAAGGCGATTACTTCTTATGCTACGATGAATTAAGTTCTCACTTAACCCATGGTGAAATATTTTTATATTAATTAGAGGTTAATTAATCCCTTGGTGTTGCTTCACAATTTTTATATATTTCTCCAAAAAAATATATAAATGTATTAAAGTTATGAAATAACACCAAGAGTTTTATTAACATTTAATTACTTCTTATGCATCTTGACTACTACTCAACACTGATATTCTTGAAGTTTCTTTAAAAGAAATAAATACAATTAATACTTATTGCGCTACACTCATGATGGAACGAAACAATTGAACATGACAAGTGTTTCCCTAAATAGAAATAAATACTTTCGAACAAGTGTTGCTTTGATAGTTGTGCTATTTGAAACACGCAAATTATATCTGTATAATTCAATAACTGTCGTCGTATTAGCCATGGAAGTTGTTGTTTCAATAAGTGATTTGTTTTGTAGTATTAATAATACTCAGTATTGTGTGTTGTATGCGAAATGTAAAATAAAAAATAATAAAAGCTACTGGCCGCACATAAAGTGTTTAAGTGAAAGATAATTTTGTAAAACTCCGCCCAAGATTCTTATAACCTAAATTATCATATATGTAAGTTTTTATTTTTTTTATTTTGTAATTAAATTTTGGAAATATCATTTATATAAGAATACTAAACTATTAATAAACAAATAAACAAAAAATTAATAAATCAAAACTGTTTAACATTGACAATACGCATAAATAGAATAATGGAACCAATTTAACCGTAATTTGTTTTATGACAAGGCAGCGGAAACAGAGATATGTTACGGCTATATCGATTGTTGCAATAAACGTGGAAACCCAATTAAGATAGAATAACTGAATACTAAATGTTGCCATTTAAAATTTGATATAAAATAGACTAATATTCATATACTCTTCTTTAATAAAAATGATAAATATTTAGACGTTTTTGCGTGTTACAATAGCAAGGCTACCAAAGCAACACTAGTTTGAACGTAAATTACTGTTGTATTTTTCAATGTCTGTCGAGGTATTAGCCAGAGAAGTAGTTGTTTCAAAAGTGATTTGTTTTTGTAGTCTTAATAAGACTCATTTTTTGTAGATTTACAAAATATTTTCGTGTTTTTTCTAATTGTTAGTTAATTTTCTACAACGTAAAGCACTTTCTTACATGTTTATTAGTTAATTACTTTTTATTTAATATTTAGAATAAAAAATTAATTGTTAATAATGTTTAATTATACAAAAAATGTGTGAATCCAATGTCTCTAGAAGCAATCTAACGTTATTAAAGTAAATGAGAAATTAGTTAGCAATTATTAACATCGAACACCTCTCAAGTATTAAAGGCATTATACACGTTAACAATAATGATCTTCCACCAACAAGGTACTTAATTAGACCGGAATTATCCTGTATTATGATCCACTATATTTTAATAAGTGCCCTACGCAAGAAGATAATAGGATCAGAGAAAATGGTCACATTTAAAGTGCTTACAGGCATTGCAAGGGTCTCACGGGGAAGATACCCTAAAGTTATGAACTACCTAATGGAAATATACAGCTATTGTGCTATTCAGGTCTTCTCCATACGAACTGTTTAGTATTTACAGGAGTTTAATTCAAAAACGAATGTAATTTTTAAAGTTGTTGATTAATTGGGAAACTGTTATACCTTAGCGGATATATTAGTATAATTAGCCTATAAATTATTTTTATATGTTGGATGTTTAAAGCCATTACTTTGTAATACATTTTAAATCAGTATTTTTATCAGACGTTAAATAAAACTATTCTTTTTTAATTTCACATCCGTGTATGATATTAATTAAATATTGTTTTATTTATCGTCTTATAAAGTTCCTAATTATTTTTATTATAAAATGGGAGCATATACACTACGAAACACTATGTATTTTTTCAATGATTTATAAATACAGAAATTGTAAATTTATGTGATCTGCATTAACTCGATTTCTCGTTCGTTTAGGTTTAATTTACCTTAATAGCAATTAATATAAATATGTTCAATTTGGAAAACATAATCAAAATATATTTTTTGTTGCATCGTTGCATTTAATTTATATGCAAATTAAGTCTCTAATAAAAATGAATATTCTTTTGTAAAATTATAAATCAAATATGCATATTTTCATAAAACGAGGCCACATTCTGGTGTTGCAGCAAAACTCGAAACGCAATACAGTTCTTCGCCGTTCACATCACGGAACTGCAAATACATTGTTAAATTAAACACAATTCGAGAATGATACGTAAAGTTCGGAATGCAATTTGCTCTCCACGACAGTTTGTATTTTTTGTTTCACGTTTTATTGCGGATGGATTTCATTCAATAGTTCGGAGCAGATGTCAACTAGACGAGGACTATTTAGTGTCAGAATCCCTCTTTGCTTTGAACTTTGATTGAAAATCGCTGATGCTGTATCAGAACCGATAATTTGAAATTACTATCTGGCAATCACGATCCAATTTTAAAATATTGATGTTCATCTTATTAAAAAATATCTTGTCTTTAAATAATAATACTTTACATTATTTTACAGTAAATATCGGTAGTTAGACATATAATAAAAATAAATAAAAATCAATAAATAATACCAGCATTATGACTTATTTATATTTGAATTATTAATTTAAAATTGTGGAATTGTGCATTGTTTATAGTTTAAAAAAACGTTTTCTAACAAAAGGTATCTATCACGTCACATATTAAAACTAAAATGTTCATATATTCATTTTAAGATTTAGGTGTGATATAAATTTAAAATAAAATATGTTAGCAAACTCTTCATCATAGCTTTTAAATTAAATTTACTCACAAATTTTTCAATGTCAATTGAAATTCTTAGTTGTAAAAAATAAATATATTCATATTAGCGTTGGATTGATAGTAGTGCTTTTTGTAACATAATAGATTATTTTTGTAGTCTTAGTATGAGTTATTGTTGTAGATTTACGAAACTTTGGGTGTTCTAGGTGCTGCCATCTGACAACTGATTTCCCTAACGTTAAGTTCGCCTTTTTGTCAGGGGAGTTACTCAGAACGTTTTGTTTTGATATCAATGCGCCTTTTGTATTGTTTTAAATAATATAAAAAATTAATGCTGACCAGGAAATATATCGTTGCTTACTATGTTATAAAATATATCTTATAAATTGTCATTCGTAGGTCAACATTTTTTCCTAAATTTAATTACAGTTAGTTTTAGTTCTTGCTAATTTGGAGATATATATTGAAACATTTGCGGCGAATAGAAAAACAGTTTCTACCAGGATATTACAGAATTAGATAAATTATATTAGGGTACTAAGGATCTTAAAATCAAGAGTACAAACCATAAGAAATTCAATTATTCAAAGAGAAGATTTATTTAAAAAATATGTAAGCTTAATATTACCAGTGATTGTAATTAAAAATTCATTATTAGTTGCAGGTGTGTAGAGTGTAGAGATTTCTTTGCAAATTGTACTGAAGACCAAAATGTCTCCATTAATGCTTAGATTACAGAGGAATTAACTGGAGTTCGTATCCTCACAGAAGCTGGCCTTTTCCTAGGTACACCAATGTCCACGATCAACGGATACACAGCTACAAGCGGCTAATATCATCTTAATCTCGAAATAGAAAATAATCAAAGGAAATATGTCTACATGCAACTGAAATTTTAAGACTCGTAATTTGCAGTTCGGTTCATCTCAAAACTACACCAAACGTTCTCGTACAATGGTTGATTTTGAATATAGGGTATCTACAAATGGAGTTTCCTCTTTAAACTCGAATAATATAAGTACCGTCTAACATTTCTAGTGGATTTAGCGGAAAATAATATTAACGAGTATTGGACACGCTTGGATCATAAGTTTAGAATTAGGGCATTATTAATACAATGAATGCAAGGTTATGCTTTAATAAACACTGTTTACTTCAATATTATATTACTCATTTGAAAGTCGTATCAACTAAAAAAAAGTTTTAAAAACATGAATCATCAAAGGGTAGTTACTTGTAAAAATATAAATCTCTAGATATACATTGTAACTATTTGTAGAAATATCGAGGCTGCGTTAATTTGAAATAAAATTGTATCAGTAGTGTGAATATTCTAATCATTTTTTTAATATATTTAAAGTTTAATTTATCAAGATATATTTGGTAAATATCATAAATAGTAGATAGAATAAACTGGGATATGCGCTCATTCTTCATAAACTAAGGAATCGAGTTTTATGATTAGGAATAAATTCATACCATAATATCAACGCCCTAAGTAATATGTAAAATATAATAGCAACGCAAAAGATAATAATAGAAGATGCCACTTTTGTAGAGTACCTGAATAATTGAAAACTGGTGAGAGAAAAAAACACAGTCCACTAAAAGCCCTGAACTTTCTTACTTCGAGTGACTTGATTGTAGAACATCCAAGGTTTTTAAAGCGAATGTATCAAATATAATCCAAATAACTAGCTTAACTTTGTTTATACAGGGTCCGGCAGGGAAGTATGACGTTTTTGAAAAAAACATAACTCGGAGAATTTTCAATTAAATCAACATTAAAGTTGTCGAATGTGTAGGTGTGGATTGTATATTTCATATTCATATGAAAAAAAGATAAAAAAAAAACATTAATGTACGAAAAATAATGTCATCTAAGTGATTTTAATTCTTTTCCACATTCTCCTGAAGTTTAGTTGAGAAGTTGGTGGCCGGAATCGCTTCAATTTCTCGGGTAATAGCATTGGACAGCTGATCAAGGGTTCTTGGTTTCTCAATAAAAATGCGGACCTTTAAGTACCCTCACAGAAAAAAAATTACAGGGCGTAATATCAAGCGATCGTGGAGATAAATCGGTGTCCCCTCGTAGCGAATTGAGTCATCCTGTAAAATGGTGTCTCTAAAATGCCATAGACTCTCTTGATGCATGAGAAATTGCCCCATCTTGTTAAAAAAATACTCTTCTAATATAAATATCACGCCTTGTTTACTCCTCTGGAAAGAAGCTTCCATAGCTGCCCTAATTCGAGCCACATTTTCAGAGGTTCTGACCCTTCTTTTTCTTCAACGATCCTATAGTATGGAGGTTAGTCTTTCGCGTATGAACACTTTGCCCTGCAATATTTAAATGTGTTCGAAATCTGTATTATGTAGCATCACAGAACGCCCAATTTTGATGTAAATGTCGTAAACAAATACACATTGTTCTAGCATCCACAGTTCCATAACAAATAAAATGGTAAGGTCGGGCGGTCAAATATCAACCACTCCAAAAAACGTTAGGCTCCCCTACACTAAGTTATATTTGCTCTAAAAACATCATACTTCCCTGCCAAACTAGGAATAATACTTTGTATTTAATGTTGCGGAAACTATAGTCAACGTTTAATAAAAGTGTTATGCAAAGTTAAAATTTGTTTTCATTTATATTCGACAAGTAGAACCCTCGAAAATCAACAAGTACAATCTCATTGGAATATGGATTGTAGTTCTGCACTCCAAAACATACCAATACTACGTAATGTGTACAATCGCCAGTCCTCCTTTCGACTAAAATGTGTGTTTATTTTCATTTATCATAATATGAATTTTGTATTATTTTGTGAGAAAGGAGTACAAAGATATTAAGAAAATAAAATAAACAAATACTTTTTGATAGAGGTTTCTAAATCTCTATCTATTTTTTTTTGAAATATTATTTCAACCCCTCGTACCTTTCCTTATGTACGAGGGGTTGGGATATATTTTTCAAAAAAAACGAACTGGTTACCTTGGCTAATAACAAATATATATCAAAAGAAATTGAATCAGCGGCGGAAATATTAATAATACAAGGAAGCAAATTACAAAAAAACATATTTATTATCCAACAAAAGAGTATTCTATGTATAAATTTGATTCAAGATACTGGAAAAATACTAGATGGACTTAAAATCATTTCAATAGTTAATCTATACCCTGTTTTGGACGAAACCTAGTTTAAACTAGAAGCAATATCTGAAGAATATGCATATTAGTTTAGACACACTTGTAAAGAGATACTGAAAGATCGGGAGGATTAAAGCAGCTCAAATAAATCAAATTAATATCCTCTTTTAAAGAGTTTAGATCTTGTAAAATTTATTGTAAAATGAAAAACATTGTTTAAATCTAATAATTTAAAAATACGAAAACATTTCTTGAATCTACAACAATAAATATTATTAAGACTACAAAACAAATTACTTATTTTTTATATCATTCTGCTACTTTTTTTGGACTTTTCGTCGCTTAAAGCTGCTTGGTAAATTGCTTCTTAACGACCGTTTGAGTTTCTTTGTTGTTCCATCTTTCACACATTCCCTGATTTTTTGGAAACATTTCTTGAAATGATGATTGTTATGTATTGTAAGCAATAATGGTCCTAGTAATTCTTACACGGTTACTAAGTGATGAATATACGTCTTAGTATGCTTCCCTACAGGTCAGACAATCGCAATCTTCGCAATCAATGGGTGTAAACTCGTCTGAAAGTCTTATTTGTCATAAATTAACTCCGACAACCTACCTCTCTGTCACAAAGTTACAGTATGAAGTGACGAAAACGCCAACATCCAGTTGTACCATTTTTAATATGACGACATAATGTATTCCAATAACATTGAACCACCCTAAGTTTATCTTCAGGTTTATTATTAACAACGAATTTAACGATCGGTTTGGGCTTCTCGAACGGAATAAACTCCACTTCCGGTACGTAGTTATGCAACCCGTCGATCAAACATCCCTTGACCACCTCTTCCTGGCTGACCGTCCGCGATCGCAGCCATGGCGAAGCACTCCGACTTTTTGTGAACCTAATAAGGTCAGTAGACTTTGAACTATTAACGATCAAGCAACTCAATCCTGATGAAAATGGATTCCGCGACGTTATAAAGTTCTTTATCAAGCAAGTAAAAAGTATTCAAACCACATTGAAAGAGATGTCATCTGTTTACGGGGACTCTTATTCAGAAAACAAACATGGCATACAAGTGGCACAACCTCTTTAAGTAAGGTAAAGTATCAATTTAAGACAATCCCCGACATGGGTGGTTTGTTGAGGTCAGATCGCATCAAAAAAATTAATATTGGACGATGCACGTTTGAAGAAAAAACAACTCGCAGAAATGGTTGGCAGCCATTTTAAGGTGCTCCATAATCATCTCGGCATGTTAAAAGTCAGTGCAAGATGGGTGCCTACATTGCTCACAAAAACAGCAGCGCTTGGAGTGTAATGAAGACAAGGATGGATTCTTGGAGAAAATTGTTGCTGAGGATGAAACTTGGGTTCACCACTATCAACCTGAGCCTAAACAAGATTCCATGCAATAGCAGAAAAAGGGTACACCACCGCCTAAGAAATTAAAGGTGTCGCAGTCAGCGGGAAAGCTCATGGCGA
The DNA here is from genome assembly GCA_963969525.1 of Ontholestes murinus. Lineage (NCBI taxonomy): Eukaryota > Metazoa > Arthropoda > Insecta > Coleoptera > Staphylinidae > Ontholestes > Ontholestes murinus. The sequence goes on from OZ018393.1 coordinate 21,382,151, forward strand.
CAGTTTTCTGGGACACAGAAGGAATTTTGTTGATTGATATAATATAATATAAGGAAAAAGGAGTTTCTATAACCGGAGAATACTACACTTCAATTTTAGAGGAGTTAAGAGAGGCTATTAGAGATAATAGAAAAGGAAAATGAACCAAATGTATCCTGCTCTTACACGACAATTTTCCTGTTCACAAGAATCAAGTTGCGTTTGCTGATTTGCATGAGGTGGGCTTCGATATCATTGATCACCATCTTATAGCCCAGGTTTGACTCCCAACGACTATTATTTCTTTCCAAATCTGAAAGAAAGGCTTCGAGGAAAGACATTTTTTACCGTTGAAAATATAAAGGATGCAGTTTCAGCATATTTTTCAGAGAAGGATAATTTTTTTTAATGAAGGTATTTACAAATTAATTTATACAGATGAGAAATGTGTTAGAGTTGCAGGGGAATATATTTAAAACAAATTGTAATATTATTTCATTCTCTTCTATTCCATTCCGCGATCTTAAAACGTACCTTAGAAATTTGTTATTTTCTAGGGCGAATGAACTATTTTCTAATCTATGAACCCTCCAATCAGTCAAACAGACAGAGAAAACTTTTTTATTGAAGATAGTATTATAATATATAATAATTATTATGTCCCTTCGTCCTCTTCTTGGCTATTGACCGTAGATTTTTTAGCCTTCAGTCAAATATTTAAGTGAAATTTACTTAATTAATTTAATAATTAGTTTTAAAATTATTCTGTAATTTCTCATGGGCGTATTTAATTTCCTGCAATATTTTTCAAAAACATTCGCATATAATTAATTTGCCTAGCGTTAACCTACTTTAAATACCTTAACAAATTTCTATGCATTGACTTATATATTTATATTTCTATCTTAATAAAAACATCCTTGTTTAGTTTAATATTGACCTACCTAAAATACAATAAAATTGTGATAGGTGACGGGGAAGTTAGGGCAATACAAAATTATTTAAGGTAGGTCAAGAGTACGCTTAGTCTATATGTAGAATATTAAGGTAAGCTAGGTTAAAGTATTACTCCTTGGGGTAGGTCAAGAATACGCTAAGCAATGTATGATTTGTTAAGGTAAACTAATAGGACGCTATATCAATTATATCTTTGAATAAGGTTATGTGTACGATAGACCCATGATTGTATTTTAATCGAGAGATGAGTTATCAAGTGCAGATTTAAATTACTGTTGTAAATGTAAGGTAGTGTAGATATTTTGCAATAAAACCTTTTAAATAACTGTCTCTATAAGAAGTACGGTGACAATTAAAACATTAGTATAATACAAAATAATAAAAGATGCAATAAATAGCTGTAAAATAACTTAAATTTTACACACAGATAAAAAATAGAGTAATGGATAAATATTTAAAAAATGAGAATAAAGAATAAAAGATAAAAATTAAGTTGAAAATAGAACAAATAACTTAAATGGTATAACTTTTTTAATAACACTTGTTACTATAGTAACAAGTACAATTTTATAAAGCTTAATATTTATAATTAATTAGAAATATTAGCTACTTGGTAACGACAAAAGTGCATTAAAATATTGTCGAAATTCTGCATATGGCATAAAAAATGATTTACAATATTGAACAAAACTAAACAAATAAAATAATTCCTCTGTCATTAAAAAATGAAAACAGAAGTGAACTAAAAATATCTTATAATTCACATAAGAAAACTGGAAACTAAAAAAAGTGTTTGAAAAAAGGGTAAACAATTTTTTTTATAAAAAAAATGGCAGCATGTCAAATGTTCAGCTTACAGTTATAAAATCATGATTAAACATACCATGATAAATACTAATGGAAGTTAAATATTCGTGGTAGTCGTATTGTAAAATGGCTGCCAAGGTTCCAGATCTAAATATTTTCGATTATTTTGTATGGGGTTTATTAAAAACATCGGATAGTTAGAACAACAAAAATTAAAATGCGATTCAGCCAAATGTTTAAAACTCTGTTCCACGAAGGGCTGCTGCATTTAATAAAGAGACTGGCGGTCACTTTAAATATTTACTTTAGTAGTAGTTATTACCTTGATCTAAATTATTCCAGTTCATAGACTAATTAAAGATGCTTGATATTTGTGGTTACAAAATACAAGGTTCTCAAGTTCAAAATGTCCTAATTGTTCTGTTTTGTTATCATTAAGTTCTGCTTTTATAGTCAATACATTGTTTTTGTGGACTTTCAAACTCAATCTAGATGATGAACACTTCGAAGCAGATATGTATCACTTGCATCAAGTTCCTCAATCAACTTCTTAGGAGTTCTATTCTGTCTCAAGCGATAACATTGATATGCATTGTAGTAATACTCCAATCAACATCCTTCCATAAATCATATTCTATTGCTCCATAAATAATTTCTCTGCACATCTTCTTAACGACTCCTTATTATTGATGATATCATGGTACTCCTTGTCATGACTAAAACCGTCAGACTCCATTGTGGTATAGATGTTTCAAATTTATGTTTTTATGTTTTCACGATGACAGATATGGAACCCGTCCTCCTTTCGAATAAAATTTTGAGTATATTTACATGTTTTATATGACAAATTTTGTAATATTAAGTTAGAAAGGAGTACAAAGATGGTAATAAATAAATAAATAAAAAATGGATGGTATGTGCACAGTAATGCCTTTACAGTGAAATGGAGAAATGGTTAGGCGAACTCAATAGATTACGTTTTTGCTCTTCACATGAAGTCATCATAAAGAAATCTTTGTCTTTAAGATAGCCTGCCTACACATCAAACATGCTCATATTTTTTTGGCATAACCTCCTAAGTAAAAATGGCCGTAGAATTTTATGAAGTCTTTTGATGATGTTCTTATTATACTAAAAGTTTCCTTCAATCATCCCTCTAACTGGATTGGAAAACTACTTCTTGATCTCCCGGTGAGATTGAAAGATATATTTGGCATCAGAAAATGCAGTAATGAACACAACTCTATCAAATTATTCTGCGTAGGTGTTCCTGTTAATAATAATCATTGCTTTGTTTGAAAATTAAACAGCAACTGTGGGATTTGAAGTTCTTAATGTTCTTAATGTTCAGTGCTTCATCTAGTGTCAAATACTTCCACTTCTTCCTTCTAAAACTCTGATGATTTTGAGAGACTAGCTTATAAGAAGTAAAGAATATATGGAAAGCATTTGGTTTCGTCCAACCAGTTATTTTCAATTTGCGCTCTTTCTGGGTACCATAATAGTTTAGACAGATGTTGGCACTATTTTTAGGTAGGGACGCTACTTTTCGTTTTCGTAAGCTAAATGAGCGAGCAGAGTTATGGTTTGAATGGTTTTCTCTAAGCCCATCTCGTCTGCTAAAATTTTATTAAGTTTTCTCTTAAACAATGTTACTAACCAATTCAAGCCAATATGCTGATATTGGTAACTTAGTGGTAACTTTGATAAGAACGGTTTAGTAGTAACAACACTTGTGGAAGATAAAGTATTTACTTTTGGTTGTATACTTTCAGAAATTGCAGCAGCATCATTGATTACATAATTATTGTCAGTATATGTATGAGGGATAACTTTAGAATCATTCAGAAGTGACTTTTTATATTGAGAAGTAACCGTGTGTCTACGAACTGTTTGAAAATATAATAATTACATTGCCTTAACAGAATTCTTAAGTCATAAGTTGTGCTATTTATTTTATAAAGAGTTTGTTAATAAATTCTAAATATTCATCAAAAAGTCATTTTATTAAAACATATAATTTAATTTTATTGTGTCTGGGGCTAATAATGCCTTGGTTTAAAATAGCAACTCATGTATATTTCAATTAAATGAGTACTTATTTTACTTTCATTAAGATCAAACCCTCTATTAATAAATTTCTGCAAAATTAATAATTTATTACATTAAGATTTTGTGATAGCTCTGACAACCATCTTTTATACAAAATAATTAATAGTAATGGGCCTAATATACTTTCCTGTGATATGCTGATAACGATTTTCAGTGTTTTTGTTACCAGAAGTGAAATTTTTTAAAATTTGAACTTATTTGTGACCATAATGATATAACTTGGCTAATAATATGGTGTGAACTAGTATGGCAAGAGGCTTTGGCTCTTTCGTTTACAATGTAAATATTATCAATAGCTGTACAGTTAAATAAAGATCAGTTGAAATGAGATTTAAAAATTAAAATAATATAAAAAAAGATAAACTATTAAGTAACATATTTAATAATTTGTAAGCTTTAGGATAGAAAAGAAAGATTAACAGAAGGGCAGCTTTGATATTCGAAAGTACAAAGAAAACCCTATTGAAAATATTAGAAGCAATAAAGAGCAATTAACAAAAAACAACCAAAATTAGTTGTTGTACTGTAAATAATATACCAAAAAAGTTTGAGCTTTAAACGAAGGTTTGAATACATAATTATTACAATTTTCTACATTGTTTTCCCTAGCTTAGTAATTTCTGTCTTCGTTGTAGATATAATATTAGAAGATAGATATGTTTCTACAGTATTTTTGCATTAATATACTAGAAAAGCAAGAATAATTACTTTTGCAGTAACAATATATAGAGTGAATAATATAAACAGTGTAACGTTATTACTTTAAATAAAAATCTCCTTTAGCTAGGCATTTTTGAAACGGAATTATTAAAAGGATATTTTACTTTACATAAAAGATATTACATCTCAGATAAGATATGAATTGTAAAAAATATTAAGTCAGTATAAGTGTAATGTAGATTATGTTGAAGGATCTTTATTTTTTACGTAAATGTTTTAATAGTTGAATACGATACTATTAATAATTCTTTTAATACATTTTAGGTAATTGTTTATATATTTAGTAAATATTCTTATTTTTTCATTATTTCTCATATTAAAGTCACATATAGGAGTTACAATAATGTAAATGTTTTAACAATATAAATAGATTAAATTCAATAGAGAGGAATCCCTCTTACGTTTACTTTACAAATTACAAAATTAAACTGCAACAGTGAGTGTTCCTAGCATACTCGATAATTAATGTCCCAGTTCGAACTAAACTCGATTAATCCATTTCGGTATGTGAAAATACGTGACGTTTACTGAGGCAACGATAATAGAAACACCCCTGAATCGATAGGTCAACAAGCCTAAAATTATATCAATTACTGTAATACTCTATACAATTGATTTGCGAGAATTACACGTGCGTGTACTATATTATAATAATAATTATTAGTATGATTATGCTCATTAAATTAATAGGTTGAATTATAGTCACGTGAAATATCTTGTACGCTCGAAACGTTATGGTGGTGGTATTGTGCAAATCCCTTAACATGCAAGACAACCGAAGCGATCCATCATGCTGTCCTCGGCGGATATTGAGGTTGGCCATTTAATGACTGGAACATGATTCCGTGATCAAAAGCCGTTTTCCTTCGTAAAAATATTTATACATTATTTACCTGAGGAGTGATGTGCGGCGGTGAGAGAGGTGCTAGTGGACATGAAGGGCGGTGGCTTTGTTGAAACTTCGGTTGATAAGGCTCCAACATTCTTATTTTTCCCCATCTGTTGAAGAAGAGGGCGATGGCCGCCACCCATAGTATTAAGACCAGGACCACGAGGAGCACTTCTTCGATGCGGACGATCACTACTGGGTCTTCTGAAAAGAATTTAAATAAAATAATATATTACACAAATAATATTTAAATTTAGTAGCAATAAAAAATAACAAGAAATTACAACAATAATAAAATTAATTAATAAAACCCTATAACTTTGTTTATGTTTTTTATTATATTGACTAGTTTCGGCAACTCAACTTGCCATTATCGAAACACAAGTCTCGTCTCGTAAATCACTTGTGTTTCGATAATGGCAGTGGAGTTTCCGAAACTAGTCACCATAATAAAAAACATAGTGTTATACAAACAAAGTTAAAGTGTTTTATTAATTATTGGAACATGTATAACGAAGTATAAGCTTCTTACATTAACAATATAATAATACAATTTTATATTTTCTTCAATACAAGAGCAACCATTTGTTTATTTATACTACACATTTTTGACTCTATTAGTAGTATTTTTAAATTTTCATCAAAATTTCTTTCTAATGGTATTTTCAATTATGATTTCATTAGGATTATTTAATTGCTGTGATAAAATTAATTATGTTTTAGGTAATATGCCTAATTACAAACATATATACAATATACGGTTGACAGCTATGATGATATAAAGGATTATAATATTTAATTTCACTCGATATTTATAAAAAAATTCTTTCGTGATTTGTGATTTAGTATATTGAAATATATATTTTCTAAACTCATTCATAAAATTAAATAAGAGTCGTAATTTTCTGGAAAAAAGTTAATTTTGGCCCCAGAGGTATTCTCGATTAGTAGCAGCTGTGTAGAAGAGTGGTGTTTTAATTCATTTATATCTTGTATTTTTACAGCGCGATAATTGAATTGGGGATCTATTTAGAGAAACAGATGGCACCGAATGAAAGACTAAGATAAAACGCAATAGCATGAATTGATTTATCGGATCTGTGAAACCCCGTCTCGTAAATCACGTGGATTACAGGGTTTTTCATGCTTTGGTTAAGTTGTATTTTTCATTACATGTGTAAATGTAGAAAATAATTAAACGCAATTAGTTATTATGAATAACTAAGGTTAATTAATTTGGTGTTGCTTAATTTTATTACATTACAATTTCATGTGTTATAAATATTTCGATTAAATTAAAATTTCTGGGCTAGATAATTTTCAGTAGCTATTAATTATAATTAATTTTTAAAATGAATGCTAGAAATAACATAAAATTTAATACATAAGTAATTGATATCAACGAAATGAAATATTAAATCGGTTATAAAATTTAATATATAATTTAATAGAAATTAAACCATATTCTCAGTATGTTATTTAAATATATGTATATATTAATTTGACTTTTATTAAAGTTTATACAGAAGATGCTTCTCTGATTCAATATTTTAGTTAATTATAATCTATACTCGTACCTATACTCTCCTTATTATATATTAATAACATAATTCAGTATCAGTATCTCTCATTTGTTTGCAGTTTGTTGATTTATTAAGAAACCAGACAAACTCGTTGTTATAAGTAATGGACGAAAAATATGCCAAACTGTCAAATTTCTTTGGAATTTGACTCGATTAAAATTTATCACTGCATAGCTATGAGGAAGGTTTCGCAATAAAATTATGTTGCTTCATATTTTATTTCGACAATTATATTTGAGCCTCGCATTAATTGCTTTACTTATTATACATTTGGCAACATGCCAATATCAATTGGCTCATGGGTTACACATTTAAAGTATCATAACATTTCCTTTCTCATATATATTTTGATTCCTAATATTCCTAATATGTTCAGAAATATACAACAAGAATCTGAATATTTTCAGCATTAATTATTATGGATATACAATATGTAACCTTTTATCAAAATCAATTATATGTCTAGACATTAAAAAAGAAAATCTGTCGAAACTATAGTCACATTAAAGATAAAAGTGTGTGATATATAAAAGGTATTTACAATCATTTATTAATAAGAATGTATCACGAGGTAGAGGCTTTCAATTACCTATTCAAAAAAACTCAAATTATAATCTATTCTAAACTAAAAAATAAATATAGGAAAACTTGGCAGAACCTTTGGATCAATTATTAATGTATTCTGCAAGAATTATATCTTAATTAAACAAAAGCAACATCTCTATTAGCCGAGAAAGCAAGTATCAAAAATTAAGTATCTGCAAGAGAAAACTTGAGGTTATTATACATCATTACGTTAAGGTGTTTTATTAGCAATTTTTATCTAAACTCAATCGAATACAATTTGATATATTTGATGACTTCATTAACAAAATTATCAGTAAGTCAATTTATAAAAGTACTCATTTCAGAAAAATAAATTAATTTAAAATCACACCTATAAAAATCAAAAATCAAGATAAAAATGAATCTTTAAATGTCTAGGATAAAGTACAAACTTATTAGTTTTATATGGTAAAATCCCTATTACAAATAGAAAACCCCACTTTAATAGTATAATCAGAACTTCAAATTGGGAGTAGTCAAACTCTTGTTATGTTTCATTTCTTTATTTTCATGTAACTGTCACGTGTTGTAAGTTCTAGTTTTATCTTTGATATTGATCCGTAAGGACCGAAACACGTGTTAGTTACTTGAAAATAAAGAAATCCCAATTTGAAAAATTGGTTTCAAGAGAGTAACAGAAGAAGTATCGATTGTATTAGAAGTTGTTCCAAGAATGCTTTCCATATACCTTGTATCCTAACATACTTACATCACATACTCTATCAATACTGCGTTTGAAGCAAGCTGCCCAAGAAATACCAAACCTACCTCAACCAGGGCCACCTGGTGGAACAAGGATCTTGATAGGGCCAAGGCATGTACCAGAAGACTGTTTAATTCACAGTACAAAACGGCCCTCACGGCATATAACAATGCCATTAAAAATGCCAAGAGGGAATCTTGGCAAAAATTCTGTGGGGGCATAGAAAGTGAACCTACTCAAGACGCTCAGAAAAGATAATGCTCAGTGCAGACCAAAAATGAAAAGTACACAGATTCGATAGAAGAGACCCTACAGGTATTACTGCAGACGCACTTCCCGGGTTCTGCAATACTTGAAAATCCTGTTTCCGAGGACCTAAGCGAGCCCAACGCAGGGGCTCCAAAACGGGACTGGGAAACAGCGAAAATGATAATCAGACCAGGTGACGTTGAGTGGGGAATTAACACGTTCAAACCATTCAAATCACCAGGTCCTGACAGGATATATCCTGTCATGCTACAAAAGGGGATAGCAACGCTGAGGAAACCAGATAGTGGTTATCCTCAAAGCAAGCCTTGACCTTTCATACATCCCAAGCAGCTGGCGGATTGTAAAGATGGTATTCATACCTAAGCCAGGGCGTGATTCATATACCCAGGCTAAATCTTACAGACCGATAGCTTATCATCATTTATTTTAAAACTACTAGAAAAACTAGTAGACAGGCACATACGGGAAGGAGTTTTAAAGAACTCACCACTACACCATCAAAAATACGCCTACCAAGCGGAAAAGTCATGCGAGCTCGCAATCCACCAGCTAGTGAGCAGACGCTCCTATGGTGCCTCGTCATGGACGACCTTCTGCTGCTACTCGAAAGCCAGGAAGCCAGGGCATATATGCCCTTGGGTATGCAGATGATCTGACCATTCTAGTAAGCCGGAAGTTTGGGACTACTGTATCAAACTTAACACGTTGACGTCGGCGTTTTTGTACCCTACAATTATTCATTAAAAATGACAAAATTTGGCTCGCACGCCTATGGTTGTTATGGTTGCTATGGAAGTGACTGAATCCTAGATGCGCGATAATGTTTATTTATTGTCGCCATGGAAGTAATCAGTGGCGTACCAAAAGCGTAAAAACTCGGGTACCACCGGTGGTACTTCAACTTCTACCTAGAGAGCATCAGCAAAAAGGCCATGAGAGGATTTTTTGCGACCCGAAAAATGGTGGGAAGCACATGGGGACTGAGACCCAGTATGATCAAATGGCTATACACTGTGGTCATAAGACCTATAGTAACATACGCGGCGCTCGTTTGGGGAGAAAAGACCCAAACCAAAAGTGCAGCAGTAAAACTGGAAAGAGTGCAAAGACAGGCGTGTCTGCTGATCACTGGGGCAATGAGGACAACGCCCACGGCAGCCATGGAACACATATTATCGCTACCACCACTACATCTATTTGTAATGATGGAAGCTAGACAGGCAGCCTGTAGGATGCACATAAATGGACTCAAGAAGAAGAGACACTAAAAATGAGGTCCGATTTCACTAAAATCGTAAACTTATCCCGCAGATTTAAAACGATCATACCACAGCGGAGTGAATGGACAAATGGAACATACCCGGGAACGAGTAAAGGAACCATCTGGTACACAGACGGAGCCAAAAATACTAAAGGAACCAGAGCTGGTATCTATGGAGACTGCAACCGGAGCAAACAATTCGCGATTTCTCTGGGGAAGCATGCCTCTAGTTTCCAGGCCGAAATAGCCTCCATTGACTGGTGTACTCATCACGTAATGGAGTCGGGACTTAAAAAAGGACCAATTACCATTATGACAGATAGCCAGGTAGCCATAAAAGCGCTAGCTTAACCGATAGTGCAGTCCAGGCTGGTCATGACTTACATAAACAGACTGGACGCACTGGTGACAACAAGAGAAACACATCTAGTATGGATACCCAAGGACCAAAAAATTATTGGACACCATGGGGCCGACTTGCAGGCTAAACAAGGAGCAGCAGGTTAATTCATAGGACCAGAACCCGCTTTCGGTATACCCCATGAAACCGGAAAGGAAATAATCCGACGCAATTTGGCAGAGGAGCGCAAAAAGGCATGGCAAAACCAAAATGGAATGAGGCGGTCCGATACCTAACAGCATGCTGAAGCTGTCTAGACTGAGCAGATTGAAACTAAGAAAAATCACAGGACTAGTCACTGGGAACTGGGTCCTGAACAAGCACAAACATAGGATGGTCATTGAGAAAAGCCCCCTATGCCGTTGGTGTGAAGAAGAGGAAACTCCTGTGCACTTGCGAAGCCCATGCTTCCTGTAGAACAGCTAAGGAATATCCCTGGCAGAAACTCCTGGACTTCTTAGAAGATACAGGAGTTCAAAAGGAGTAAAACAGCCAGAAGCCCACACAAAGGACCACGGAGACCGCAGTGCAGGGACGCTAAGTGACACCACCTCGTGAGGATAAAAAAAATCATACTTAAATCTGCTTCACAGTAGCTGCAGCTGATAAGTCAATAAACATTTAATAATATACAATCAATCAATTATACAAATTTTGAGAATGTTGGAGTCTCATTGAAAAGTGTATTTAAACTAAGCGAAAATTTATTATAACAACCAAAAATTAAAATTTCATGAATGATTTTCTCATTTACCTCGTGGTGAAACATTGTGGAATAATAGATAATTGATTAAGAACACTTGGTTTGTTTCACTAAATTTAGTGAAACAAACCAACTGTTTTTAATTAATTACCTATCAAAAATTAAACTTAAGATGTTAGCATATTTTTAAACATATACCAAAGAATGTTTTCAACTTGAATAAGGCGTACTAAATAAATTAGACATGGATCAGGTTATTATATAAGACTCTTTAGATATCTGCTTAAATTAAAATTATTCACAAAGACTTTTGCTAGAAGATATTTTTATCATCAATATCAAGGAAAATTTCTCTCTAAATCTACTATCACAAAAGCGCATATTTTATTCTGATTCAGATTTGTATATGATATGATTTCAGGTTTTTAAGGCATATCGTGACAAACAGATCTATTTTTAAATTTGGCGAATACAATGCAAAAATTAATTTTAGAGTAGATTTTAGATTTAGAAGAAGTTGTAGAAAATTAACTAAATACGAAAACATTTCGTTAATTTACAACAGTGAGTCCTACTAAAACTACAAAACGAATTACTTATTGAAACACCTACTTTTCTGGCTAATTATATTATTAGATTATAAAAAACTAGTGACTAGCACAACGCGGAAAAATTTCGAAGAAATATGGAACTCGCCTATTTCGGCTGCCCTTATGACCTGACCTTTAATATGTATATGTATACTGGCAAACTGTTAATCTTTTGTACATATCTCCTTGAGAAAGACTTATAGTCGAAACTAGTCGGAGTAAAATAAATAACAAGTGAAATCACACCAAGTGTTTTAATTGAACAATCAAATTAGTTTAGATGCTGATATAATTTTGTTATTTTCTAATGGGGGTCTAGGCAAACTGTAGTTCTTTGCTCCAGTACTATAGTAATGGTAAAACATGGTTCCGCCCGGGATCGAACCGGGGACCTTCTGCGTGTAAAGCAGACGTGATAACCGCTACACTACGGAACCAATATATTTGTATCCGAGCTGATCTAGTTCTACTTTCACTTATGTATTTACATAATTTGATAATTACTTTTTATTTACGCTCGCGGAGAACACTCTAATACAGGTTCTACACACATATACTCTGCGTTTAATAGAGCAAACTGATTAAGAGCATCACTAATAACAAACCTCAGACATGAAGTAGGATGAGAAATAATTGCACTTTATTAATATCACTAATTTGTGATATTAGGAAACTATTATTATTTCTCAACCTACTTCGTAATTGAGATGTATCACAAAGAAACGGATTCAAAAGTCAATCATAAAATCTAATCTGGGGCCTATTACAATTTGCAATAGTCGTCCTTCCTTGGACAAACTTGGCCTTATTTGGCACCCGAGTTTATTCGGCCACAATTCTGTTCCTACTATACCCCTACCCTGTTGTAGAATCGTGGTTTAGGACCTGCACTAAGGCTAACGATATCAGTTCTGTTTGAGTTCAATAAAAATCTGGCTTGACATATCGGACTTGTTGCTCTAAATGATCATGTCTTGCGGGTGACAATTCCTGAGGATCTTGGATTCATTGCCAGGATCAATGTGGAAAGAAAACCATCATAAACAAATACCTCAATCCAAGATGGAACCACCTAAGGCCCATTAATACATGGTAAGGCGATGCTTAGTCTAATATATGCGAACTATGAGTACCAGGTGACCCTCAGTTTCAAAAACCTTATTATGGCAAGCCAACTCTGCAATAATGGACGTTTTTCTTTCCATAACTACTCGTGGGACGTACATGGACCAAAACCTTAGACATCCGTTATCATCGACGACAAAGGCCACAAAAGGCCCTACTCGATCAATGGGGTCAGATAGAAATCCTAAAGACAAAAAGCCCTGAAACACAAAGTATAAGTTAAGTTTAAGGGCTAGTGCCAGTGGGATATGAACCACACTAATGTCGGACATAAGCTGTATTTAGTTGAATCTCCATCATCCTATAACGGCATCAAATTTGCTTTAAACTGTAAACAAACTCTGGACCAATTGGCCAAGGACAACAAACTCACTCTAATGAGGGTACCAAGCTACGCAAGTATAATAGGCAAGGAAAGAGCTGCGACTACCATGATCGGACCAAAGCTTACATGTGAGCTATCAAAAGCACATAGGAAGTGCGGGGTCCAAGAGTGAGAAAAAGTACAAAACAAGGCACTGGATAAACACACCAGGTCAAAGGCAATCCTAAATATTGATTGACCTATCACAAAGCAGAGCTAAATAGCTCTTGCGCCTTAGTAAAAGCAATGTAAGACTATAATCGATATTTGTTCTGCTAGTCTTTTGATGGAATCAAATTTTCAAATTGGAAAAAGTTCAACATAACAAGAGTTTTACTTCTCCCAATTTGAGATAAGACTAGTTACGGGTCTCTTTACAGCATATTGTCCAGTGAAGTACTATATTCGCAAGATATACTAGTAGTAAGGTATTAATACAAAAAATCCGACCAGGTCGCAGGAAATGTTTTCGATGAGTGGCTTTTTCAAAGAATATTAGAGTAGGTTGTTACTATATGCTATATACTATATGTTTTTGACCACTAAATGTAATTACAAAATAATTGTACTTTCAAACTTTTAAATGTCAAAAGTTTTGTCTGTTTTAATAACATAGTTCGTCTAGTGTCCACAGTTTCTTATGTTTACTTTTTAGATAACAAGACTGTTAGATTTTCAAATTGGTTTTATTGTAAACACTACATATGTTTCGCCACACTGTGGCTTCTTCAGGTGAAGAAAATATACAAAATATTATGTTTATGTTTACTACTTGATGTTTGTTCAAAACATAATTTATACACCAGCAAAAAGCTACAAAAACTACAAAATGATATTTGAAACACGTAAAGATTTAAGGATAAATGAAAACTAAGACATATACGTCATCCTGTACAAAAACTGCAACCAAATATATGTAGGATAAAGAAGTGCTCACTAAATTCATCCTATAAACAGGCCATCAAGTAAATTTTGTAAACATTAAAACTATTCATGTTTGACAAAACGACTTAGGTTTATTAACAAATTATAAATGTTGATTTGTAATATTTTAGTTTTCCCTGATAACCCATTCTAGCTGATAAAGACATTTTACTATACTATAATCATTAACCACCTGTTTATTAAATTATTTATGAATTATACACTAAATATAAATTAAAATTATTCTTCAATTAAAGATAATAATTTATATCGATAAAGGATTTTTAAAATATTTTCTTTAAAATTTTCAGTTCCACTAAAAAAACAATTTAATTAAGTAAGGGATAATATACACATCAACAAAAACTAAATATTAAACATCCAGTTATTCCTTTGGTAATTAAAATCTGCACATTCATCGAGCGCGCCTTAATTAATCCGGCTTTTTTCTAATTTAGCGTTCGTTCAAAACATTTTGTAATATTTTCCATATATCGAAACAAAAATTGATTAAACAAATAGCGCATAGAGTGGGCACCCACATTCTATGAATAACTACTCAATATTTGGTTTTTAATCTGCAAAATCTTAAGAGGCTCTTAACATTAAAGTTTTATTTAAAAACCTCTTTATGATTTGAACCAATAATATTGCAGGAAAATATAATGTTTTTATTATAGTTTACTGTTATTAAAGTTTTTGACACTTATAGTGTAGATCCAGGTCAAAATTAATATTATCGTTGCTGAATTCTTGATAGAACATAATTCCATAATTAGTGTTATTGCTTTATCAGTAAACAAAGCGCCTACCTTTTGGCTGGAACTAGAAAATGGTACACGAGAAGATATAACCTAGGAGAACACCTAAAGGTGATTCATACAGAACTGTTAAAAAGATGTCATAACATTACATTTGATCTTTTCTCTGACAACGTTCGTACTATTCACAAATTCACATTCACTATAAGAATCAACAGAAGAAAACTCGAAAACCTGAAGCGTCGAAAACCAAAACCAACAGCACATTCTAGCATAGATCATATTTTCCAATTTTTTCCAAGGATACAAAACTTAACAGATGTTGAATTCACACGACCAGAAATGGCAATAATGAATAAAGAATTAAAATACTCGCCACACTGCAAGAACACAAAGACCCATTTTGAATCTTTAGCTGTAGATACCGAAATTGCTTTATAACGTGCAAATATCAATACAATAAAAAAGCAAGTTTTGCTAGTATAATAAAATATGACTTCAAGATTCAACAAAACCGAAATTTAGATTGGATAAATAACAAGGAGATGAATATAATCAAATCAATAAAAACTAAATGTAAAAATAAACAGTTAACTATTTGTAAAGCGGATAAAGGAAACACAACCACTATTTTAAAACAGTTAGATTATATAAACAAAGTACAATATTTTTAATTAACTAAAGATCCAACCACAGACACACAAACATTTTTCGCCGCACATTTAAATGATTGCGAAGATGTCATTAGTGAAAAACAGAAGTAAAAGTATAAGGAAATGAACCCTAAAGCCCCAGTTTTATATGGAATGCCAAAAATACATAAAGTTAACATCCCAATATGTTCCAGTAGTTTCATTTAATAACGCACTCACTTATAAAATAGCAAAATTTCTCAACGCCTTTCTCCCAACAATAATCCAATGCAATTTAAGATTTTGAATAAGGAACTCAATGGAATTTGTAGAAAAACTAAACAAGTTCACATCCCACAAAAACAAATTTTAGTATCCTTTGATGTCAAAAGCTTGTTCACGTGCATTCCAATAGATGAGTTGAAGAAAGTAATAGAAACGAAGATAACAACTAGCGATCATGAGTTTAACAAGAAATATTACAACTCCTATTTTTCTGCATTGATTCTAATTATTTCCAATTTAACCATAAATTTTATTTAAAAAAAAAGGTCTAGCTATGGGATCACCATTATCACCATTGATGGCAAAATTACTTATGACAATTTTTGAAGAAAAACTATTTAAAAGAAATTAATAATTAATCAATAACGTCAAATTTTGGTGTCGCTACGTAGATGATATATTCTGTGTTTGGACAGGTACAGATCGACAATTAGATTATCTTCTTAAATTTTTCAACAGCATCAATAGCAATATATAATTTACAATGGAAAAGGAGGAAAACCACAGTATAAATTTTTTAGATCTGACAATAATTGCAATAAATCAAAATATACAGGAAGTCAATACTACAGACACCATAACTCCGGCAGATTCAAATAAATCCATCTCTATTAAGAATTCAGCGCTTAATTCTTACATACATAGACTTATAAATATACCACTTACAGAAGAAAATGTTTACGTAGAATTGGCAACCATAATACAGATTGCTTTAAACAATGGATGTAATGAACAACTTATAAGAAGAATACTTAAGCGAAAATTAAGAAATAACGTACAAAAACTACTATATAATGGCATCAATAACAATGAAGATCAACCACTATACTGCGCCATCAATTACATACAACCTACGAGTCAGAAGATCGGCAGAAACCTGAAACGACACAATATAAAGACAATACAAGTTAATAATAATAATTTAGGTAAATCTGTAATCAATAATAAAATTGACAGACGGGAAAAAATTTTCAAATTAGTTTAAATGAACACGAAAGAGATATAAAACAACAGAAAACCAAATCCGGCAACACACATAAACATATATTAAAACCTATAAAAAAAACCTATATCTCCATTTAAATTTTGATATTTAAATTAAAGTGATATTCATAATAATTCTCCGGACAGAGAAGGTAACAAACGATATATTTATTACAGTTTCACCGAAACGAACAAGTGTTTTCATCAAGACTAACTGAATAGAGATAAAATACAAGTTTCGCTTATTTTAGAACAATAACCAGGATGCCCTGCATTTAAGAATGAATTCTATTTTTCACGCTACAAGCAAGACAGTTTCATAATACTATTACGCGCGGAAATAAAATTATTAAGCATCAGAGCAGCTCAAGTTAATTAAATTTTCTTATTACATTCAGCGGAATTTCACGGAGCGGTTCAATTTGCAGAAGAATTTTAATACAACATGTACATCATTACGTCGTCATATAGCTTGGATGCATTTTCTTTCTCGTTTCTCCATGTACATTATATTTCATGCATGGCTAGAAAGTGTAAACACACTGTAGTGTTTTAACTTGAATTTATATTTGAACAAGCTGTCGCAGTTTCTGAGTGTACGCAAAAAAGTATGAAAGGAAAACACGGTTTAAAGCTTGAAAAATATTAATAGCATTTTTTGTGAACGAAAATTACGCCTATATTTTTTCGCAAAGTCAGAGATATTCGATAGAATTTCAAAATTAAAAATAAACTTATGAATTAAATTAATACTTTCGCTGCTACATTTTTGATGAAACATAATTACAGGGATGGATTTGTAAACGAAAATCTTGTATTCATAATACACCTTTGAAAATGACAAGTAATTCTGGAATAAAACAAGACCTACAATAAACTTATGATAGTTTTAAGATTTCTTTATAAATTAGGGTAGTAATAAGCAAATTAAGTAGTATTTTTAATTATAGTAGAAATTTAATTGAACGTATAAGAGTTTTATTGCCTATTACGATTTTAAATAAGCATCAAAATCATTATACTTTCTAGCACGTAAAAATCCACATAAAGTTTTTGCTTTGATTTGAGGTTTGAAAACATTGAATATTTAAAAATATTCAGCTTTATAAAAGGAATTTTCACGTAATAGAATTTTCAAAGCCCTGGTTTCAGGGGAAAATCTTTTGAAATAACAATTTTAGTCGCACATGTACAAATACACACCACCGTGCAAATTATGTGTAAATGTATGCTTTTTAAATCTACTCGACGGAAGACTTCTGCGATCGATAGAGCTTAACGAGTTTTTTTTTCCAGAAAGTTTTAACTTGAAGTATGACAATAAACATAAGAAAAAATGTCTTCATTTAAAAATATCATCTCTCAATATTCTTTTCGTGTATTGTAAAAGTTTTAATAAATTCTTTATGAATTGGAGTTATTGTATAAAATTAAATTTTGTATTGAATATTATATTTAATGTGAAATAAAATTTTGTTTTTATGGATTTATTATACGAGTAATAGTAGGAACGTAGTATGCACCATGCGAAGCGCTGGTGAATGGAGTAGTCTCATGTGTAATAACATGTTCAGTTGTATTTCAGTTGTATGTGAGCAAAGTTATGATCCCCTGGAATTATTTGTGCTTTAATGCGTGCTTATAATATTCAAGAAAATAAAGAACTCCACCAGTTGTGAAGTTAGAGCTGTGATTAGATTCTCAATGTAATTCAATGAGAGACCTTGTGATATTCATCGTCAATTAAAGGCTGTGTATGGAGATAATGGATGAGTGGTTTGTTTGGTGCTGGTGTCGTAATTTTAACTTAGAAATGAATGATGATGAACGTTCGCGACCGCCGTCAACCACACACCCTATAATCCAGACTTAGCTCCTTCAAATTTGAATCTTAAAACGAAATCTCATGTAACTCCCGAAGAATAAATAGATCAATTAATTTCTGAATTTCCATCTCTTTTAATATTAAATCTCTTTCTCTTCTTCGCTAATGGTCTGTTTGGTCAGACATTTTTCATATGAATTTTGTATTAAATAATGTTGCTTCGTTTTCCCAGCGTGGATAAATTGTAGTATTTCATTTGAATAAATAAATAAATAAGTGTGATCCAGACTTTAGAATTTGTTCATTGAATAAAACACAAGATATTTGAAAAATATGAATTTTATTGTTAATAATGTAAAGTATAGACTTGAAATTCGATGTCGTACAATTCTAATGATGTGATACTACTCTTTTACCAATAATGTTCCAATAAATGTCGTTCGTTTTTAGCAGTTGTACGTCAGGTGTTCTCCATTCGTTCTGAATACGTAGCAGGTTTGTTGGCAGATCTATTCCCTTCAAATAGCCTTAGAGGAAAAAGTCTAATAAAGTTAGATCCCAAGACCTTGTTGGTCAATTGATGTCGCGTTCCAATAAATGCGGTTTGATTTCAACAATTGCACGTCCCATGTTCTCCATTAAATCTGGAATTTTATTAGGTTTGTTGGCATAGATCCTTTCACTCAAATAGCGTCAGAGGACAAAGTAAAGTAGGGTTAGATCGCAAGAGCTCGCTGGCCAATTGATGTCGCCCCTTTGAACCGCATATCATTTAATTAAAATGATTGGTTTTCTGGAAGAAAAAGTTATCTCCCGTAGACCTTTGACTGTAACAGCGCTACCAGCTTCTTTCCAAAAAAAGTACGGACCAACAATTCCTTCAGCTTACAGTACATAGCAGACAGCTAATTTTTCTGCATTGCTTTTTTTGAATAGAATGCAGATTTTCGCTATCTTAGATGTGATTATTTTTTCGATTCATAATATTCGTAATATTTACGCGTTGCTGCCCAGTATACGGCGCCATGATGATTTTGCCAAGAATTTATTCTAGAAATTAATTTGATAATCTTTAAATATTGTTACCCGTCAACAACAGCCACGGGCCGGTTTCGTAGGAAGTATTTAACTTTCCGGGTTAACCATCACTAGGATAAAACACTAAAGGTGCCATCTATTGTCTAAACATTGCACTAGATGCCAAGTGGGTAGATTAGATTAGATTAGATTAGATGTTGTATGGGTGGCACCAGCGCCTATTCCACCGCGACCTTTCCAGGTCTATTGTGGATCCCTGTTTATCTCAGATGACCAGCTCTAGCTTTGCCTCTTTGATTAGTCCTATTAGCCCTGCCAGAGGGGCTTGGGTATAAGTCTCCGCGCTTGGGTTTGTAGTGCCTAGCTTTTGATATCTAATCCTTGCTAGACCCTCGCAGTGGCATAGGATGTGGAACGAGTCCTCTTCTTCCTCTAGGCAGAATCTGCATGATGCTTCTTGCACCAGGCCTATTTTGCTCATATGTTTGTTGAGCTTGCAGTGTCCTGTTATCAGGCCTACTATTGTTTTGACCATTTTCCTGTCTTGGTTCAGGAGTTCGGTCGTGAATTTTGGCGATTGTTTCTTAAGGAACTGTTTCGCCTGTCTCTGTCCTGGTGAGTTCGTCCACCAGGTATGGGCCTGTGTCTCCACACATTTTTTTATGGATCGTTTGACTGCAGTTTTGGAGATTCCGCAAGAGGGTTCCGGGCCAATTACTGCTTTTGACGAGCCTTGTTCGGCCAATTGCTATGTCATTCCCCGGATGTCCTCCGTGTCCTGGGACCCATGTGATTGTTACTTTTTTGTGACAGCCAAGTTGGTTAAGAGCGCGTATACAGTCCCACACTAGCTTAGATTCGACCTGTGTGGAGCTTAGTGCTCTTAGTAGCGCCTGGCTGTCGGAGAATATAGCAATTGACCTACTTTTGGTGTCTTGTCTTGCTATTTCTCTTGTGCAGTGGTGAAGAGCTATCGCCTCTGCTTGGAACACCGTGGTGTTCTTGGTGAGACTGACAGAAATCTTTGTCTCGGGTTTTGTGCCGTATATACCTGCTCCTACCCCTTTGTCGGTCTTTGAGCCGTCCGTAAACCAGCATAATTCTGCTTTGGTAGGTTGGCCTTCGACCCAGTCCTCTCTTTGTGGGATTAGAACCTTGTATTTCTTTTCGAAATTGTATTTTTTCACCATGGCATCGCTAGGCATTGCTGTAATCGCGTTAGCCTTCAGCTCGTCTTCTAGCCATTGGTGCGTTTTTCCGTGTGATCAGATTATGGGCACCTGTCCTTGCATCAGTCTGTATGATACGGACCTGGCTTCTCCTTGAATGAAGATGTGTAGAGGTGGTATGCTCAAGATGGCTTCTAGGGCTGCTGTTGGGGTCGTGCTTAGGGCTCCTGTTGTACTGAGACATGCTAGTCTTTGTGTACTGTTCAGGAGTCCTATCGCCCCCTTTTGCTTTGTGGGTAGATACCCGCCGACATTGAAGGGATCTGTCAACAGCGACAATTATAACAATACTAATAATGTACATATTACATATTTTTCCCCATCAACAACCTCCAAGCTGTGATGTTATTTGTATTAAAATATACAAGTTTTCTTAAATGAGGAAGTAGATAAAGTTAGCGGGTACGGGGATAGGAATTAATCCCAAGGTCACCGGAAGTTGATAAGATGTTGACTTCCTGCTCTTTTTTCCTCTTTTTACAATCTTTTGTCTTCGTTTTTCCTCTTTTTACGCTCTTTAATCCTCTTTTTCCTAATGAGCCCTTTATCTAATGAGCCTCTTTTCTTAATCAGCATCGTTTTCCTAATGAGCCTCTTTTTTCCTAATGAGCCACCGGAAACCGCAACATCCGCCACCGCAACGCCCGCCACCGGAAGTCCTTATCTTATCACCTTCCGGATGACCTTGGTAATACTTCCTGTCCTCGTACCCGCTAACTTTATCTACTTGAGGAATATCAGCTTCTGCAGATTTTTAGAAGTTACTTTTAAGCTGTGACCAATGCATATATTCAATTTGTTTTCGATCATACCATATTTCTAGATTGTTAACTATTTTCACTTTTGGATACTTTTTCCATAAAAATGTAATGCAATTAATTGCATCCCCATGTACTAGCGAGTCAATATTTCAGTTGTTTTGCTTCATTCCAACCACAAACTTCTGCAGTAGTATAAAATTGGTCTAGGCTGTTAAATCATCAAACTAAGTTGGTTGTATTTAATTGCTATGAATAGGAAGGCATATATTTTGTACAAATAAATTGTTCCAATTTTTCTTTGAATTTCTGTTGTTATTTGTTTGATCATATTGTATATTTTCAGCTTTTTTAATCTCGTAATTTTCTAGAAACTTATATTGTTCTATTTTACAGTATTTCTTGATTTATTTTAACAGAATATTTCTGTAGTTGGTATTTGATGTTATTCGTATTCTGCATTTTTTAAAGTTTTTTTGAGATTTCTATAATTTTCTAGGTTCCCTAGCTTCAATTTTTTTGACGTTTTCTTAAACACTTCTTTAACAAAATCTACTATCTTCTAACAAATTCTTTTCAATATTGCAAAATTTATCTCTAAGGTTCTTGAATTTGATTTAAGTTTGAGGGTTTAAACTTTTTCAACTTTTCTTAATTTTTTACTGCAATTTTATAGATAGTATTTTTAATTATTCAACAATTTATCAATTTTTTCAAGAGATTTAACTACATTCATATTTATCTTATAAGAATTATCCAAGAAGTTTATTCGAGATGACTAGAATTTTTGACCATTATTTTTACTTTAACTTATTTAATTAAATTATTTTAGCAATTTCACTTTCATTTTGATATAATTTCCTTCAGAGGTGGCTCTATAATCTTTTAGAATAATATTTACTACAGATTTTGTCAAAACCAACACTAACCAAAAATTTATTGATTTTGCGAGTGATACACTTTTATTTTCACTTGTATATAAATCTTGTTCTTTTAATTACATTTTCTAACCCTGCTCATTTAATACACTCATTATCACAATGTTTTTAAACATTTTGATTGGTGACTTATATTTTATGGGCGAACACAATATGAGCTCCAATTCTCCAAACTCCGAGAATCGAAAAATTGCAAATTCATGTAAGGTAATGGGAAGGTTCTTAGAGAGTATTTGTTGTACCCATATCATATAAAACGCGTTCAGAAAGAGAAGAAATTCAATAAGGTATTTTCATAAAACCCATGTGTAGGCTAAAAAAGATATTACCTGAGATACTTGAAGATCGTTTTCAACCTCAGTTGTCATTAAACCGTTTAGGTTGGATGACTAGCTACTTGAAACGGTATTTCTACCATGAATATTAACCGGTGGTTTTGCAACTTTTAGAACAAACTCTACCTTAGTTTCTAGAGGATATACCATTAGCAACAACTAAAGCAATGTGGTTTATGCACGATGGTGCACTAGTGCATTTTAGTGAAGTTGCTCCTGAGTTATTAACAATAACATACAGAGATATTTGGTTTGGTCGAGGTGGATCTTACTTATGGCCTGCTTGATTCCCGGACTTTTATCCCCTAGATTATTTGATATGGGGCTTTCTGAAGACTTATATCTAATTATAGCATGCAAATATATATTTATAAGAAGCCTAATATACTTTTAAACAAAATATAATTATAAGTAACTAGTAGAATCAACATTTTTTAATACTCTTTATTATTTCTCCTCAATTTAAAACATAATTACTCACTTAGGCTATTAACAGAACTGCATGTAAAAAAATGCAATCGAGAACCAACACTCCGTAAATTGCACGCTGTTAGTATATCGACGTGCGGAAAATGAGTGCTTAATTCTGCTTTCAATTATGCGCGATAACTTTAGTAGATATAATTGAGTTTGAAACTATAATTCAACATTCGGAATATAATGAATAACCTTTGTTGGGCCAGACTCTATGAGGCCATTGTTCTAGTGAATAATCAATTGTCACCTTTTACTACCGCGAAATTATGCCGCAGAGAACGATTGTAGAAACGGTCTGAATTTAGTTTAATATTTCCGAATATTCATTTGAATAATTACGTCTGTATTTACGTGAAGAATAAATAACAAGTTTATTGTTTTGTATAACGAATAAACTAAAAAATTAATAATGGCAAAGAATACGCGTAATAAGTTTGTCCACGATAACGAAAATATTAACAGTTATTTGGTTATTTATTGTATTTCTTACATAATTAAAACACATTGTTCTTTCCTCACTTCACTTTTATTTTTAACTGTCAGATGTACATTTCGAGTACCATGTACTCATTATCAATGACTAATAATTAGTCATTGTACATCTGAGAGTTAAAAATAAAAGTGAAGTAAGGAAATAACAAAGTGTTTTAATTGTATAGTGATAACTATAAAAACCGTGAGTATTTCTTACAGTTAGATATTTTTCTTTTAAATTAATAACGTTGTTTGCACAATATGTAATTTGTTTAATTTGTTATGATAAAATACTAATCGATCAGTAAAATTAAAATCTAAAAAGTAACTTCTTCTTTATCGTTATTACAAATTATCTATTCTTCAGCTTTAAAATAAAAAAATACACTATTGAAATAAGTTCAACAATTTACATTACTGTAATTTGATTTATTACTATACATAGTTTGTCTCAAACTCAAGAAGAAATATAAAGCAAAATTAATTTTTACACAAATAATTTTAATACTCATCGTCGGCTGGAATGGATTTTAGTATATGGGTCGAAGTCTTTCTATGAACGATTTCCCTTTATTGTCAATTATTGTTTGAGAAATAGTAAAAAGTCGTACAGAGCCAGATGAAGTGAATAAAGTAGATGTTCCATAACAATAATGGCTTTTTGTTTGAGAATTCAGTTACCATCATGGCTTTGTGCATTATCGTGCAACAATATCCAATTATCTGACTTTAGACATTTCTATTCAACTTCTAAATCATTGTGTAACTGTAAGCAATTTCTTTTAAATTGAGGAATTACCTCGATTTTTCTCTTGTGGTGACTAAACGTTAGAGGGTAGCATAGAAGCGGCACTATGTTTTGTTTTGTCTAGTATTGAACACATCACGTTTTATAGCTTCGGATAATTTCCGAATATTTTAAAAATGTTTTTGCAATGCAGAAATTTTTTGGTCGTCTGCCAGAGTGTGTGGCAGGAAGCGCGCACAGACCTTTTCCCAAAATTTTCGGTCTATATTCAATTGGCTATGCTTCTCAGTATCCTAGTATTCTCTTCGACAAATCTCTTTAAATTTACCGATGATTTCTTCATTCCAAGTAGTTTCTGTTGGCTATCCTTGATCATCTATAAAGTCCCAACGACTGGCACGAAATACTTAATAATAACCACGTTTCGATCTTTCTCTTTTTGTAATTAATTTTATTCCTACTCGTTGACTATTCATTCATATTAAATAGATAAAGGTACAACAGTTGTCCTTAATATTGGTTTATAACTACCTACGATACAGAGATTTAACTATTTAATAAAAAAATCTGGTATTATAATGTTAAGGTTTTCTACAATTTAGTAGTGCTCTTTCTAAAACGTTTTTAGTTTAGGCAAGGTTTTTATATCGTTATAAATTAAATTATCTTATCATAATCGTAAATATAAATAATAGCCCCTTTATGTAGGCATTTAATTTCAAATCGAAAGGAAGATACTTGTCGGTCAATGATGATATTTGATTAGTCTATCCGGACGTTTGATATACTTTTTATCGCTAGCAAAATAGAAGCTGATGGTCGGATACGACAAATACCGATCAATAGTTCTATTTACAATGTATATCATATGATTATTCACTAACACTTAAAGCTACTATTCTATACGAATTAATTTAATAAATTGTTAACGGTGGAGGCTTCTACTTCATTATACATTATTCTTCACAATTAAAAAACTTTTTAACGTTGTATAACACTGACTTTATTAAGTGACTATAGTTTCGACAATTTTAGCTTGTCATTATCAAACTAGAAAGCTTCTAGTCGCTAAAATTGTCGAAACTATAGTCACTTAATGAAGTTAGTGTTATACAAACAAAGTTAAAAAGTTTTTTTTATTTGTGAATTTAATAAATGTTTACGTAATATTTAAATATCTCGATGTTAGTCTCAATCTGTATGATTAACTAGTTTTGACAAATATCGGTTGGTGGTTTTATTCATAAATCATATTATATTATTGCTGGTGTTAAGTGTTGTCTTTATCTTAGTAATTTAATTAATAATTAAGCAACAACAAAAAAATTCGCATGAAAGTAGGAGCATAAACCAAATAAACTCCTTAGCTGATAAAATTCTATTCTTCTAGTATTTAAATCTTTTGTACATCAACTGCAATGTATTGTTTCAGTAGCAAAACATCTTAGTAACAACAACATATCTAATGTTTAATTGTTAATGCGTTTACTTTGTGGTACATCTCAAATATAATGAAGAATGAGACACGATTACTTTGTTTTATGACTTTATTTATTTACTCATGTGTAATTTCAAATCAAGTGGTAAAATAAAGTATTCCTGTCTTCTTCTTCATCAAAATATTTAATTTATCAATTTTAGTTGGTATTAAAGCACGGAATGATGTCAAGTTTAAAATTCATTGCAAATAATGGTAATTTCTTCTGTGATTTTGCCTCTAAAAGTAATTGATAAGAATATACGTCGATATGTTCATATATGAAGGCAGTGTTAGTGTGATATGAAAATATAACATTAGAAAAATAGAAAAATTATTGGAAAAAGGCTTTAATTATTTTTTCACATACTGAATAGAAATACCAATACATTTCCGCATCCAAAATCGTTGAGAAAAGTAACGCTTTTCCGCATAGCAACACTTTTCTGCATAGCAACACTTTTTTGCATGGATACGCGTTTTCGTACTACTTTTATTTACTATTAATCAATGTCAGTGTCAGTTACATACAAGGAGTAATATATACAACACACATACTATCGGTAATTTTAACCTAATTTTTATATGTCAGTGTCAAATATGAAATCGCAAACACCTTTATAATTGATGTTATATGCAGTATGTGAAAAAATAGTGTGTACAAAGCGTGGGAAATGCGCTTTTCCGCACTCGAGTAGGAAATCGCTTCGCTCGCTCGTACACCAACATCCTACTCTCGTGCAGAAAAGCGTAAAATTATTTGAAACATGGAAGCCTCAATCAAGAATTTAGACCTTACAGAGTCAGAAATAATAAACCAAGAAGTAGCACTATCTATGGAAAGCAAAACCACCTAGCTCCAACATCACCAAGAAAGAACGCGAGACCCTAAAAGAATTAATATAGAATCCCGACATCATTACCAGCTGACAAAGGTAACGCATCGGTTGTAATGTATAAATCTGATTACAACTCAAAAATGGAGGACATCCTCAAAAACGCGGCTTACAAAAAAACCAAATCGGATCTCACAACCTACCTTGAAAAATTAATAAGAACAAAAATAAAAAAAATTACCCGAAGACATCAAAAAACAAACATTCCACGGGAAAAACCATCAATATGTTCTAAAGTATACGGAACGGCCAAATTCCATAAGGAAGGAAATTCACTGAGACACATTATAGGCTTCAGAGGTTCGCCAACAGATAGTAAAATAAATGGACTTATATGTCGAAAACTTAAGCCAGTTCATTAAGTACATGACAATAGAACCTGAAGACCTGATGATGATGATAAATTTCGATGTAAAGATTTTATTCAGTTAAATTCCCATTTATAAAGCGATCAGCATAATTCAAGAAAAACACAAACACTTCGCGGACGTATGAAACCTCACAAAACCTTGCCTTTCTACCACACATTTCACTTCTTCACTTTTAACGGGCAGAAATGCAAACAAATTGATGGAGCCCTAATGGGATTACCACTATCTCCAATAATAGGCAACCTCTACATGGTAGATTTCGAAAAAGGAGCACTTCACACTCAAGTATTAAAACCAAAATTATTGCTCAGATATGTGGATGACACAATCGTCATTTGGCCACGCGGATGCGGAAAATTAGACCAGTTCCTTTACCATCTAAACAATATCCACCCACAAATCTAATTCACCATTAAAACGGAAATTGAAAGTAAATTACCTTTTTAGAGATTCTAATAACAAAACAACTAGACGGAATCCTTGGACATACCATTTACAGTAAAGACACCTACAGAAACAGATATCTAACTCAGTTTTAAAGGCCCTAATAACACGGTTAATATAATTAAAAGAAGGGCATAACAAGAAAGAAAAACTAAACACGCTCACGAATGCCCTCGGCAAGAACAATTTGGAACCAGACACAATCTCTAAAATAATGAACACACAGAGCCGCCCAGCTAACACCAGCTCAGAAAACGCTAACCCAAAGCACACATTATATTACCATACATCAATGGCATAACGGATCTAATTGGAAATAACCTGGAAACGTTCGATAAAAAATCCGCCTATATGACTGAAACAAAAATAGGTGACATACTGCGATTACCAAAAGAAGTGAAATCTCATGTAGAGATTGCAACATAAAATACATCGAACCAACAAATAGAAGTTCTTGCCGTGATGAACACATAATAGCGACGAAAAAAAAACATGACCAGAATTTATCTCTTATTCAAAAATAATTAAAAACAAAACGTGAATAAGAGCAATGATAGAACCCTCCTGCCGAATACCTGGAAAATAATAATTAGAAAGAAGGCCACAGCCTAATTAACATGCGACGTAGATCGAGATGAAACAACATATAAAATCCACACTCCCCAAAAATCGCCAGTTTAAAACTATCAGAACTCATGAAGATAGAAAATGCGATGTCGCCGAAACGTCGACATAACTCTCAAAGCAACACGCGAGATGTATATTACACCTACGCATAGTGCCACAATCACTCCTGTAGTAGTTCCTTCGACATTTCTCCGTCTGCTGATGTAGCAGCCATAAGTTAATTTAGAATATTGGTTTAGCAATGGATATGATAATTTCGATTTTGCAAAATAGATGGGTATTTTTTAGTTTAATTTAGTTCTCTCATAATTTCTGCTATTGCTATTGTTGATTGATGTTGATATTGATGATGTCGTATATTTTCTGTTTCGTTTACTCGTCGTGTTGAAACCTTTCTTCAAAAGTTTTATATGTTTTCAGTAATTATTATTTAATTTATTCAGAATTTTCTTGAAGTTCTTAAATATCTAAAAACGTTTTCATTGAAATTTCTAGAATTTTAATTTCTTTTAAATTTCTAGAAAAATCCTCTTATAAACTTCTTATAAGAGAGAGAGATAAATATCTTCATTGAAAATAGTGTCACATTTGATAATACGACAATAATTCCTATACTGCTTCCTTCTTTTTTCCATTAGCTATATTTTTTAGTTTAGATACATTTTTCGAAATTTTGAATGATGTGAATATAACTTCTTATAGTTCACGCTGAGGAAGGGGTATAAGGAAGGACGGGTTATGAAGTGGTTACATTTTTATTTTGCAATATATATGGGCACATGTATAATTCTGTCAATATTTTCTTAATTTTTTTCTGTTAGTTTCTTGATGATGCTTATTATAATAAAAATTTTTAGAATTATTATTAAACATTCTATTGTTTTATTAGTATTTCTCATTTTACTTAATCAGAATTATCAGAATTTTACTGAAATTGGCATTTGGATAAGTGGTAGAGTAGCCTTAATGGCTAAACTTTGCCCATTTTGTTCTGAATAAAGACGTTTATTATTATTATTATTATTGTTTAAATAGATTTTTTCTAAAATAACTGAAAACTTTATTTTGTAATTTCGTTTCTCTAGCATCTTTAGAATTTTCTAAAAAATATCTCTTTAAATATTTCAGATTTTTTCCACATTTAGATTTTACTTTATTTTAATTATTATTTATTTTAATTCCAAATTTCTAAATATTTTTGTTAAGATTACTAACATTTTTTAAGAAGACATCTTCAAGTTGTCATCATATACTATAATTTTCTTCTTGCTTTAAGTTTTAAAAGTTTTCGGATATTCTTTTTTGAAATTTCTAGAAATTTCTACGAGGGTTTAAGGATACACCAGCAGAGTTTCTTTCAGATTACTTAAACGCTCTTTAAAATACCAATGTAGAAACAAAAGGTAATTGATTAACATAATGTTTAAAAAAGTGATAAATGAGAAACAAATAGAAGATGTAGTAATATTCCCGATTTTTATAATTATCCAGCATTTCTATTTTTCGAAAATTTTACTTTAAACTTCTGTAAATTTTCTACATTTTCTAACACAAACACATGTTTTGTTAAATTAATCAGTGCGGATTTTTTTCTTAATTTAAAGTCTGTATTTAATAAAAGTTGTCTAATAACGAATTAAGATAAATTCATACAGAACCTAATCCCTTTCCATCGTAAATATAAATTCCTCCATAATATTCTGATTTGCCAAACTACTCTCCTTCCTTCTTCTTCTGTAATATACTGGGTGTTACTAAATGCATATCAGGGGTTTTAACGTTTTTTAATATTTATTACGTCTTTTTCTAACAATAGAGCAACAAGAGAAGAAGTACCAGTTACAGTTGCTTCTCCAAACAAAAATAGACCCAAGCCAAGGTATAGCACAAAAAACATTCAATTTAGGGGAGTCTTCTTGCAATTGTACCATGTGATGGGAATTAACTGTCGCCATTTTGACACTCCCCCCTCTAGCGCACGCACGTATCTACAAATAGAACTGTTTGACTTGCTCTTTCATTTCATGTATTAATTATGATTTTAAGTTTTACGTAATAAGAACTACAAAGCGTCAAAATCCATATATTAATTTAGAAACACCCCGTACTTGGACATAATGATATATTTTAAATTAAAAAAATACAAAACTTCACAAACCACGTCTTTTGCAACAAAATGAAAATTACAAGTAGGGCAAAAAAACTTGAAAGCATAACTTACTGGAAAGGTGGGATTTAAAGAAGTCAATTGTAAAAATATATTAACTAATTTGCCAAATTCTCAAATTCAATTAAATACAGTCCAATAAGATATAATATCCAAGCTAGCAACAGAATGTTACTAGGAATTTTAACTAAATTACAATTATATATTACAAAGTAAGTAAAGATATAAAAATAATATCACAAAGTAACGGCTTCAATAATTAACAATTATATATTTTCTTGCCCTTTGAAGTATAGTCTTAGATATTTAAATTTCAAAACTCCCAATCATCACTCATACGGGTAGGGAATAAATAATTATTTAAAAACGTTTAACAGTAAGCTAGAATAATGAATAGTTTATTAGGAACAATAAGGAGCACGCTAGGATAATTAATAATTCCTTAATCTAGCTTAAGAGTATACTAGGTTAATGATATAATTATTAGCATAGGCCAAGAGTACGCTAGAATAATTAATCATTTTTTGGGATAGGTCGGGTGTACGCTGGGGTAATTAATAATTTATTAATATTGGTCAAAAATATGATAGGGTAATGAATAACGTATTGCGATAGGCCAGTGGATACTTTATTGGAATGTGTTAAGAATGCCTTAGAATAATAAATGATTTATTAGTCTAGTTGGAAGGCAGTAAATATTTTATTGAGATAGGTTTATAGTACGCTATACTAATTAATTATTTATCGGATATTGTCAAGAATGCGTTAAAATAATAAATTAATTATTATACAATAAAAATACTTAAAAACTTGTACGTATAACACGATTTAATCTTCGTTTTATATTGACAAGACTAGACACTTATCATTTTCAAAACATAGGTGATTTAAAAAAATACAAAACATTAATTATTAGTTAGGGTAATATATCATTTTTTTAGATATGTTAAAGATACGGTAATTCAAATAATTATTTATTAGCCCAGATTATTTTTTTGGAATAAGTCCAAAATAAGCTAGATGGACCTAAATTACTTGATGCATTTAGAAATAAAGTCTCCCAAAATGTATTGTTAAAATGGACTATCTCATTATCAATAGGTTTAGAGAGTAAGTTTAAAATTTCAAAGGTGTGGGAGTATTGAGATATAATATTAGATTCGATCGGAAGTTTTTAATCAATATTGGGTAAAATAACTTCAACAGAAAATAATATATTTCTACACCAATTTTATCGAGTCTGCAACAACGATATACATTCTCTATAGACAATTTCCAAAACTTAGTTTTTTAATTGTTTGCCTTTATATAAATTTTTATTAGGTCAAACTTTCCTGTGGAACTTTATTCAAAGTCTGCATTAGAAAATTACAAATAATTCTTGTACTAAATACGTAAATCTAAGTCGAAAAACTTCAGCTTAGCATTTCTTTCTTCAAATAATGTTTTAGATTTAATATATTCCAACGTTAGCTGTCAAAATGATAGAGAAACATTTCCGCTTGTTTTGGAAGGTTCTTATCATCCCACTCTTAAATTTACTTTGCAATGCTCTCCGGCCATGGCTTCAATTAATAGTGATGTTATTAAATTAAACTTTAAAAAAGGAAATTATCCGGAATTATATGAACATTTATGTGGTATTGATTGGGATATACTATTAAGTTTCTCTGACGTTAATCTCGCTCTTTCTGAATTTTATAATATATTGAACTCTGCTCTTTTAAAGTTTATTCCAACTTATAAATTTAATAAAAATAAAAGAAAGTACCCGCCTTGGTATAATTCAGAAATAATACATTTAATTAAAGAAAATAATACCACTAGAACTAAACTCAAATCTAACTCTATCTCCATGAGAGCTAATTTTCAACACCTCCGAGCATTAATTAAACGTAAAATCAAATCTGCTTATAACTCATACATGTCCACCATTGAAAATCAAGTTACTTTAAATCCAGGTCAGTTTTGGCCGTACATAAACTCTAAGAGATCTAGTACATCCAGAATTCCTTCGACATTGATAGATAATGATAATAAACTGGACAACCCTGAAAAGATTGTTAATGGTTTTCGTAATTTTTTTGAATCTGTTCATGTTTCCCCATCTAAAAATGTTCATTTATCTAATTTCAGCTATATTCCCAGTTTTTCCTTTTCCCCTGTTTCAGATAAATTTATATATAACATTCTTAAGAAACTTCCTAATAAATTTTCTTCCGGTGATGACAATATACCTGCTTTTATTTTAAAAGATTGTGCTCCTATTCTTTGTTATCCGCTTACAACTATTTTCAACTTATCTATTCAAACTTCTACCTTTCTTAATAAATTGAAAATAACATCAGTCTGTCCAATACCTAAATCAAGTGCCAATATTCTCAAAATTAATAACTATCGATCTATAGCAATTTTATCACATATTGCTAAAGTTTTTGAACGTGTACTATATGACCGAATTTTCATTCATATTAAACCTTACCTCTCTGATAATCAGCATGGATTCATTCCTAATCACTCGACAGTAACTAATCTATTTGCTCTTACTCATAACATTGCTGAAGTTCTTGACTCCTCTAGTCAAATTGATGTCATATACACGAATATGTCGAAAGCCTTCGACAAAGTTAACCATAATCTTTTAATTTCTAAGTTGGATAACTTTGGCTTTTGCAATTTATCTACCTCTCTAATGTCGTCTTACTTAAGTAAACGTGAATCGTATGTCACTTTCAATAATTTTAAATCTAGTTCTTATTTCCCTACGTCTGGTGTCCCTCAAGGATCAATTTTAGGTCCCTTGCTTTTTAACATTTTTATTAACGACCTTTCCACAACATTGACCTGTCAACATCTTTTATATGCGGATGATCTCAAAATATATGCTACAATCAACAATCATAATCATTGCTTGTATTTGCAGGACAAGCTTGGCATGGTCTTTACATGGTGTGAAGTAAATAGACTAGAATTAAATATTAATAAGTGCAAGTTCATGTCATTTACTAGAAAAACTAATCCTGTGAGGTTCACTTATTCAATAAATGCCACTTTAATTGAAAATGTTTCAACATTTAAAGATTTAGGTGTACATTTTGACACAAAATTAAGTTTTAACTGTCACATTGGTGAAGTAATTAAGGGTTCATTAAGAGCTTTAGGTTTCATATATCGCAATAGTAAAAGTTTTAAAAATATAAATACCTTAATTACTTTATATAATGCTTATGTGAGGTCTAAGTTGGAATATGCTTCCTTAATTTGGTTTCCCCAAACCCAACAGCGGAAATACATGGTATAGGGCATTCAACGTAAATTTTTAATATATTTATATTTTAAGTCGGAAGGTTATTATCCTAATAGAGGGTTCGATCATGCAACGTTACTTAAAAAGTTTAACTTTCAATCTCTTGAATCCCGACGATATATATCGAGCATTGTCTGTGGATACAAAATACTTCACGGTTCTATTGATTCAGCTGAGATTTTACATAATATTAGGTTGCATGTTCCACCCTTTAGTAGTAGACAAAAGCCAACTTTTAAGATTTTACCTCATAAAACCAATTATCGACTGAAGTCTCCGATAAACATCGTTTGCGCTAATTGTAATCAGGTATCATCTTATTGTGATATATTTAATGACTCTCTCAGTTATGTTATTGCTCAATGTAATCATTCACTTTTAGTTAGTATGTAACCATTTATTATTTTTAGTTTAAGTTATGCTAGTATGTAGATTTACTTTCTTCTTTATATATGTTGCCATGTAATTGGGATTTTTTCCTGTAGGGTAATAAATATATATTTATGTTTATATTTATATTAATTTGTTGTCATTTATCCATTTAGACTTTTTCCATAAGGTAAAACACTTGAAATAATCTCCAAAACAATACCAATTACTAAATTATAAAAATTATATCTTTATCTTATAGTGTAAGTTATTAACAGTAAACTTATGTTAATTATTTCAACAATGCTTAATCTTAGTAGTGATTGTCTATATACTACGTATTTCTCCCAAGGTTATTACGCATGAATTTGTTTTTAGACACTTGTTTTGTTTCATTTTATTTAATTTATTCTTAGGATTTTATATGTGTACAAGTTTTTAAAGTAGGTTTAGGAACTCGATTGCGCGTATCAGACCGCGAAATGTAGACCTCGTGAAAGCATCCACAGTAGACAGCATCCGTTGTGACTGAGTAAATGTGACCTACTTTATCTTCGGATTACAATAGAAACTACTAAATTGAAGTAATCTCCGTGAAAAGCACCGCAAATAGGTGAATGTAAAACGAATCCTCTTATTAGTAATGAGAAACGACAGAACTAATGACAGGATTTACGACATTGCTCTATAATTTTTATTGTAGATTGTATAACGTAATAATACTGACATACTAATTTAATATACTTTTGTAGATAAGTATACATGTAGGAAAATAATTGTTTTTTTAATGAACGTTTATAATTAGATCAGATGACTCTGATATCAAAATAGTTTGAAAAATAAAAAAAAACAGTGACCAAAATGCAGGTCTTAATATTGTAGAATTTATATTATTACCATATAATAAAAGAGATAATACATTTTATTATAAAATATATCACATACACATTATTATTTAGTCTGATGCATCCATTAAGAGTAAACCAATTAGTATTTACTACATCAAAGTGGCGTAATCAAGACGTCCAATTACTCGTATCAAAAGATAAAGTTTGTCGGGCTAATGGAAAGGATTGAATGGTTCTCTGATTAAGATACTCTATTGACCCATAGTTGTGCGTTTGTGATGAAAACGTAAGCCGAAAGAAAGCGAGCCTTCTTTCATATCTTGGTCGAATTTATATGAAATGTGATGTATACTGCTTACCACATACTGACAATGTTTCCTCCGGTATATGAATTCTACACAGTAGGAGATTATATATGTTTATTGAGAAAGACAGTGCTCGGGTACGAGATGTGACAAGAATGAGGATGTGAATAAATTTGTGTTTCATTCTTGAGAAGAATTATTATGTAAATTAAATTATAATCAAATGAAATAGTCAGTAGTCGTTTCATATTTATTCATGAAGAATTGTTATTTTGTTTAAAATATTGTTTTTATTATATAAAACTGTAAATTATATAATACTTTATTAACTTGATTATATAAATTATTACAAACTATGAAAACAAAAACACAGTATATATTATTTCGTAAACTTTAGCCGCCATTCAAGCTATAATAAAATTATTTTTGTTATTTCATTAAACATAATCTAGCCCGGCGCATCCACCTGAAAGTGAAATATCTAATAACAACACTTATTATTGATTTATGTTTGGTAAATATCAAGCAAATTTTGAATTAGGCTTTTTAAAAACTTGCTGAAGCGATTTAATTAATAGATATAACAGAATATTCTCTATGTTGGTATAATCTGCATTATATATTTAATACACCCTAAAGTTTTAGGTCACTGCAGCGGCCGATAACAAGCTTTTGGTTTATTAAATTATGATACTAGGCTTATATTCTCTTGTATATTGCATATTTATATAAGCTTAAATATTCGAAAACCATAATATTATTTCACTAATTTAAAAACTAAAATTAAAATTAAGGCAATTCGCAAGTATTTATAATTAATGTTTACTCAGATCTGACAATATCTGATTAAAATATTGTTGGTTATTTTAATAAACAAATTTCAGTTATTATGGCCATTATTGATTGACCAGAAGTATAAAATCAATAGTACCACAATTTAGTTTTCTATTGGTCCATTAACTCTATTATGGGCAAAAATTACGTTTTTAGTTTTTATTCAGCACTATATCTAAGCTATACTACTAATTATAAAGACAATATGTACAGTTAAAATACTTTTTACTCCTAAATATTTAAGTTGCAAGTGTGTTCTTTAATTACATATTTTAAATAGTGAATAATACATGAAATTAAATTAAGCAACGCCATAAAGTATTTTTAGTCTATTGTAATGGTTTGAGTTTTAGCAAAGGTACTTGAACTGTTTAACTGAATATTAGCGCTTATTGTTCATCATTATTTATCGATTAATATTTTAACAGAAAATGTATTAATTCTAATCATGCTAAGTTCTAATAAACATAAATATAACAATACCTGCCATGGGATATGGAGAAGTGTTATTACCCAGTAGTGCGGTGGTATCCGGAGGTGGATCAACCTCCTCACTAAGAACCACCTCCATGACGTGCCCCTCGTGGCCCTTCTCCCACTCTATAAAAAAATTCAAATTAAATTTCTTTTGCAACAGTAATTCCGCGCAAACATGTTTACGATCGCATTCATCGCACTACAAAAAAAGCTGTGTACTCGTAATGGACAGTATTATTATGCGTAATAAAGTTGGTCGACATAAACGTATATGTGGCATTCAATTGCGTCGCTTTGATTTAAATGACATAATCAGTAAATATTTAATAGGCAGAATATTATTAATGAGATGGTAAAATTAATGTACCCAAATAATACAAGATTAATCAAACAAGTTAAATAATTGCATGCACATCATAGCTTAGAAAAGTTAAAAATGCAATTTTAACGATAAAGCATAATAAAATAAAAACTTTAAATGTTATTCAAATTAATCATTTAACAAAATATACATATACGGTATTGCACGACTATGATTAGTGTACTTCTTGGCTGTATTCTGTTCTTAGTTATTTGTCAGCGTACAATTTTTTAATAGCTTCATCAGTATCACTATTGAAAATCCCTTTTAAATCCATAAAAACGAAAACGAATAATAAACAAGAAGCATCAGTTAATAATTAGAAAAAAAACACGAAAATATTTCGTAAAAGAAGCATCAGGATTTGTTTTAAGGATTAATTTAAATATATACGTAATTTAAGATAACATTTAGTATAATTATAATTATTTATTAACTCTTCGTTACGTATATACCCGGCGCATCCACCATATTTAATACCGGTTTTCGTACTATCGTCATTAATAAATCAACGCCAGTCAAAATATTCCTATTAAATCCATGATAAGATCGTCAAATAGAAATGACGAACGTATAGATGTGTCGATGAAATAAATTGCCTCAAATTTCCCGAACATTTCACACCGATGTGTGAAGGAATGTGAAAAAGGTTTATTTTATGTTTCAGCTGTCAGCAGTCGCCTCTGATTTATACGAGCTATTATCTTGTTTGAAAAGAAGTTATTTTTATAATTTTAGAAGTAATTTCCAATTTTATTTGAGAGAGTCAATATATGAAAAATATTTAATATTATAAAATTTTAATACTGAAATACATAGTATATAAAGTAAATACAGACAAACAGAAAAGTCCGTGAAATTTTAAACATATATTTCATTTAACTTTTATATTATGGAATTTTACCAAGTAAGAGCTTCTTTAATTCAATAATAATTTAACGGTTACTTACTTTTATTAGTAATGTGTAGAAATATATTATATTATTGAAAATTATTACTATACAATTTTATGTTTATAATCGATGACCAATTTTACCAATTGGTATCGGTGTTTATTAAAATTGTATAATAATATTTAATATTGCTTATTTATATGCTCGTCTACTAGCTTCGCTTTATTCAGACCTAAAACATTATTTTTATCTAGTTTCATTTGAAATAAATCAAATATTTATATATTATTGTACGAGTCCGTAATTTACTATTTTCAGAGCTTTCGAGTAAATATTGAATATGTAATCTAGGGAATGGCATTTAAATTTTTAATCAACTTAAATTTTATACTACGAGATAAATTAAAAATAAATATTTTGCAATGGATACTCTAATTAATTTTTATAGTTTATTTCTAGCTGTGTTATTAATATAACTGCAATAATAATCTCAGCAAAAACAACCAAACAATTCAATATTTTGAAATAATTTCTATTAGTTACTGTAATTTCTATCATAAATATTACATGATTTATAGATTTAATTGTATTTTAATATGCATGTGTTTATATAATCCTGAATAATACAGTGTTATTAATATTGTGATATTTCCTAAATTATTGAAGGCTTATTGTTGACCTTTATGAATTCCAGTGATGAACAATATTTATTGTTACGTATTTATGATAGTGTCAGAATGGCTAAAGCATGAATTGTGATATTTATTTAATTTAATTTATTCTTTGCCTTTCTACCTTCCGGTGTAAGATGTTACATTTTTACTACTTATAACAAAAGCTAATTTGTCATGTAGTATTTCCGTCATTTTTCCTGTCTTTTTTTGTCTCTTTTAAATCTTTCCATGTAGTACTGTTTCTGGATGCTTGCTTCATTATTTGGCTATTCCATTCGTTTGCCTCCCTTTTTTTGCTTTCCTGTTACTCGCATCTTGTATATTTTTCTTGTGATTCTGTCTTCTCCCATTCTTGTTGCTTGTCCGAACCATCTCATTTGGTTTTTATTTATTATCACCTGTATTTGTAGCTCTCTTCTATATCTTTCGTTCCTTACTTTATTCTTTCAGGTTTTATTTTCTATTATTCTGAGTATTCTCATCTATATTGTATTTATTATTCTTTGTCTTTTTGTCATCGTCTATATTTGACTGCTATATGTTTAATTCGTTTTTTACAATTTCTATTTTGTTGTTGTTTTGTTGTTTTTGTTATTTCTTTCTAGTTGAGAAGCGAACTTTTTAACATATTAACAGATTTTCACTGTTTTCCCTATTTTGTCTTCGATTTCATTGGCCATTTTTTCTATTTTCCTAAATTATTATTCTTAGATATTTATAGCTCTCTACTTCGATTTCCTTTACTTTTATGTTTATTTTGTGTTCTTGTTTCTCCTTTGATATTATCATTATCTCTGTTTTATAATTTATTGTCATGTTTATTTTCTGTAGTTCTTCCTCTATTATCTTCATATTTTTTGTACTTTTTCTCCTGACTCCGCTATTATTTTCACGTCTTATGCAAACATGAGTTCAGCTATTTTTACTTCTTACAACATCCTATATCCAACTTTTATCGGTTTCATTCTTTTCTTTGTTTTTTTTCATGGCGCTGTCTAATGTTATTATAAATACCATTGCGCTTAATACACAGCCCTGTTTAACACCTCTTTTCGTTGAAAACTCTTTTGATTCCTCATTTTTTGTTCTTATTATGTTCTTATTCTCCCCGTACATGTTTTTTTTATTATTTTTATTATTTCTATTTCTATTCCTCTTTCTTCTAGCTCTATCCATTGGTGTTTCCTTTTTGCCCTATTAAAATCTTTTTCTAGGACTAAATAGCATATAATGAAATCAGTCCAAATTCATTTTTTTTTCATAACTTTTCATTTTATATTCACTTTCAAAGAATCTAAAGTATATTTCATCATTTATTAGTTTATTGATTGTAAATACCTTTTTATATAACACACACTTTTAATCTTTATTTGTAACTATAAGTTCGACAGATTTTTTGTGATTTTCAAACTACACTTCAAAAATTTATACAAACAACTTTATAAACAAATTTTTGAAATAGAGTTTGAAAATCTGATTTAATTGACGTATTGTGTCACTGAAACATGCAATTATTTAATCAACATATCTGTGCCAAAAGGAAATGTGAGAAAATCTTATTTTCAATATTGGCGATTAATTTTTTCTCCTAAAAGAAGACTTAACGGAGATCCCATTGGAAGACTAGTCGTTTGCAAATAGAACATATTATTGAATTTGAAATAATTTTGATTTACACAGTTTATTAAATATAAAATCTGAATTAATCAAATAATTGCAATGTAATTTATCGAGTAAGTTTTGAATAATTTCTAAACATTCTATTATTGGAATATTGGAGAACAAACTTCTAAAGTTAAATAATACAAGTTTTGAGTTATTTGGGATTGTAGATTTAAGTTGTTCGTATAAAGCAAAGTAATTATTTTATTGAATGTTTTGGGGCAAATTGTGTGTTCATTGAGTTTAATTGGAGTTGCAATCCAGCTCTCGAGCAGTACGGACGTGTCCTCTCTCGAGATCCCCTGGCGAGCGCTTTTCTCAGTGAATTCACTAAGTAACCACCCGCGGAGTTTTTCGTAAAATGACGACAAAAGGAGAAGAATTTGCGGCATGTGTTGGAGAGTTACGGGACAAGATAATAAATCTCGTCCCCGAAACTGCCGGAAGGATGTCCATTGAGGACAGAAAGGAAATTAGGAAGCATGCGGATACAATGGTGGAGAAGATGCTATTGATGAGCGGCATGCTAATTAACATGCAAATACAATTAGACGGAGCTAACCAGAAACTGGTGGAAGCCGCCGTGAAGGCGTCTTATGTGGAAGTAATTAAACCCCAGCAGACGAATACAAATGCAACGCCGAGACAAAACTATGCAAGTGCGGTTAAAAAAAATGAACTTATAGTCGAAGGCACACCGGAAACGAAAATGACCTCCACCCAAGTAAAATGTGCTGTGATGGCCGCCGTAAATCCCGTGGAGAACGAAATTGGGATTGCAAAAATGACCAGATTTGGCCAGGGAGCTGTTAAAATTAGTTGCCCCAATGAAGGTGATATTGTAAAACTAAAAAATTCTCTTAATGGCGGAAACCTACAAGTGAAGACGCGACAAACAAAAAAGCCGTGGATGAAACTGACCAGGATTGACGGGACCGATACGGAAAAAATTATGTATGATAATATACATAAACAAAATGCATGGATCAGAGCAAAATTTCCAACTGCCGCGGAGCTACAGAAGGAGATGCCGGTAAAAAGAATAATTTCTTATAAGAAATCTGATTCAAAGAAGACGGTTGTGTTCGAGGTAGCAGCGGAAATGCGAAAGCTCATGTTAGAGCGACCGGTGTATTACCGTTTTGAGAGTATATGGGCGGAGGATTATCGCGATATACTGCAGTGCTACCAATGTCACGCATACGGGCATCTAAGTGTAAATTGCACCGAGAAGGAGCAAATTTGCGGAAAGTGTGGTGAGGCCGGTCACGCTTTCAAAGAGTGCCGAAGCAAGACAGCCTGCTGCGTGGTCTGCACACGGTATAATGCAGCAAACAAGGACGGAAGAAAATTCGCGACTGATCATGACGCCAAAGCAAGCCGCTGCCCATCGCTGAAGAAGCGCAGAGAGATTATGGAGGAATCCATTGACTATTAAATGGCCTCGATAAAGAAACACCGGGTAAGTGAGCTTGATTATTTAAAGTGCGTGCAGATTAATCTCAACAAGAGCATGTGTGGGGTAAATTTATTAACTAAGATTATTGCCGATGACGATATTGATATATGTTTTATACAAGAGCCTAATACTCGCGGGGGCAAAGTAAGAGGATTTACCTCAAAAATGGATGTTTTTTATAAAGTTGGAAATCAGCCACGAACGGTAATTTGTATTAATTCAGGCAGGGCGCATGGGGTAATTATATCGGATTTGTGTTCGGAGAAAGTTACCGTTGTCGAAATTCAAAAGGGGGACATTAAATTTTATGCAATATCTGCCTACCTGCCACATTACGGAAGTAGGCAAGACAATTTCGAAGAAGGGATCGAAGAGCTTAAACAGGTAATCGGGTCATTAGTTAACAAGGGCAAAATAATATTAGGTATAGACGCTAATGCTAAATCCGGATTATGGGGCAGTCCCAATGAGGACAAACACGGACGAATTTTTGCAGATTTTTTGGACGAACACGGGCTTATTATTATGAACACGGGTGATGAGCCAACCTTCGCAGATGCGTGCGGCCGAACAAGTTTCATTGATGTGACGGCCTGTTCGGACGACATCGCGGCATCGGTTGAAGGATGGCTTGTCGACACAGAGAATGAAATATCCGATCACAGAATAATTAGATGGAATATTGGTGGCGGGGCTAATTATGAGGTAAAACGTGGATTCTGTACAAAGAGGGCTATCTGGGAGCGTTTTGATGAACACTTAATACACAATAAATACAGGATAACTAGGGAGATGGGTAATAGTTCGCGCGAATACATTAACAATCTTGCGAAAAGTATTAATGAGTTAGTGATCGAGGCGTGTAGAGTAGCAATTCCGGCTAGAAAGGAATTTGATAAATCAGTCCCTTGGTGGACAAAGGAAATAGAAAATGCGAGACGAGAAGTGCGGCGGTTAAAAAGGGCATGGAATAGATCGCGGAATGAAATTGATAGGGAGCATACAAAGCAAGTATATTATGAAAAATTCAGGGACTATAAAAAATTGATTAAAGACACTAGATCACGCGAATTTAAACGATTTTGTACAGAGTCATCGAGTGATAATCCCTGGGGGTCGGCATATAAAGTTATTAGAGGCAATAAGCGAAGGAATGTAATGTCAAACGTTAGATTAGAGGATGGCACATTCACAAAATCTATGAATGAGACAGCATCGGTACTGC
Organism: Ontholestes murinus; assembly: GCA_963969525.1. Classification (NCBI taxonomy): domain Eukaryota; kingdom Metazoa; phylum Arthropoda; class Insecta; order Coleoptera; family Staphylinidae; genus Ontholestes; species Ontholestes murinus. The sequence continues at coordinate 21,425,024 of OZ018393.1, forward strand.
TAAGAAAATTCTTTCCAGACGATAATGCAACGGACGATAATGAGGTACACAAGGATATTCGCGAACGGGCAAGAGGGGTAAAGGGGGGCGACAGCGATTGTGACCTCACGCGCGCTGAGTTAGAAAGAGCAATTGAAAGAATGTCTCCAAAAAAAGCACCGGGACGCGATATGATTACCGTAGACATAATTAAACGGGCAATGACTGTTATTGGCGAGGAAATTTTTGATTGTATGCGGGAGTGCGTTAGGGAGGGTATTTTTCCGGCCTGCTGGAAAGAAACGGACGTACGGCTGATTCCGAAGGCGGGTAAGGACGACGTTACCGATATGAGTAGTTTTCGGCCAATTTGCTTATTGCCATGCCTGGGGAAAATTTTAGACGACATTTTAATTAGAAGAATAGAATATCATATTGAAAGACGAGACGGACAAATGAATAATCAGTATGGGTTCACAAAGGGAAAATCCACAGTTGATGCAGTACAAAAAGTAATAAATTTTATTAACGCAGCGAAAAGAGACGGGGAATATTGCGCGATTGTATCACTCGATATTGCCGGGGCGTTCGATCACGCGTGGTGGCCGATTTTAATCAATGAACTAGGTAGACTAGATATACCGGGGAATTTAATAAAATTGACAAGGGACTTTTTATCTAACAGAATTGCGCAGATAGAATACGCGGGGCAGTCGGTACGTAAGGAAGTAGAGAGGGGTTGCCCACAAGGGTCGAAATCAGGACCAGGTTTCTGGAAAATTATACACGCGACACTTTTAAAACAGATTCTGCCAGAAAGCTGTGAAATAATAGCATATGCGGACGACACGATTTTATTAGCAAGGTCCAGAGTGACTAATGGTTTAATCAGGACAGTCAACGAGGCACTCGAAGTAATCAAAAACTGGGGCGAGAGGGTTAAATTAGAATTTAATGCGGGCAAAACACAGGCACTTTTCTTTGCGAAAAAGGCGAAACAGCGGAAACCTACATTTAAAATGGGAAATTCGTATATTCATTGCGCGGAATATATGAAATACTTAGGAATTGTAATTGACGAAAAGTTAAACTGGAAAAAGCACATCGAATACGTTTGTGACAAGGCGCGGAAAGTAGCTCAACAAATGCGAGTAGTCTGTAAATTAAAGTGGGGATTAACAAGGGACGCGGCAAGAACTATCTATCTAGGTGCAATTGAACCGGCTATCACATATGGGGCGGCGATATGGGGAAACCATTTAAGGGCACGCGACATTCTAAAACTGCGTTCAACACAGAGAATCATGGCGATAGGGGCGGCAGCAGCGTACAGAACCGTCTCGACAGAGGCCGCATTAGTTATCGGGGATCTTATACCCATAGAGGAACAGGTACGGAAGGCTAGTTCACTGTGGAGGGTACAGAAAATAGGAGAATATGAAAATAACGGAATTAGTATAGATATTGAGAAACGGGGAAAGGAAGGACCAACTCACCCAGCCATAGAACGCGGTATACGATTCGAAGAGGTAGGCTCAGAATTTAATGCGGAAAACGTAATTTATACAGATGGGTCAAAAACAGAAAAGGGCACCGGCGCGGCTATAGTGATCTACAAGCACGGAAAAGAAATAAATAATATGAACTATAGATTGGGCAAAGAATGTACTGTTTTTCAAAGTGAGTTAGTAGCGATTAGGGCCGCGGTCGACTACATTAATAAACAGATTAGCGGAGAATGGCACGTGATATCTGATTCTAAGGCGGCACTTCATGCACTTAGATCAATGCATAAACCAACGGAATTAATGGTAGAAATAGATCAATTACTTAAAGAAATGCGCGAAAAATCAATTAAATTCTTTTGGACTAAAGGACATGTAGGGACTCTAGGGAACGAAAGAGCAGACAAACTCGCGAAGGAAGCCGCAGGAGCAATTACGGGAGATATTCAATGTGTTTATAGTAAAGCGCCATTCTCCTACGCGAAAAATTTAATTCAGAAGGAAATAAAAACTAGGTGGAACGATACGTGGATAAATTCGACTAAGGGAAGGACTACATTTAATTTTTTCAGGACAGTATATGAAAGACAAGACGTTACAGTTATAATAACCGCGGAAATGACACAGTTAATGACAGGGCATGGAAATTTTAATAAATTCTTAAAAAAGGTAAGAAAAACAGATACAGAAAGCTGCGAATGCGGAGGTGGGATAGATAGCGAGGAACACGTAATGTTTTCATGTTCACTTACACAGGAACAACGAGACAGGGCCCATGGGGAACTAGTTATGGCTGGGTTAAAGTGGCCCGATAATTATAATGAGTTGGTAAATTTAAGAAGAGAACACGCATTTTGGAAAGTTTTCAAATCGTTCGCGGAATCAATAGATAAACTCAAACCGGGCTAAATTACGTGCTCTTGTGGGGATTTCTGTACGCACGGGCTCACTTCAAATACAAATCGACGACAAAAATGGTATTAAGGCAGCGGCAAAATAAACGCGGAAATCAACATGCCAGGTAAACCAATGGTGGATCGAGTAGCCGTTGGTGGCAATCAACCGAAGATGCAAAGAACACCGGGTGTGGACTGAGTAGCATCCGGTGGCATGAACAAACGAGAAGAGTGAAGAAAGCATGAAGAGGAAACCGACATGTCAACAGCGGGTAGTGAATTGAGTAGCTATCGGCGACATGTACGTGGAAGAAAGAAGAATGAAGAAGAAGCAAATCGACCATGCGCAAAATCGGGGGTGGACTGAGTAGCTACCGATGCATGGGCGTACCAGAAGAAAGAAGGGAGAAGAAGAAGAGAACGGATATGTAGAGTACACTAATGGTGGATTGAGTAGCTACTGGTGACGTATCCGTTACCACAAGCAAGAAGAGAGAAGAGCGAAAAGAAGAGAAGAAAGGGCAAGCTCAAGAAGCTAACGGTGGATCGAGTAGCTGTTAGTAGCTGCTCATAACGAAGAGGAATAATATTAAGGGGAGTAATTGTTGTGAGGGCGGAATAAAGTTTTAAATTCGCGGGTTGTTTTCTTACCACCGTATTCCTAAATCCTGGGAGGGTAAATATAGGTTAGTTTTAAGTTAGAATAAGTTCATTTGTACATTGCAATACTCTTGTGAAGCAATAAAGAAATTTAAGAGTTTAATTGCTTAATTTCTTGTTACACTGTTAATATACAAACCTATAGTAAAGGAGAAAACAGTATTGTGATATTTTTTAAAAGGTTTCGGATTCGGGTTTGAAATTTTAGAGTGGGATCTTTTTTTAAGTAAGGAAGTTATGTTTTCCGTTGCATTGAAAGCGTTTATTTTATTAATATATTGTTTTCTTTCAAGAATAACTATTCAATTGTATTTGTCTGCTTTAGTTAGAACTAAAGAATTAGAGGTTATTCTCGATTTAAGAGATTTTTTCACTTATAATAATAATGTTTATTTACGGAAGCCATTTAAAATACAATTGCTGATTAAAATAACAATTACAAAAGAATAATTAAATAGTTAAAATAACAATTACAATATAAATAATTAAAATAGTTAAAATACAAAAAAAAAACGAACATAACGACTTAATTAAGTAATCGACGCAAACTACTAATCGAGTCCGAAAAAAATCACAACGAGTGACTGTTGGCGTGCCTTAAAACCTTTGTTGCAGCCGAGTGCAGGGCATAATCCGTCCTTTGGATAGGGATATTGATTGCAGTAGTAGTATCACGCAGACGACGAGATGGTATATGAATGCCTATTAAATTGAGCAGGTTAGGACAATCTATAATATTTTGAACAATTTTACATACAAGTAAAACATCAGAATTAAAACTTCTAGAAGCAAGACTTGTAATATTAAAGATGGACAAACAATTTTGGTAACTGAAGACGATGTTACATTTGTATGAAAAATAACTCACATTTTTTTTCTGAACCTGCTCGATCTTCTCTTTATCAACCTTAGTATAAGGGCACCAAACACTGGAACAATATTCAAGGTGTGAGCGAACAAGGGCATTGTAAAGCAGGATCAAGGTGCGATAGTCGCGAAATTAATTTCCATTTCGTTTAACAAATCCTAAAAGCTGATAGGATTTGGCCACAATGTAAGTAATATGGGTAGAAAACTATAAATTCGAATTAAAAGTGACGTCAAGGTCTTTAATACAATCTACTCGTGGTAGAAGTTAGCCGAAAAGGGAGTACGCATAACTCACAGTAGATACACGCTTTGATAAAATGATCACCCCGCATTTAGTAAGATTCAGTGCAAGTTTATTCTCATTACACAATTCACTGAATGAGTGTAAATCAGTCTGGAGTAACTCAGCATCTTCCATTGTGCGAATTTTTAAAAAGATTTTCATGTCGTCAGAAAACAATAAACATTCTGCGTTCGTGAAACAAGTTACCACATAAATTATGAAAATATTAAAGAGGTGTGGACCTAGATGTGATCCTTGAGGAACACGGGAAGATACCACTATTGGACGAGACACACAGTTGCCAATTTTAACATATTGAAGCCTATCTGTTAAATATGATTTTACCCAGTCTAGAATGGTGCCATCTATGCCAAAGCGTCGTAATTTTCCAAGTAAAATCACATGATCAACAGTATCAAAGGCTTTTGAGAAGTCTGTGTAGATAGAATATACCTGATATCTCTTTACAAAAGCATCCATGATATAAGACTCGTAAACTAAAAGGTTCGTCGAAGTCGATTTCCCTTTGCGGAAGCCGTGTTGATACATAGATATTGAATATTCGCAAGAGGCTGTTAGGTGAATGGTAAGCAGTTTTTCAAATATCTTAACAATCTTATCTTATATCATAACAGATAATAATGATATTGGCCTATAATTGTCGATATGTTTGTGGTTGCCGGATTTAAAGATTGGCGTAATGAATGCACTCTTCCAACATTTGGGAAAAGTCCCCATAGAAAGAGACATGTTATACAGAAGCCACAAGGGACGGCTGAGTGCAAATGAACAGTTCTTAAGAAAAAATGCAGATAGACCATCAGGCCAGGGCAGTTATTTGTCTTCAACACATCTGAAATATTTAAAACTGGTGGTTTGCACTCATTAATAATGGTGTTCGAAACCAAAATATTATTATTCCCGACAGATACACTAGGTGAACGGTAAACACTACCGAAAAATTGAGTAAATTTGTCAACATCTTTACTAGAAGTAATTGAATCATCATCTATAGGAGTCGTCGGTATTACATCAGAATTACCCTTGGATTTAACATAACCCCAAAACTCTTTTCGATTATTTTTAATGGAATTTTGAATCTTAAGAATATGACTCGAATAACATTCATTGGTTAATCATTTACATTTACCACGAATACTACTAAAGTTGGAATGGTATGAAGGGCACCGGGATAACATATACGACTTATGTAATTTTTTCTTCAAAAATGCAAGATTCTTTAGTTGAGAAGTAAACCATTTAGGAAAACGAGAAGTTTTCGTACGTGCCGGGCTAACTTTTGGTACATGCATATCTAATATGCCAAAGCTAGTAGAATAGAATAGATCGCAGGCAACATCAATGCTACAACCTTCAAATATAAGATCCACCGTACATTTAGAAAGGTGTTGTTGAGTGATGTATAATCCGCTCGATTAAAGTCGTAAATAAGTGCGTCCTTATGTATTTTCCAACTCCATGATGATATCTAAGCCTGGATGATGAGCATCACAAGGTAAAATTGAAGACAAAGACTCGGTGAGATACAATTTCCGTGCAATTTCAGAAGGCACAAAGACAAGATCTAACATAACAGAATTAATATTATGTACATGATTTATTTGTTGTGAGTTAATATAACCAAATGTGTTAGATACTATAGTTGCTTTGGTACAAGTGGAATCAGTTCTAACACCATATTCATCATTAAACCATGAAGCAGAAGGCAAGTTGTAATCTCCAAACATGTATAATTTGTTAAAATTAGAAACTGATTCCACCGACTCACAGTGGGATTGATAAATTTCACAGTTTCAGTTGGGTGGTATGTAAACAGCCCCACCTATAATTTTGTAGCTACCGATGTGGATGCATACGTATAATTCTTCGTGAAAATTACTATGACTATACACTTCGTATGAGGAGTACCTATTTGTTACTGTAATAAGAACTTCCCCTCTACGAAATTTAGACGTTACAACGCTGTTGCGGTCACAACGGTAAACTTTACAATTGTTGAAACCTAATTTAGCATTCGAAATTGAGCTAGTCAACAAAGTTTCAGTGAGGATGAAAACGTCTTGCTCATATAATGGTATACTAGTGTTTAATGCAAACAATTTAGAGCGCATTCCACGTACATTTTGGTAGTACAACCACAATTTAGAGTGTACAGATGGTTTTCCAGACATATGGATGGGCAGCGATAATGTCTGTTTATTTATGTCTGCTGTTGAGCTGAATTGACCGCCGCACGTTGTAAAACAGTAGACTGGCTTTGGAGTTCTTGGCGAAATTGCGAATATAGGATTTTATATGATCTCCTATGTGGGCTCTAGCTATGAGAGGGTCTGGCATTCCAATATTGATTTTATTATTGTCGATTTGTTGGATTTGCTATTAATAAGTGGACTATAATTACTAGTAGTTAAAAAAATATCCTTCTCTTAATTGTTTTTATTATACACTATATGTACATTTCAAACACAAAGTGTTAACTATTGATAATGAACATGTTGTGTTCGAAATGTATACATATATAGTGTATAATAAAAACAGTGAAGAAAAGGGTATTTTTAACTACTAGTAATTATTACTACTATATTCTTCACGTACCCAAATATTCAAACAGAAAAAAATGGACTATAATTGGGATTTTGAGAGAGAAGATCTTGTTTTATGGAACTAAATGTAACTTTTGAAAAGATTTAAGAATTAAGAATTTAGGGACTATATCACAACTTTTTGGGGGTTTGTCTTTATATTCTTTATAAGAATAGCTAATTTATTTTTTAAATTAAGATATTTTATGATTAACTTTGCTAACATTTTCGCGAACTAATTCATCAAAGATGGTGGATTCTATTGAATGTAATTTATATGTAAGTTTTGAATGAATACCTTGAGATAATATTGAATTATATCTCTCTTCTGATGAAGGTTTTGAATTTCCAACCTAAATCATGTGAGTGGCGCGGTTTTTATAGCTACTTTGCTGCTAAAGTTGTGAAACAAGATTTTATATTGGCTGAACTAATTAAAATAGTGTCAATTGCCATCGAAAATGGTTTCCCCACCAACCTCATCCCAAAACTTAATAAATATAAAACGTCAACGTCATCAAATCAAAAGTTATTTAATATTTCCGAGAGTACCTGATTTAATTACTCTCTCAATCCACGCACATACTCACATACCAGCGAATAGATTGCTAATATTAAAAAAAAATAGAATCATTAAGTAGCCTTTAAACCACTTGGAAAATTATCAAACATGCTATTCAATACAAAAGATAAAGTCGATCTTCTTAAAAAGTCTGGTATCTATGAGATCAGTTGTTTAGAATGCTATAGTGTGAATGTACGTCAAACAACGGAGTGTATCAACCCGGTTTTCCAAACATTATTATGCATTTTATCTTAATTAACACTCTAGCTCTTTTTTAAATCATTGTTTAGAAAGTAAAAACCAATTTTTGGATGTAAATTATATAAATATCTTGCATAATTGTGATAAGGGCACTAAGCTTAATCTCCTGGAGTCATTGCAAATTTTTACTGTCCTCCCGCGTATTCTATAAACAACTACCGGTAGGTATAATCCCTCACCCCAAAATAGCTAGTATAAAATCAAAGTTTCATCGATTTATAATTCACTTGATAATGACGATAAAACGTCTAGTAATTCTTGAGAGGGGCTGTGTTTTTTTTGAATAATTGTTTCTGCTTCATCGATGGGAATCTGGCTGAATAACGACTTTACATCTACGTCTAATGATGTCTATGAAGTGTCCTGAGTTTTTGACAAATGATTCCATTTTTTTCCGCCAAGGGTTGCCATTCCTTTGCGATGTATTTCGCCAGGGAGTATTTTAGTAATCCCCTGGAGGTAACTATATGTCTCAGTGGGTTCCCGTCTTTGTGGATTTTTGGAAGTCCGTAGAGTTTGGGGCATTACTAAACGTCGCTAAACACTACCTTTCCACTACATATTTTACATTCAACGGTCAGAAATACAAACAAATCGAAGGCGCACCAATGGGCTACCCACTTTCTCCTATCATCGCTAATATTTACATGGAAGACTTTGAGACGAGAGCACTACAGACCGAAATTATGGCTTAGATATGTGGAAAACACATTCGTCATATGGCCACATGGCCGCGAAAATCTAGACAAATTCCTAAGCGACCTAAACAGCATCCATCCACGTATTCAGTTTACCATGGAAACAGAAGTCGAGGGCAAACTACCCTTCTTGGACATTTTACTAAAAAAACGACCGGACGGCAGCCTCAGCTACACCATTTACCGATTTACCAATCGGTACCTAAATGCTGCATCACACCACCACCCAGCACAGATATATTCCGTTGCCAAAACCTTAGTAACAAGGTCAATCACACTAACAGACGAAGAAAACAAGAAACACGAATTGGACTTCAGAAAGCCCTCATCTAGAATAATTTCAAACCGAACATAATCACCAAGATCACCAGCAAGACCAGTAATAGACTCCACATCGATCCAACTGAAGAAAAACCCACAACCACCTCACCATGCCCTACATCAGAGGCACCATGGACCGAATCGGAAACATCGTCAGAAAATTCAACATCAGAACGATCTACAAACCCGCATTAAAAATAGGTGACATCTTACGGCCACCTAAGGATCGCATACCATTGGAGAACCAAGGTGTCTACGCAATACCCGGAGGTGTTAGGGTATCTCTCTAATAAAGTATTTCATGTACAAATTGTGCCCATTTCTTCTTGTTTCTTGCCACTTTCTTTTAATATCTCCATTATTACGTCGTTTCATATTTTTCTTGGTCTGCCTCTCCTTCTGTTTTCTGTTGGATTTGCCTCCCATACATTTTTTGTCTGTCTATTTTCTTCCATTCTTACTAAGTGTCCAAACCATTTTAGTTGCTGTCTTTTTATTTTGTTTATCATTAGCTCAACATTTAACTCTTTCTTTACTGTATCATTTCGGATTTTATCTCTTCTCGATAAGCCCTCGACGCCCCTTAGGTACTTCGTTTCCATTGCCTTGATTTTGTTTCCCGTCCTTTTTGTAAATATCCAACTTTCATATCCAAATGTCAAGATTGGTTTGAAGATTGTGTTGTATATTGCAATTTTTGTTTTCATTGATATTTTATTTTTATTTCTTATGAATGTATTACTTAGTGCATAGTGCAATTTTGTGGTTTTTTTCCACTCTGTTATTTATTTCCGCATTACTTTCTCCATTTATGTGTATTTTTGCGCCTGGAAAATTTATACGTTTCTACTTGTTCTATGTCTCTTCCATTTATTTTTGCAGTAACGTCTCTATCTATCATCTCCTATTGCTTTACTTTTGTTTTATCTATATTTATTTTTAGGTTTCTTTTCTGTAGTGCTTTTTCTCATATTTCTAGATTATATTGTAGTTCCTTCTGGTTCTTGCCATTATTATTAAATCATCTGCGAAAGCGCATTCTGCAGAAGAGATTACAAGTACAACATTTTAAAATATCAGGAATGAATGAGGAAAAAATAGTAGATGATGAGGGACACCAGCAGTAACATCTAAAAGACAAGATTTTTCGTTATAGATCAGAATTTGTTGTTTAGCGTTAGAAAACTAGCGAGTAGATTGACAACACTTGAGTCAAATCCGATATATTTTAGTTTTGCTAATAGAATATCATGGTTAATAGTATCAAAAGCCTTTCTGTAGTCTACTGATATTAAGCATGATAACTTATAAATTGGTTGATTGAGTTACGTGAAGATCAAAATAATTTGACGAATAAAGCACTAATGACCTTTCTTAACACTTTGATTTAAATTACTAAATTGTGTCCGAAATGTGCATGTTTATCAGTGGCAGTAATAATATCATCAATTACATCTAGTAAAGTTGTTTCACAACTGTGGTGTTTTCTAAAGCCAGATTAATTAATGAGTAAAATACTTTTTGATTCCACATATGGTAGGTGGTTAATTGTGGTTTAATGGTGGTTTTTAAATTAGTATGGAAATTGGGAGTTTCTTCATTTATTGCATCTGTTGATTTTCAATATATCCAGAGATGCTTCGGATTATTTTTTATCATAAAATTAAGATAAGCCCTCCTTTCACGTGCTGAATGTTACGCAAGTTTTATATATTAAAATCACCATAATTTCCAGTGTATTTAAATATATTATGCGTAACCCGAAGATTACTTCTCAATCAGAAAGACATAGATGGACCTGAACTATCAAAGAGGAGAAAACAGCAAAAACTGAGAATGCATTTCCACAACGCAGGAGGAATTCGCATTAAAATTATAATATAATGCATTCTGTTAATTTAAGTAATTTGATGTAATTATTATAGTTGAAACATGGCTAATGGATAATTTTATTAGTAGTGAACTGCAACTTAAGGATTCTATTTTGTTTTGTCAATAATATAACAAGCGACAAATCTTGCGGGGGTAGTATCCGTATTGCGGTTCATAGATCTATTATATTTCATGAATTGTTAACTCTTGAAACGGTTAATTGAATATTTATTCATATTATTAAAGGTGGGTTGTACTAAAATAGTTGTAAGTGGAGTTTACATCCCTCCTAAGGCCCCGTTAGCTAATTGCCGCACTGAATCAGTAGAATATTTAGCGCATTCGCATTCTGATTGTGAACTTATCATTTTTGGTGATTATAATTAACCTAATGTAACCTGGAATGATGGCGTTTGTACATCTACAGGAAATAATGTATGTGTTAACACAATCATTGAATAATTTCCGTATCTATGCTTCAAATTAATCCAATACCCAATGGTAGGGTATCTTATTTAGACTTAACTTCTCCATGGAATTGGTAAATGATACTGTCTGCGATAATTCCCTGCATCATTATGGTTATGAACTTTTTCTTTTAGATATATATAGTCGAACTTGAATTTTAACAAAGTGTAATTACGAAGAAATTAATAGCTACCTATCAAATATTGATTGGAAACAATTGCTGGTGATTGATATAATGGTATTTTTTTACAATGTACTAAATTTTGCAATTGCGATGTTTCTTCCACTTAAGCAAATTAAATCTTCCAGTTATCTAAAATGGTATGACATAAACGTAATTAAGTCAATAAAGCATAAAAATGCTCACGTTAATTATAAAAACTCTGAAGGCTATAATGATTATATTATTTTTTCTAATCTTCGAGAGCAGTGTTCAGTACTAAGTACAACAACTCTATGATCGTTTTTGAGATCGTGTTTAATTTAATATAAAAAGCAATCCTTCCAATGTTTACAAATTTATAAATGAAAGGAAAAAAAAAAAATTAAAAGCAATCCTTCGAATGTTTAGAAATTTATAGATGAAATGGTTTACCTACTTTAATTACATACAATGGTAATATTTTGTCAAATGGTAAATGCTTTTGGTTATTTCGTCTCTGAGACATATCGTAATGTTATTTCTAATAATGATTTTAATGAGAATTATACATTATCAAATACTATGACCTTTTAATTTTCACATTTCAAACTAATTAATGCCACTGAGATCTCAACTACTTTTTACATAAAAACGGCTCTGTATTAATTTATTTTAATAATCTTGAATACATAAACATGATTTCAGGGTCGAAGTAAATTATCAAGGCTTAAAGAAAATCACCTGATTTATTTGTTTAGTCTAAACCAAGACAGTAATTTTTACCACGAGTTAAGCGAGCAATTAATTAAATTAATTACATACAAATTAAATTATTTATTTTCGTTGATTTTTATGTTTACATATTTTCTAATTTATGATGTATATTTATTTGCAATATTAAAAGGTTTTGCTCTTTTATTTTTCTAATCATATTAGTAATTTAAACTGAAAATACGCAAAATGAAAAAAAAGTTCTACATATAAGTTAATACAGTTCTACAAAAAATAAAAATTATATTTCACGAGACCAATCATATGAAACCTTTAAGAAATTATAATTTATTTAATACTGTACGGGAATTCGTTTTCATTTACAGTAAATACGGAGGAAAAAACCATAAATAAAAAAATATATTGGGCCTTATAATTACCATATTCAATACTTCTTCTGCTACTTTCTTAATGGAACCATATATTCAAAATGGGTGGAGTAATTATAATTAACATTTATTAGGTAATAAATATATTAAATTTTTATATTTATACGTAAAATATAAAATTGTAATATTAAAACAAGTAGTATATGTTGACAATAAGTTCATTAATTAAATATTTCCATATTTTTATTAAACGCTTATATAGTTTAATTTATTTTAATAATATAATTCCTAGTAACTAAATTCAATTAAACAAACTTTTAATTAACATCATCGCAATTTCACCGAATCATAATCATACTGGTTGCTATTTTACGAGCCCATATACTGTGCAGTATGTACGTTTCGACTAATTAAATTAAATCATTTAAATCACACCGCAAACATATTCTATCTATAATAGTTTATACCTAGTGCCAGCAGTAATTGCGTTTGCGACATCACTGTCTCATTACACTTCGTTTATGTGTTTGCTTATTGCTATCATAATAATAGATGGGAACAATAACAAAGCCTGGTTAATGAACCTCATCACCATTTACTATTGTGTGGTATAAATTATGGGATCTCCTATATGATTAATCTTTCAAAGTTCGAGCTGAACGCACAGAATGATTGTGGCATCATTAGGGTAGCTATGATGTTATATTATGAGTGCACGATTAATAAAAGTAATTGTTTTTAATGTAAATAAAATAAAAATTTAGTAAACTTAAATTATATATTATTACTTATACCCGGCGCATGCACCAGTATGTCATATAATTAATTTAATTTCCAAAAATATGTTTATTAAGTGATATGCTATCAAAAAGAAAATGCTATCCTGTCAAGATTTAGAATTTATATTATAAACTAAAAATTTATAAATAAAAAATTGGGAAAAGCCCATAAATAATATTCCTGCTATAGATCCGTGGCATATTCTTAGGTACAGAAAAATCGATAAAAAAGACAATACAAATATTACTATGTAACAGCAAATACTTCTTACAGTTACTATATCTCCGCAGATTCAATATACAATATATATTTTAGGATCTAAGTCTGTAAGCTACCACTTTTATAATGTATAAAATATATAACAAGAAATTAAAGTGTGAAGAAAGGATACATTTATGTTTATTTATTATTTTAATGTCTATTATGTTATTACTCTTGTTAGAAAACATACAATAAGCTTTAAAATAATAATTATAATTGTTATAGATATAATGGGTACTTAGGTGAATACATGTATGAAAAAATTCTCATTTCCAAAAAAGTATGAAAACATTAAAATATTGTTCTCTCATCAAAGCAAATTAATAGTTTATAAGGGAAGATCACAGATTATTTATGTGTTTATATAATAGACACGCTAGGTAACACCGTGTTATATCTCAGAAAATCAATTAACCTGAGAAAAATAATTAAATTTGGCACAAGGTGCGACAGATCCACTATGAACATTTTGGTTATCCAAAAGTTATATCAAAAGAAACTAAATAAAGCTTAACCTATGTTATGATCAGATATATATTCACCTAATAGGTTTGTATTGCAAGTACCCATGATTAAAATTTAGATGAAATATAAGTTCTAATTAGAACTTTACTGATAAAAGACTTTCTATGGATACAGATAAAATGGTGAGGATGACGAAGTCACAGCAACTAGGCCCCTAATTGGACCCCTTATACACCTCGAGTGAGGGAAGACCTAGCCACCATACCTCTTTGATGAAGTTGAGGATTTTGCTAGAAAATAGACCTCCCATGTCGGACGGTTTTGGTCATTTTTTTCTCTAGCAGGATCTTTCTTAATATTGTCAGAGTAGGATAGTAACGCAACATATTCTCCGACTAACTCTGCATCTTCGTTACACCCTCTGCAGTTGGGATCTTTAGCGACTTCTAATACATAGAGGTGTTTTTTAACTGAGAGTGTCCAGTAAGGATATCAGCCAGTGATTTTAGGTTTCAACTGGATAGATTAACACAATATTGGACCACTTTAGCGTTGGGTATTGTGTTTCTGGAATCCACACAAGGACAGACGTACTTCTACTTTGCTTTTGTGTTGTGTTGTGTTATTTTGTGTTAGAGTCATGTATGCAGTATTTTCGAGAGATTGCTTTTGGAGAGGGGCACACGCCATTTTCGGTTTTTAAAGATGCTCCCTTTTTTGCTAGAGCATCCGCCTTATTTGATTATTTGATTATGCCTTGACCTTGCAATTCTATTACAGGGTCTCATGGGACCTGCCACAAAGAAATCGTAGGATGATATATCTAAGCTGTGGGGTGTATTTAACTTGGCTCATTGCGCGTGTTTGTTCGTGAAGATGTGTGAACGTGCATTATCATGAAGTAGAATTACATCTTCCATGAGCATCGTTCTTGAAGGACGTGTGTAGTCTTTGGAATGACTCAGAGTATATATTGGAGTTAATGGTTCATCTGTGCTCGGAGAATCAAAAAGTAGTGGGTCTTGTTATGACCACAGGAGTTCTGTTATCAAGAAATTCTTCAGCTCGTTAATCAATGGAATCGCTGTGCTCATGGCCTATGATATATACTTTGAATAAATACTTCATTAATACCCTCAATATCGTTTAGTAATTTTTCATTTTTCATCTAGGGAATTGACAAAATATATTATATTTGATTGGTGCGTCTTTTTCCTTTATTTTGTGATATATGTGTGTGACTTCTACCATCTTGATAATTTCTATGCATGTTGTTTTTTATATTCACTTTTAAAGATTTACTTTATCTTCTGTCACATATCTTTCTCTTTCAGTCTTCTATTTTTGTTTTGTTTTGTATCTTCTATTTTCTATGTATTCCATCCTTCATCTTCTTTTTTATCTTTTATTATATATCATTTGTTTCCTATGATCTCCTCTTCTATATCATTAGTGTAATATATTTTCTGTATATTCTAGTTTCTGTCCTCTGTTATATATTTGGTTATGCTTTTCGACTTCTGTTTTTGTATTCTAGCATTTGTATTCTGTCTGCTGTCCGTTTTCTATATATATCATTTTTCTATGTTCTAGTTTTTGTCATTAATTATTTCTTTTATGTATATAGTATTGTGTTTTCTGTTTGTGCCTTTGTTATCTGCCAAAAATAACTCTTTCTCTCTTATGTAAAATTCCTTCGATTTTATGCTTTTTGTCTTCTGTCTTCTGTTCTTATCACGTGTCAACTATTTTTTTTGTCTTCTAGTTTCTGTCATACCTGCATGACAAGAATCTCATCAACTATTAGATAATCTTGAATGAGCGCTCTATTCCCTTAAATGATCGTTGATAAATCTAAAATTAGATGTCTCTTAGGGATTGTTTAATTATATTAACTGACCTTAAGCAACCTTGAATCATATGATCTAGAATATTACCTGGTTACCTTAAATGGTATTGAGTGTAACCTTAATTAATAATAAATGGCCTTTTTATTACCTTAAATAATTGTTGATTGATCTTAATCGATCATTGGATGACCTTGAGTGATCCATACATGACTTGATTTTAAATGACCTTGAATGCCTTAAGTTTTTGTTATTTTATATGATCTGTCGTATGCTATTTTCGAGAAAAAATAAGTAATTAGGTCACAAAATGATAAGAGACAGCTGAAAATAGCAGTTAGTTGTTTCTCTATATGCCAATAAGTGGCAGTACAATACAGCTTTATGATACTCAAGTTATAGTTGTGGTACGCATGTATAGGCTGTGTTAAAATGATGCACGTGCTAGAAGATTGTACTCTGGAAGAGCAGCGTGCTGTTTTAGTAAGTTACGACAAAGAGTAGTTAAATGCTAAAACTTTTATATCGTATGGAGTCATGGAAAGTGAGTAGCATGAACCGCGTATTCGAGATGTGGCTGTATAGAAGAGCCAAAACTGAAAGGCAAATGCTAATGAAAATCAAATGTCGCAAAATAGCCTAAGACATGTACTAAGGGGCGAAAATGCCAGCTACTGCAACGAATAAACATCCGTGATTGGACTGGCATAAAATCTGCAGAGAAATACATACACTTTCTATGGGGATCGTTAACGTTAGGAGGACTCAACAAGCCATATGAAAGAAGAAAAAGCTATTAGGTTTTCTTTCATATGTTTTTTTAAATTAGTTTTATCTTTTGACTTCATTGTTAAGCTATTTTTTATCTTTTATCGTCTGTTTTTTCTTTATATTTTAGCATACAGTCTTTTATTTCTGTCTTTTCAAACCTGATAAGAAAATCTTTCTCTCTTCTATTATCTGACTTTTGATTTAATGCTTTGTCCTTATTTTTCTTTTTCTGTTTTTAGATATCTGTCTTCAATTTGTTATCATTTTTATCCCTTATCTTCAGTGTTATGACTTTTTATTGTCTTTTAATTTCTGTTTTCTGTCATCTAAAATATTAGAAACCACTGGATAATCTTGAATGATTTTTAATTCTATAGGTTAACCACAAACGACCTTTTAATTAATAACTCTTCATTTAGGCCCAACTATTCATCCAAAGAGCACTAAACTATTGTCTATTATTAATGCTTTTATATACCCACCCATATAAGTCAAAAATTCTATGACGCGAAGAACTAACTGATTATTGTTACAGAAATACACAAAACAAGATGGAAAGACAATGCGGTCGATAACTAAACACTTCTACTACTATTAGTACTAGTAGTCTTAAAATAATTTCTAAAGTTATCAAGACAAATTATATAGGAGAAATTATTATATTATTATTATATTTAGAAATTAAATCATCATCAAATTCGCTGTGAGAGAAATTTGAGTGAGCGCGAAAAGTCTTTGAATTCATCCCGCGGAAGCTGTGAATACCGCAGTACACTTACTAAACAGACCAACTACCTCGTGTCTGAACGGGATCACGCCATTCGAAGCATGGGTAAAATGAAAACCGTGTGTTATTTACCTATCTAAAGATAAGTCCTGAGAAAAGCAAGTTTTGGCCAAGGAGTAAAGAGTATGTGCTGGTAGAATACTCATGTACTCATGCAAGGCCCGCGATGTCAGATTTATCGAAAGGGTGGACCTTTAAGAGGTATCATCGACCGCAACGCTTCCTGTTTTCCCACCAAATTACAAAGAGAAGAAATCTGCTGTTGAGAAATCAAAAGATTCTTCAGAAGATGAATCGATAGATGACCTTGAAGCAAGTGATCAGACAAGCACAGGTAGAAGTCGCCCCAAATTAAACAGGCAAACCAGGAAGGCCCAGAAAATTATATCAGATCAATAAGCATCAACCACCGGATAATCAAACAGTCAATGAAGTGATCTACACTTTGCAAAAATAATGAAATATGGACACACGATAAGAAGATACTGACTAGCCGCTAGGTGTTTAAAATGAAAGTCGATCAAAAGGGCCGGACTGAAAAATACAAAGGAAGGTTAGTTTTTGTACAAGTGGCACGCTATGGAACCATTAGTACGTTATTTGAAATGAAGAGAGTTATGTACAATAACTGGACGTTATTTCGGCTTATGTGAACTGCACGATAAAATCTATATAATGCAAACTGAGATGATCATCAAAAAAGGTATTGAAGACTAGGCCTGTCACTTTTTAGGCCTCTTACTCGGTTGAAGCAGTTTGGCTGCGAATGAGGTAAAAAATAGGCCACAAAAAATTTGCTGGCGAATGCACTTGATCACGTGTGTATGTATTTGGAAAATCGAGTAATAGTCATAATTTAGGTGGATGACCTAATTCTTGAATTGAAGAACATACAAAGGATCAAATTCATCAAAAGAAAGTTGAAGTCGGAGTTCAAAATAAAAGATATTCGGATTCAACTTCTATAGTGAATGATATGTGAATCTAATACGCATAAAGAGAATTGCTCAAGGAATTCAACATAGAAAATATGACAATTGCAAAAAAGCAGGAAAATCTAGTAAAGTAAAAATTTCAAAATTTTATGAAGCCGAAGTAAATTTTATGTAAGAATATCCCAAATTAGAAAATTATTTTAGTAATTACCCCAAAAATAGAAAAAACTATTCAAGTATGAATCAGATTTTTAGAAAACTAAAATAAGTTTTTAAACAGGAATTAATTAATGTAAGAATTTTCTAAATCTGAAACTTATTTTAAAAGTTATTACAAAAAAAGTGGCAAAACAATTGACGCACATAATTCAAATTATTATAAAATCAAGATATTCTGAGTAGGAATTTTCCAACTATTTCAAATGTTATTGCAAAATAAAACTGCTAAAATAATTGAAGTATCAATTTCAAAAATATTAAATAACAAATATATCCGTATAATATTACTATTAATCTAATAACGATTATAATAATAATATTTTTTTTCTAATGCAAACTAGTTCAAAGTCAAAATATTAATTTTATTTTTAGCATTAATTTAATATAATGAAATTGTATACGATTATGTATAATATTACAAATGTGCGCCAATTAAATGGTTTATTTTTGTCCAGAATAATAAACATGCGTTAAACATGCCGTAAATCAAATTCTTTATTTCGTCGTTTTGTGTTGGTTTAATGGTGAAATATCAGAGCATTTAGCTGTTTATGAGTTTCGTAAATATTTATGGGTTCTGGCTGGTTTATTAGTTTCCATAAATTTCTATACTGTATAGAGCACAAACAATTGTTTAGATAAATAAATTCAGCAGGAGTAAATGTTTTTCCGTGTAAAATTTAACCTGTGTATGATTTATAAAATTTCCTCTCAATAAATATAGCTCCAGTAATGCAATTATAATGTTGAGGTTGCTATATAGATAATAAAAGTATCCATTCAAAAAATAATTATTTTACAGGCCTAATAATTTGTTCTATTAAAAAATATATTACACCGATGAAAATATAATAATTCGAAATTATTTCTCTCATTCATACTAAATAACCTATAAGAAATACTACTACTATTATCATATAATAGTGTATTTTCTTTTAAAATATATCAATAAGAATATTCATCATTTATAAATATTGAATTTTATTGATATGCTGAGGAATATATTAAGACAATTTAGTTAAATATTGTATTATTACGGTAAAGATAATGTAATCAAGAAATTATTTATTTTAAAAGATTATGTTTAGTGTATATTAATTAAGAGACACATAATTAGATTTAGTTTTAGAAAATTATATCTAATAAAAAATATTCTTTGACAAAAATGTTTCTATATATAATTTTTCATGTACAAGTTATTACATTAGGATTAATTTTACAATTCTTTTATTTCTCACGAGTGTAAAAACCTAATGTTTGTAACATAATAACGAATCTATCTATCTAGTTTATATGTTAAAAATAAACAATGCATTAAGATCTATATTGTGTTTGTTACAACAGGATGTAAGTATAAAAAAATATTCACACATGAAACAATTTAACTGAATTAAATGGTTTAGATTAAAATTTGCCTTAAACATAAAAATTCATGAACGATAGGTCTTTTATTAACTTAGTAAATAAAATTTAATAATATTACTCCGAATTACTTAACAATAGTAGATTTAAATTATATGTATAAACAAAATAAGAATAATAATGATAAATAATGTACATTTTTTCACAATATTACTTTATGATTATACAGAAACATACTTTAATACCGTTTCATCCACGCCACATTCGTAGAATTTTAATATTCATTGAATTCACGTCTCTATATTTCATTTCACAGCCAACAACAAAAAAAATATTCCTCAAAGAAAGTTGCCGGTGAGAAAAAACCTTTCAACTTTCTTGCATGCATTATATTAAATCACACGTCTTAAAACGTTTTCATTTATTTTCTTTTGACATTTAAATGTTGTGATTTGTTGGGTGGTGAAAATGTTATACGATTTTGATGAATTAACTCGCGAATATGAATATGTCAGTGCTTTTTGTTACAATATAAAAGTCATTTATACTTTATGTGTTAGTGAATATTATGAAACAAAAAATTCAAGCAGAAATACTCACATTGTCCTGAAAAATTTTATAGTAGAAATTATTTTTAAATATTACTATAACACGTAAAAAGTTTTTTAGCTAAAGTAATATTTTTATTTATTTATCTGCTTAAATAAACTAAAAGTAGTAAGAATACTACATTTTTCACATATTAAAAATAATCTGTCTAGGTAAATATGCATGTTTGCATTGACTAATTTAATTTTTCCTCCACGTGTGTGTAACAAACTTGACACATTTAAAAATACTACTTTAAAATTAAATAAATATATTTAGTTCTAAATATTGTAAAACAGGAGGAAGTAGTTGGATTTTATTATATTAAAAAGGTATAGAGTTTACAGTTTAATGATCCTCCTTGTACATTTAATTAATTTACAGAAAATATTTGATATATAAGATCTTGATGGCCTTCCATCTTCTCATTGGCTAAATTTATTTTATGTCATAATGAAGGTGAATGCAAATATAGGATAAAATGTCATTTTTATATTGTCTTGTTTACATTAAGTTAATTAATTTAAATGTCCAGACCATACGAACGAT